>OZ007554.1:139710905-140154651 GCA_963931855.1 Philhelius festivus
ACAAAATTCTAATTTTTTCATGTACCGTTCTTATACCTACGGTTAGTTGATCCAAAGTTATAAGGGTCTAAACTTTTTTTTTTTTTTTTAACTTTCATGTTTAAAAAACTTTAATAGACAAAAAAAATAAAAAAAAGAAAAAACATCGCCCCTAGAGTTTGGAAATTCTAATTTTTTCATGTATCGATTTTTTACCTACGATTAGTCAATCCAAAGTTATAAGGGTCCAAACTTTTTGTTTTTTTTTTGTTAATTTCATGGTTAAATCATGGTTAAATAAGCTTAATAAAAAAAAAATAAAAAAAGGGAGAAACATCGCCCCTAGAGAAACGTATATTCTACATTGGGTCATATTTATTTTATTTCTAAAAAAATTATTGCGGTCTATATCCTCTCCTAAAAATTATTTTGTCTTAAAAGTTTTAAAACTCACTAAAATAAAATATAACGAGATACAATTTAAAAAAAGTAACGGACATCGCCCCTAGGAAAATTTGCACCCAACATTTTGGCGTTTAAAATATTCCAATATCTTTGATACTTATCGAGATCTGCTATCCTAAATGAAAACATAAATTTCGATGCAGCGATCTTCAGCTTCATGTATATGCTTATCTATTATACACACAGGCTTGACAGAGGAAAAACTAAGTGCGGGCTAATTATATTTAGGGACTTCTCTTTCAGGACCACATTTATGAAAATCCAAACAAATAGTACTAGTATTTGAAAGTTTCAGAAATTATATATGAATCATTCATTAAATATTGCGAATATTTAATATAGAAATTCTGTTGCTAAATTTTTGAAAGAGTAAATAGTCCAAAATACTTAACTTAATGTTAAATGGGAAAAATATAGCCTTGGATTTTTCGTCAAAAACTTTTTGTAAGGGCGCATCGTTTTGATAAAGGTGTTTGTTTTAAAAACATGTATTTAGGAAACTGTTGACATAGTTTCTGTTTTCGATTCATTAATTGAGTATATGTATGTATTAATTTATTGAGTAAAAATATTTTCTTTTAAGCAATATTAAATGTAAAAAATGTGAAGGGAAATTACGTAATACTTTTTTTTTCATTCGGTCGGAAGTTTTTTGAAAAAAAATATAACCAACACAAGAAAGTGTCGAAAATACATTTATAAATAACTTAATTTGTTTTCTTTCCTTTGTCTTAAGATATTTCTGTTTCAGTCTTAACAAATATTGAGAGTTTCAAGCCAAGTTCTGATAATTCTTCACTTACTTAACAATTAAATTTTTTTGAATATATTATCTTAATAATATCACCTACAAAACAAGAAAACAAATATCACCCGATATTGTCCCTGTTTAAATAATTATATTGTACCCTTTGTTGGGTGCTGCTGACATAAAAATTCCAATTGCAATCATGTAACCGATCATCATCGCATCGTTGTGCAACAGCTGCACGAGCCTAATAACTGCATTTTGCACCCATATTTTGTACAAAAGTTCTGTGAACACAATTACGAGATCTGAATATAAATGTACTTAGGTATAACCGCTAAGTCTATACTACTATTTGTTTATTTTTTATTATGCCTCATACATAATAGGTGCGTTTTATTATTCACAAATCTTTTATTTATATATTTGTGACATTAATGCATAAGCTTTTTCCGATCAGTATGTTTCAGTAATCTTATTCCTTATGTTCGGCCTGTACCTTAAAGCCTAACCAAGAATTGATTTTGCTCAAAATGAGAGTTAAATCAAATAAGTTTTATGAAAGGCTAACAGCAGTTTTAATTAATTTATATTTTTCATTGAATATTGGGTTTGTTGAAAGATAAAATGTTTTCCCACGTTTTTTTTCTATTAATTGATTTTGTTTTGATTTAAATTGATGTAAGTTTGCAATAATGATTAAGAGAGATAATATATATAATATACATGTATATTTTTACAATGATTTTAGTTCTATTGGATTTGTGGGATTTATTAAAAAATGTTTTCTTTTTCTGCATTTTTTTAGTAACAGTGCATCTCAAATGAATCAGTTTATGTGTTGGCATACATATCTATATATATACAGGGTGTCCCACAGTCACCGCCCCAAATGAAAACCATGGATTTCTGAGGTCATTTTAAGTCGAAAAACTTAATAGGTCATTTTCTCGTTTTCGTCCCGTTTTCGAGTTATAACGGTTTTTATGATTTTTCCCTTAACTGGCTTTATCTTTGCCAAACTACGTCCGATTCGTAATATTTTTTTTATAACCCATCAAGAATTTATTACAGTTTTAGTTTGTCCAAAGACTTTTTTTTTTGTTTTTAAGTAGTTTGAAGTGAAGTGCAAATTCAATAGTCAGGAAAAATCTAAATCAACTCGATCTGCATTTTCATGAGTATTTCAATTTGAGCTTAAAAACGAAATACAAATCTTTCGAACACATCCACGTAAGTTGATTGAATAAAGAATAGTGAGCATTGTTTTTTTTTTTTGTTTTCCCAACTCAAACACTATCAAGATGGAAGAAAGGTAAACAAAAAACTTTTTGTGATTATTCTTATTAGAAATTTAATACTTTTTCATTAAAGATCTAAGCGCTGGACATATGAAGAAATGAAAGCTTTCCTCAAATTCTATGCCGGCAGGAAACAAGAATTTGTGAAAGCAAGAAAAAGAAGATTAAAATATGCGAACATTGAGGAAGACATGATTTCGGCGGGCTTTGTAATTTTATTTAAATTTTATTTTAAGTCATAAAATAAATAATTTCAAACTTATTTCAGGACTCGGGTATCACAGTTCATCAGCTGGAGGTTAAAATGCAGACGCCGTACAAGACGACAAAAGACAACGCGAATGCAACTGGTGCGTCTCCTTGTACACCTCCTTTCTATGAAGAAATGGTGGAGATCTTTGGAGACAAAACAATTCATTCCAAAAGTGAATCCTATAACGTTGGGATTGAATTTCTGTTAAGTGTGAGTAAATATTTTTTGATTTGGAAACGAATTTAAAATTTTTGTGATAGGACTCAGATCTTTCTCTGCCAATATCTCCGGATACGCCCTCAGCATCGAATGCGTTTATATTTCCAGAAGTAGGTGCTGGGGTAGCTCCTACATCTGAAGCATTTGAAATAGGTGATGCATCAGCATCTTTATATCGTCTTCCAAATGCTTCTCATTTAGTTGCTGACTCAACAACTTCTATTGAAGCTGCTATCCCATCAACATCATCAGGGTCAAAAAATACCACCATCCGTGTTGAAGAATGAATGAACTTAAAACTTAAAACTTTTTTGCTGCTCACTTAATTGGCCATAGTCCTTGAAAGGCGGTACTATCCAGTTTGTAGCAGCATATGCGGAATCACCCAAAAGAAATGTGTTGGATGGAAATAGACGACTGTAATGTGTTTGCGCTCTATGGTACAATGTAGATCTCCTAAGAACTCTACTATCGTGTAAAGAACCAGGTTCGCCACAGCATATGTCGATACATTTTTTGTCAGCATCCACAACGGCCTGCAAGACGATGGTGAAGTTTTGTTTTCGGTTGTAAAAGCACTCTTTGTTGTATTTGGGAGCGGCTATTGTAATATGGGTGCAATCAATGGCACCTATTACACCCGGTATTCTCTTTTTAGTTTCGAATTTCTGAGAACTTTGATTAATAGCATTAGAAACTAGCCAGCTGCTCACGCGTCCAACTGCACAACATGCTGAGGATTTTTCAACTCCAAACAAGTTTCCTAACTGCCGGAATGTCAGAGTGTTACTCACGTACCATACATATAAGTGAACCTCTTTTCGGGCTTCAATTTTTTGTGTGCCACCATGATTGTTCGACGTGGATGGGAAGAAATTAGACTGCGAATATTTTTCTGAAAATTGAAAATACGAGTAGTTCTCTGAAACAAATAGAGGCAAAGTTAAGATTGCTAACCTATTAATTGCTCCACAGTTGATTCAATCTGAAATGGGATTTAAAATCGAGCTCGCTCTATGCATCAATAATTTCCATAAAATTAGAAATGACGAAAAATCATTGAAGCTCTCAAGCTCTGACGATGAAGAACTTTCTTCACTGCTTGACGATGAGTCAAAAAACTATAACAAGAACTATAATAGAGAATCTTATTAAATAGAAGAATAAATCAAATAATTTAGTATTTTTACTTGTTTTGTTTAATTATCCATTTTGTTTTTTTCCAAATGACTATTTTGTTTTAATTTTTTGTCAGTGACAGTGACATTATGACATAAGATTTTGACACTTAATACACGGATACCAACTTTGGGAGTTATATTAAGAGTGAGTTATACAGTGAATAAAGCGTTTTGTTGGTACTTGTATTACTGCGTTAGCTATAGATTACCAATAAAACGCACCTTGTTAAAGATCCAAAAATTAGTTCTCACTCTGGCGGGTAGATGGCTTTTTATGGTAAGTTAGTGTAAGCTAAAGTGTAAAGAAAAAAGACAAGAGAGATGAGCATGCGACAATACTGTCACTATAATCCGTATCGTTATATTTTCAAGAGTTAATCTATATGGATTATTGGTAATTTATAGCTAGCGCAGTAATACATAATACAGATTGAGTTGATTTGGAGTTTTTCTCACTATTGAATTTGTATTAACACTTTGGAATTTTACACACTTGACTATAAAGATCTCGGAATATTCTCTAACAAGGTCCAATTGACTCAGCAATTGAAGGCGCACGACCATTCACTTGAACGACGTTGTGTTCCATATTTAATGGGAATTTTTGCTATTACTAATAAAGCCATAATGCATAGAAAAAACTTAATTTTGTTTATTTTTTGCATTTTTTAAAAAAAGCTTGTATTTGGCCATTTGCTATGCTTACAAAAACGCGAAAATATATCTTTTCTCTACAATCGACTCAATATGAACTCTGTTAGAGAATGCTGAATTTACACGACATTTTCGAACGATTGCCAGTGTAATGATAAAACATACTAATCAAAACTATTCGCCTTCGTCTAAATTTATTCAATAGTTTTTGACAGAATTAATGGCAGTTTCAATAGTGTAAAAACGGAATTATGGTATGGATTAAAATTTTGCATTTGAAAAAATATTTGTTCTGTAAATTGCAGAGCGATCACACTTTGAACTAATGAAGGCAAAGTAAAACAAAATAAATACCAACGAACACATCCTCAAGCGTGCCAGAAAATATTTTTCCGGACACCATCTAAACACCTCCTACATTTCAACTTCCGAAACTCCTTCTTCACTTAAATATTCTTTTCCATTATGTACTAGCTTATTTTTCTTCACTAATCGTTTTTTGATGTTTTCCATGTTAAATTTTGCAATGTACTGTATTCACTAACCAATAAAACACGGCTAATAAAACGCCGCTAGTAAAGTGACATTTAGCCGGCTTAAGAAATTGTCAAACTTATGGGACATTATTATATTTCTATTCAAATTTAATTTTCAAACATCGCAATTTTGTTTAGTTAAAAAAACAAATTCGATACCTTTATTTTATATTTTGGGTGGACTAAAAGGAAATTCGCTGCCTAACGAAGTTTAAAGAAAATCGGCATATCAGATTAGAAAGCTGTTGAACAGACATTACGTCTTCTTCATCATCGAAATGTCAAGTTGAAGCAAAATCTCGAGTTTGATTTTTATTACGAATGCATAACTTCCCATATACATATGCAATACATTTACATAAAAATTGAAGGATTGAGCAATAAACTTTTAACTATTCATCGATGTGTAGATGTAGATAGATACTACTTTTACATTTTTTATGTGCAAAATATTGTATGTAGCATTTTGATTTCCGTAGGTCGTTTCATTATATATCTTAGCGTCTTATAAATTGCGATTTTTACATTTTATACAAAGCAAAAGAAAAATTCAATTTAAAATTAATTTTCTTTCGAGTGTAAAACGCTACATGATTTTTGCCTTAGGTATGTTTATACTTTTTCAATTTCAATTTCTTTGATGTATAAGCAGTATACATAGTATGTATGTAAAATATTCTCAGGGTTTAAAGATCATGATCATGATCCAATATGGAGATATGGGTTGATGAGGATATTTTTTTACTTTTTTAACTTGTTCTTTTGCATCTGATGATTAATCCAATTTCGTTGAATTGAACTAGAGGTCAATATTTTTTTTTGATTATGAAAAGATAAGAATGAATAAGAATATTATGTTCCTTGTATCTTGTTTAAATTAATCACAATTGAAAAGGGATCAGATGCAACGAAAACGAATATTCAAAATTCCCATCTAGGTTATTAAAATCTCTAATTTTTCTTTGACGAAATCATTAATAAAAATTGTTTCATAAATCTGGTAAAAATGTAACTACACTTGGATAAGAAGTGTTCTAACATCCATGATTATTATGTCCGACTATCGAAATATTAATTTGTTTAACTAAATCATAGTTCTTCCAGGTGTTACGTTTCTTCAGATATCAAAGTTACCAATGACAACCAACTGTCAAAATATTCAATAAGATTGGTTGCTTAAAAGCATCACTCGGATTTGTGAAGGAGAAATTAAGAAATCAACAATGACAACCAACCTCAAGAACTACCGCTACTTGTTGTAGCCAATGTTAACAACCTGGTACCTCCAGTAAGAGATGATGCTCGCAATGAACCTAACGACAACTTAGCTTATAACACCTTAACAGAATATTTTACGCTATAGCGTGTGGGAGTCTGAGAGCTGCATGCTATTAGAAAGAAAGACATTGCCAAAGCTGAAGTTATTTAGACAAGTTGAAAAACTTATAAACATGCTAAAAACCCGAATCCTGCCACAATATGTTTCAAACAGCATAAGCTTTGAAAAACTGCTTCCGTGCAAGCCAGGCGGCGCGGCCGGCGGGTCGCCATAACCAGAATCTTCAGCGGATTGTGGGTTTTGAAAATAATTTGCTTTAGATTTCTTATAAATCTATAAGCAGACGGGTTTCTTATTTTTAAATTTAAATATTTTTAAATGCAATTTACCAAGTTTAAAAAAAATCGACGAAGAGGCAGACAGAACTGCTAGACCCAGTTTTTTAATCTTCCCTATTTATGTATTTATTGATATTTATTGCTGTTCGTGAAATCAATAATTGAAATTTCTTAAATAAATTGACAGAGTACTATTTCGTCTTGTTAATGTGCACTAGTTTATCACACTAAAAGCTCTCTACATAATACCTAAACGAACAAAGAGGTAATCAAGAAATGAAATTTTAAAATACACGCAAAATATTAGTTTCTTTTTTGCGTTTTACGTATTTGACTTACTTTTGCTGTACAAATGCAAAGTATATCTCGGAAACCTGCAGTTTTATTTTCTACTAATAATGTCTCAACGAAGACAGCAAAATCTTCATAACTACGTTACAGTAAAACTCGCTTAAGAGAAACCCGCTTAAGAGAAAACCCCCGCTTACCTGAAACACTTTTTTCATCCCCAAGTATTTTTCGACCAATTTCCCTTAAAACACTCCGCTTAAGTGAAACTCGCTTAAGCGAAAAACCCGGATAACTGAAACATATTTTCAGTTAATTTTTAATATTTTTCATTGAAAAAACTTTATTAAGTGAAAAAAAAAAATTAATCGAACAGAACAAAAATTTGCTAGTTTTTGTTTTTCAATAGATTATTTTTGTGTTATTTAATCGTTGTTTTATTTAACTTCTTTCAAGGAAAGTCGAAAAGATAAAAACAATATTGTTTCTAGCATTAAATCTCCGCTTAATGGAATTTTTAAATCCACTTAGGTGAAATTTTTTTTTCACTTATCCGAAAATAATTTCACTTAAGCGGGGTTCGTTTAAGTGAAAAACCCGCTTAAGTGAAAAAAAGACTGTGACATTTTGCCGTTTTTCTTAAGCGGGTCTTACTGTAATAGAAAATCAAGTAGTGAAACAGATTACACAGCAGCGTTGCCGGAAAAATAAATTTGAAAGTGCCAATGCTGACAACAGAAAGTGCCATTTTGGGCCCCTGGGTGCCTTCAACAAAAATATTTAAATATATTGTATACCTTATTATAAGCAAATAGATATACTACTTACTTATCCATCTTGTATTGTAATTTGTAACACAGAATACTATAGCACAGACACAATTGTAGGAACTAAAACAATCGGGGAATTACCTAAATTCGCAAACAAATTGAAAACAGTACACGTTGTGGATATTTTGACATTTGTTCCAGGTTGTTACAATTCAATGCGTTCAGTGCCTATAAAGGTAAATGTTGTTTACACGTCCTATGAAATATTTTATATTTTATTTTTAACATTGCATTTTCCTAGAGTGCCATTTAAAGCGTTTGAGTGCCACAGTGCCATTTAAATTAAAAAGTGCCAAAAGTGCACGATAGTGCCATTTCGGCAACGCTGTTACACAGACTGGTCAAAGAGAGGGAGAAA
Source organism: Philhelius festivus (assembly GCA_963931855.1). Taxonomy (NCBI): domain Eukaryota; kingdom Metazoa; phylum Arthropoda; class Insecta; order Diptera; family Syrphidae; genus Philhelius; species Philhelius festivus. The sequence continues at coordinate 139,719,335 of OZ007554.1, forward strand.
AGCAAGGCCAATTCAAATGCTAGGTTTGTCTAGAGTTCAATTTCCTGTCACTGTCACTTAAAAGGAAAATGTTTGGAGAAACACAAATAAACGAGGGGAGAAGACACATGGGCTATTTTCCATTAGCAAACCAGACTCACAGGTGTGTGCTGTATGCTGCCCAGTCCAAAAGTGTCGGAGTGCAACAAATGCAAAAAGTAGTTTGATTTAAAAGGTGGTCTGATGCTGGATGCAACAAGAGACAAATCTCTCTCCTTTTTAATTTTAGCGTAGAAAGTAATTTTAAAGACATACATATACAATGCACATATTTACCTAGACTGGCTGCTAAACGGAATTGATTTTGAGAAAATAATGTAAAGAAATTAAAAAAGGAGAAAAGATGAAGGATGAATGAAGTAAACACAATTGTAATACCTAATTTAATCTATTTGAACACACCAAATAAAGCAATGTACTACTACCATTGTATATGTATATATCTTATAGTATTATCAATTGACGTGATTTTATGTTAGAGTCCCTAGCCTGTGGTGTCGCTGAAATCAGCAAAATTTGCCAGTGGAGAGTAGGATAAGAAAAATAGAAACAAGTAGTAAGAAAGCGAAATTTTATTATTTTCATTTTTCAACCAAAGGGAGACTAAGGGAGACTTCCGACTAGTGGAAATGAAAAAAAAATGTTCTTTTTGACCTTTTTCTGTTGGAATATATTTTCTTGTTTGTATGTTTTTGTGAGTATTTGTATTGAGGTATATATATTTTTTGCTTGAACTTTTTTGTCTGAATACATTTTTTTGTTTGTATGGTTTTTGTAGGTATTGAAATAAAGAGATATGCCTACCATTTGATTTGAAATTTTCAATTCTGGTGAAAAATCAAATATTTACTACTGAAGCGAGAACTCTCAACCAATGCTACAAAAATACAGTGTGTTCTAGAAAGCATAATGATTGCAATGACAAACTTTATAAAAAATACATATTGGCGATAAATTCTATGGAAATTAGTAATTAAACTGTTTTAATTTCAAATAAGAATCTACCATAAAATTTAAGCATTTTTTAACATTTGTATGGAGGGTACCGTTATTTTTAGGTAAAATAATTTTTTTTCTCATATCTTGTAGATTATTTTAAGAAACTTTTATTTATAAAGTTTTAAAAAAATCGAACCTGGGATTTTCGAAATATTGAGTTTTCAAAACAAAAAATTGAATTTTTTTTTTAAATCCAAAAAAAAAAAATTTGAAAATTTTAATACACAATAATATTGAAACTGCTGGGGAGCCTTAACATAAAAAGACGGTTGTACCGTTTTCGGAAAATCAAAAACAAAAAAAAATGGTTCCATATGGGGGATACCAAAAAAAATAATTTCTTGGAATTTTTTTTTCAACCATTAGGTACCTAGGTTTACCTAAATGAAATTTTTGAAAAAAATATTTATAAATTTTCGAAAAAAAAATCGTATGGCAGGTACCGTTATTTTTGGTCTTAAGAAAACAAAAAAAACATCCGGGGGAAAAAATTAAAACTCATATCTACCAAGTTTGAAGAAAATCGGCCGAGCCGTTTAGCTGTAGTCGAACAGACAGACAGATAGACAGAATTGCGAGACCCACTTTTTTGGTCTTCGCTATCATCGTAATGTCAACTTTTATCAAAATCTCGAGTTTTATTTTTTTTACGAATGCATAACTTGCCTTATAGTACCTATAAGTCGCAAGTAAAAAGCGGGAAAATTATTTGCAAGAAAATATTTTGATATGGTGTATGTCTAAATACGAGTAGTAAACAAAAATATAAATGTATGTATTCACAAATCCACAAAAAATCGTTAAAATTTACAGAGGAAAAATCAGATAGAAATGTGTTCCTATACTTGCGCAAAACTACTAATTTCAATTTATTTAACCAAAAAATAACGCTACCCACCATACAAATGTTAAAAAATGGTTTTCGAAAATCGTATTATTCTCGAAAACGGCATCTAGAATTTTGCGAAAATTATTTTCTTTCGATTAATTTTTACGATCTTCAATTTAATAAGAAAAAAATGAAATTAAGATATTACGGACGGTACCTACTATAGAACCATTTTTACAAATTTTGAATATCTCATTATCTACACAACGGCTTTAAATGAAATTTTGTATAGAGAAGCTTTTAATAAGTTTGAAAAATATTATCCAAAACTAAAAAAAATATTTTTTGAATTTTTGAAAAATATATTTTTTTTTGGAAAATTCGATATCTAAAAAACGGCTCAATATTTTATTTATGTTTATTCGTACGATAATAGAAGCTTTAAGTTGGCGTACTAATTTTTTTCTTATTTCATATTTGCATATCATTGTTTTTTATCGTTTCCTACTTAAAGAATTAAAAGAAAAATTATTTTATGCTAATGAACAGTTTTATCTAATAAAATTGTTTTTAAAATTCCTATTCTTTTACATAGGAGCAAGTTCGTGCGACCCAGTCATGCATTTTATTTACTTAGAAAAATATATTACCCAGTAATTGCAACAAACTTGGTTATTGCAACTGCCTTAATTTCTATTAGATGCGTAAATCGAGTTTTTACTGTTTATCTTAATAATTTACTGTACACATATTCATATATATTTTATTTTATTTACAAGTATTTAAGGTACTTAGTAAAATAAGGTTAACCAAAACATAAAAAACTTTCTTTAATTCTATATGCAATGATTACATTCTATATTTATATTTATTTGTTTGTGGCAACCATGGTCACAGATTTATATTTTTTCATACAAATATATTTTTCCTATCCTCATAAAATGCCACATATACATTCATGTATATAATTTTCTCATTCTGTTAGTATTCCTTTTTTTGCTTTCTAGGTATACACATTATCAACACAATTTATTTTTTTCTCATTCTTCTATTATTTCTACACACATATTTTGAAGTCTCCAAAATTTAGCAGAGACAAATCTAACAAATGCGGTCCATAGCCTGAAGGTGCCGCCACAATCGTTCGACTTGATGATATTACTATAGTTTTTATATACAAAGATATTATTACACCTTTTCGGAGATATTGGCGCAAAATTTTAAACAGTTCTCGTTTAAGGAATAAAACCGGTTCTACTTAACGCAGTCATTTAGCTTGGAGACTTCGTCTAACTTTTGCATAATTTTAAACACGTTAGACAACTCTTCTAACTAATGTGCGTTTTACAACAGAACCTCAGAGAATTTACGTTGAACATCCCTTAATTTGACAGATACATTACTCAAACACAACTACACAAAAAAAAAAAAAAAGAATAATGCGAGAAACAGATTAACACAGCGACTTCAACAGCAACTTTAACAGCAACGAAAACTTCAACATCAAAAGTCTTGTGAAATAGATTACAACGTGAACAGCGTTTTTGACAGCATATTATAATAGACTAAGAGCCCACAGCAATTTTTGGGTGTGATTGATAACAAAAAATAATTAGCATAATTAGAAAGGCCTTTTATAGGTATTTTTTAGAATTTGGAAAGAACTGCATGCTTGATGCACTATAATGCACTATGGCGCCCACTAGAGTATGCAAGACGTTTACATTCTTAAATAACTATAAAAGGCCTATCTAATTATGCTAATTATTTTTTGTTATCAATCACACCCAAAAATTGCTGTGGGCTCTCGGTCTATAATCAAAATAGTTTCAAATGCGAAATGAATTTGCCGTACATAATTTGATAAAAATTAACGTAAATTGCATCAATGTAAACGTCTTGCAATTTGTCGTACTAAAATTAATTTGTTTTTAGTAATTCTTCCATTGTCAAAACCAAAATAAATAGACAAAACAAAAAGATGGTTGTCACATTTTCATTTGAGTGTTGATAATACTGACAAATTTCACCTTAAAAGTTGGTAGCATTTGCACAGCGACAGCGAATTTAGGGTTTAGGTCTAACGTTGATGTCGATGTCGAAGTTGCTGTGTTAATGTAATCAAAGCCATTTAAAACCACTGGCTCTAAAAAGAGTGGCGTGGTTGTCAAAGTTGCTGTTGAAGTTGCTGTGCCAATCTGTTTCTCGCATAAAGAGCACAGTCAACTTCAAAACAAATAAATCTTCGCCGAAAAAAGTACATTTTATATAATACCTCGTTTTAGATTTTGATTGTTTTACAAATTATTTAATTATTTTAGATGGAAATGAAGTATACCTATAGCTATACACATCCTTCCTATCCTTCTTTCTCTTCTTAACTTCACGCCCGCGCTGTGTTGAAACATTTAAAGGGTAATCTAATCCCTTGAGCGCGGGTAGATTATAAAAAAAAAAAAAAAAAGCTAATTCACAGCATACAAATTCAATCTTGTTGGTGCAAGTTGCAAATTCATTTGGATGTACTCATCTCCGCATGCATACATAAGGTATGTATGTATGTACATTTGTATGTACAGTAGGGTTGAGTGAATTTTTTTTTCATATTCGTTTCGGAACACCTGTAAAAAGTTGCTGTTATTGTTCACAAATATACCTACACAATTTTATTCGGCTCATGATAAATTCAGAGGTGCCCCCAACATGAACTTTAGAAAAATTCGCAAAATTTTGTCAAAAGACACCAATGTCTAATATTGTCAAATTAACGCTAAATCATATTCTGTGTGTTCCGTTTCGTTGGCAACTGTTTAACCTTGAATAGTGCGTGGATTGGTGGGGGGAAGGGGGGATTGAGGCGGCAGAGGTGATTTCACTGCACTTTCATTTCATTTCAATTCAATCGCTGTCAAACGTTGTTCGAACGCCATTAAGTGCGCGCTTGTTATTGTTATTCTACTTGTGAGAAACATTGATTTTAACCACTGCCGTCAAGAAAATAAGACTCATGTAAGTAATATTTTTAATTTCCCCTGTTAACAGATTGATTTGAATGCGCATTTGAAGAAAATCAAAACTAGATCAATGTTTTAAACATTTAGTATTTTTCTAATTTTCAATTGGGTTGAGGCACCTCATAACATCAAGACAAGTAAACAATATTTTGTATGCTGAATTTACTCATTAAAGGGCAACTTTGTATTGCTATTCCATTAAAAAAATATTTAAAAAAAAATTTTTTCATACATTATCACTCCACCCTAATGTACAGATTTGTTGATCGTACATTACGATTGTTTTGAATTTCTAATATTCAGTGATTCAGTCTATTTACAAAGCATATCTCTTAAAAAATCGAATAAAACATCAGTAAACATTTTTACTTCGATTTGCTTTGGTATGAAATGACCATTGTTAATATGGATAAAGTATACTTTTAAAAGATAAACTAGCTATTTGCTGCTGTTAAAGTTAGACGAGCTCTTTAACGTTAAAGTATAGTTTTATGTCCTTTAAAATTAACAAAAAGTCGGTTCTCGTTTCATACTCAATATTTAGAGTCGACTCCCATTCTAAAATTGATTAAGAGCAGGTTTTAAATGTTTAAAATTTTGCGCCATTGATTTTTTTTAAATGTTTTAATTTGCATTTTTGTGTAAATTCCATACATGCACCTGCAATCTATAAATGTAAATTTAAAATTTTTTAATAACTTTTGAATTTAGTATACCAAAAAAACATACAATTTTATTTGAATTTTCGCGCCAGGCGCGGGACTGTCCCACAAAACGATATCTGTCCCGCAAGTGTCCCGCCAGTATATTTTGTCCCGGAAAGAAATTTAATGTCCCGCACATCCCGCAAAAAATTTGTAAATTTATTGTCTTATTGTATTTAACAAAAGCGATTTTCAATTGCCACATCAGATGCATTAACCAGAGGAAATATAAAAACATTGGCACAAAATTTTAATTGAATTAGTACGATGCTAAAGCTGTTTTGGTACGATACTAGGTTAAAACAACGAATTTGCAAATTTTAATCGAATATACTCGTAGCATCTTCTACCCTTTTATTAAAGTTAAAATCATCGAATACCTACTTTATTTTTTTAGTATCGTGCTAGCTTCATATGACTCTTTGACATTTGCAAACATCAAAAAAGGTTCGTGTGCTTACTTTTTTACACGAAATGTCATTGTTTTAGGTGTGTTCAGAAGCAATTTATTAAGAAAATTCTTTTAGTACGATACTAATTAGAAAATGTTTAAAATTAAGAATGAGTTAGTAAACTACTATAAAGTTAGCAAATTGTTATTACCTTAATAATAGGATGTCTAAAATTCTGCGCCATTTTCTTTAATTGTGCGTTATTTCAAAAGTAGGCATGGTGTCTGCACAAAATTAATTAATTTTTACAACTTAGAATCGGATAAATCGAAAGATATACCAGAGTCCCTCAAATGAACAGCTTATTCAGGCGACAACGGTAGCGTAAATTTTTTTTTAAGATCAGTTTTTACTAACTTAAAAAGACATTAATTTAATAATTCCAATGACATGTTATTGCCACATTTAACAACACATTGAAAAAAGCGCAAAATTTGCTTAAATTTCGAAGCATGATTATAATGACATAATAATGAATTTAATTAAAGTACAAAAAAAAATGTGAACTTAAAGAATTTATGGAATGGTGTAATGAGGAATGGTCCGAATTACTGAAACATGTTGCTAACCGTTGCTTGTCGTTAGTTCCTGCAGTTTATATAGGCTTCTAAAGCATTTCAATTCAGCTAAAAGCAATTTTCTATCGAAAAAGAAAACTCTTCCATTATGTGCATAGTTATAAGAAAGTTTTTCGAATTTGAAATTGCTGAAGCTTAATTAGCCATTTGTTTCTCATGTTGGTGAATTTTTTTCAAAATGATTAATTTATGTAATATAATGAATGACTTAAGAATTTTATTAAAAAAATGAAAGTGCTATTGATTATTTAGATTAATTTAATTTGTGCATCTAATATCTTTGAAAACGAATTTTGCATATTATGTATGTGAATAATTGAGTAGAATTTTTTAGCATGAATTCAGCCCCTAATTTAGAAAAAATATGCGATTTCGTTTTTTCCTTGCCTGTCTCTAATGCCAGCTCTGAAAGGATTTTCTGTTTTATGAAGAAATCCTGGCATGAAGGAAGAAATAAAATTTCAATGTCAGTATTAAAAGCAGAGCCATGGAAAAAACGAAACTTTAATATGAAATTTAGGGAATTCAAAAAAATAAATTTGTACAACCGATTTTGGTCTAAAAGAAGTCACGCAAGAAATCACATCGGGAGAAAAATACAATTAAAATTCTTTTTAGAACTCGGGACAACTTTGTTGACTTTTATAGCTTTTTAGTTTATTCATAACTCGAAGTTTGTATTTTTTTTTATTTACTTGTTCCTTATTCCTTTATTCCTTAATAATATTTTTTTATTTAGTTTCTCATACTTAAGTAATTTATGAATTTTTTTTTTTCAAAATCATGAAAAATTTCCTAATTGCTAAACGATAGGTTTATTAACACAAAAATAAGAAAAATAATTTTGTTTTTCTAAGTATAAAAATGATCTAAATATATGGTTTTGAAATTTATCAAACATTGGTATTTAAGATACGTATGTATGTAAGTATGTACATTTGCATAAGTACGAATAAAATAAAAGACTGTTTGAAAATTCAAGACTTTTTGATTTATCTAAAAATTCCTAAAACTTAAAACTTTTTTTTTGAAAGGTTTGTTTTGTAGATACACATGTAAAAATATGTTTTCAAAATTATATTGTCCCGCAAGCAAATTTTTCAAATCTGGCATCCCTAGTCTTGAGATATCCAGTTTCTAGAACTTTCACGTTTTTCCTGCCCATTTATACTGTTTTTTTTTTTTTTGTTTTTCTTTATTTTATTTTTATTTGTGGGGGGCGGCAAACCTGCAACAGGTGAAAAAGGGTTTTCTGATTTTGGACACGTTTCTATAATAACAGTTGACAATAATATTGCTTTTTTAAGATAGATTAAAAGTGCTCGTTTATTTGAGTACCTGTCAAACCTGTTCTCAAAAAGAGTTAGGTTTGGGGTATGCAAATCTGTTTGGCAAATTTATCTAACAAAAATGGTATAAAAGATTAGAAAATTCATCAGCCAAGCCAACAGTTGATTAGAAATGCTGTTTGAAATGTCTACATTTACAAACCAAGAATACGTAGGCATTAATTTTTAAGTTTATGGGCCGTACAATGGAACTTCAACTAGAGCGCGAAAAGGACACCAGGAGCTTAATCCAAACCGGCGACTTCCTAGTTTGGGATTATTTTGAAATATAATATCGAAGGCTTTGAGAAACGGGACCAAGTTCAAATACATGATCTAAAGCGGTCAGGCGTAATTGGAAACAAATTAATCAGCCCCTAAAACTCCCGCGAAGCTGAATTCTACAAACTTTCTGAGGTTTTTGCGCAATGATTTACCAAAACTATTGAATAACATTCCACTTATGCAACTAACTTCATCATATTTCCAACTGGATGGTGCTCCATCCCATTATTGTCGAGAGTAATTGTTGGACAGGAAGAAGGAGATTGTTTCACTGGCGCGCAAGATCTCTTGAACTTTCAGTATTGGATTCCTCGGTATGGGGAAGAATTAAAGGACTTGTTTATTTGACTGAAATAGCAAATTTAAGTGAATTAGACCTTATTCTCGAAGCGTCATCAAAAGTGAAGCAACAGTTATCATCAATAAATATTCACAGTGAAATCCAAAAACGGACTCTAGCATGCATACGAAACCAAGGAGAACACTTTGAAAAATGTTATAACTGTTAAAGTACAAATATTAAATAAAAAATATCTAAACCCAACCATTTTTTTATATAGCCTTTGGGGCTTAAGGCAAAAAATATTTTTTTTTTAATTTTACATGTCTCAAGTTTTCTCAGGTGTCATAAAATTTGTTTTATTTTTATTATTGTTACGTTCATTAAAAAAAATAGAAAAACGTTATGTTTATTACGCATTTTCTAGATAAAATTGATCCTAAAGTCAAAAAATTAGCATGGGCAGGAAAAACGGAACATGCTAGAAACTGGATATCTCAAGACCGAGATAGGATATCAAATTTGCTTGGACGCAATTACAAAGGCCTAGTATTACTTCTAAGAATAAAGGCCTACATACATTTTATATCATTAGTACAAACAACGCAATTACCGTTAACATGCGTTAGGGTACACCAAAGTAAGTCTTTTCCTAAATCCCCGATATATGATTTTTTCTTAGAATATACCCAAGAATTACGATCTTAAATATTATGCACGAAATAAGGGAAACCCTGTATAAGAACAACGGTTTATGTCAAAAAAGTTGAATTTTGGCCTAGTTACTGAAGAATGGAATTCAAAGAAAAAGTAATTTTGTTTAAACTGCCTTTTGTTAATGTATACCTACGTATGATACATACATACTTTTAATAAGTTTTTCTTCATTTTAACCACTTTTAATATACCTACTAGTATTTTACTATTTTATATTTAATAAGCTCTTTGAATTGAACATGCCTTAAGTTATTACTGTTCGTTAATATGTAGTAGGTTTGCTAAATTCAAAAAAAAAAAAATGGAAACATTGTTTTTTTTTTTAAACAAGTATCTATCATTAAACAATACTCTTAACAGCGTTCAAATTCGACTTAATTAATAGCGCGTATACCATAAAGATAGATCTCAGAACGATGAACATTTTTGAGACAAAATAGGTTCTTTTATTTTATATCCCACTAGAAATTCATATCAAATGCCTCTGAATAGAAATCTGGGACTAGAAAGTTTCACTTATATTAGGAATAAGAAAGACATTTTTTCCACAAACCGTTAATTACTTAAGGTTTAGTAGGTATTTTATACATTCACATTAAAGCTATGAACCTTATCAACAATATATACCTGGATATTTTCAGATTTTTTTTTTCAGTTCAGTATGAAATATATAATTCAATCAGAGTGAATGTATTAAATTATATATATATGTACATATATTATCCTTTTTCCGAAAAAGTAGCTTACCTTTAAATCAAGTCCACTTTTCTAAGCATTTTGTATGATAAAGTTGACAAGTAGGTATATGGAATAAACTCCGCAAATGCTAACAAAACTTTGGTATGTGTGTTATCCAAAACCAAAACTTGTACTTATGTTGCAAATACGCCACAGTGAATGACCAAATATGAAAAAAAAATCAATAAGAATCATGAATAATAAAACATCACGCATTCCAAATGGTAACACTTTTTTATATTTCAATTTAGTTTTCTTTTGTTACGGTCACTCACTCCGAAAAAACACTATTCTCTCTCTGGTTGATGAAAATCATCAAACACTCTGATAATTTCCACTCAGTTGAAATTTATTATTAAGATATAAAACGGACAATGAAAAAACATTTTTTTTATATAATCTACCATGCATTTAAATTCAAAGTAACCACCACTTTTAATTTCAAAATTGTGTTTCATCCTTAGGAATAAATTCAATCAAATAAAATTCACACCACTTTTTAAGGCTGATTGCATTCAACACTCGAGGGCTTAGTTGCTCAGCATAAACACAAATCAAACTAGGTATGGAAAGTTGTATCTTTATTGCGGAATAGAATTATCTACATATTCCGATTCCGAGACATAACGAACTTCAAAAAAGTCGATAATTTTTTTTGCATCAGGCATTACATTTTTTACTATGACCCTGATTGATGCATAAAAGGGGAACAATGAACTTTAGGTAGGTATTTAAGTTTTTTTCTGACAAAAAATCACATTTATTTCACTTACATATATGAATTTACAGACAAAAACTTAAAAACAATTATTTTCTCAAATGGTGTTAAAAAGTCAAGTATGTTGTTTCTGACAGAGCACTTGCAATGCTCGAGTGCCAAGTGTTGTTTTTCCAGCTACTGTTTATGATACGATGGAGGTTTATTTTGCAACAGGTGCTGCAACTCATGTGTCACATTCTCGCAGAATGGTAACCTTGTCCATTCGGTTATGAAGAAAAGACAGACAAGCCACGGTTTTATGTTTACTTTATTATTTTGATCCAATTATCCAAAACCAGATTTTGTTGAGATCTTTTTCGATTCTTATTTGTTTTATTTAATGGTAAGAATTTTTAATAAGTTGTATCATTATTTTTTAAGAAATAACTAATAAGTAAGAAGAAATGAATAAAGCACACTATAACCAACGCACAACACGTCCGCCTCGAACCACGAATACGGGGTGAATAAATAAATATAAAACATTTAACACAGCTCAGATCATAGTCGGTAAGAAGCAAGCAAGGTAGAAGCTTAGAAGTACAATCAATATACAAGAAATATTAAATTTTATGAATGTTCGATGGATGTATAATGCAGCAGGTTGGGTTCGATAATGAAAAAAAGCTCCTCTTACTTATGCAACATGTTTGGTACTTTTGGCGCTTATTTATATTCACCACACCTCTTATTATTATAAATGTTAGATATTTCATTTAAAAATAATAAAATAAGTAAACTTCCAAGGTTGTCTTTTTGGTACTTAAACTTGGTCTGGAACTTGTGTACTTTAGATTAAATAATAGTGTGTACCTACAAGAAATGTCTCATTGCATTGTCAAAATGAATTTATTCATATTTCAGCTACCGATATATTTCCATTTTTAATATAGGTTCTTTAAGACAAGTTACGCATTCGTTAAAAAAATCGAACTCGAGATTTTTATGAAAAAAAGTGGTTCTCGCAATTCTGTCTGCCTGTCTGTTCGACTACAGCTTGGTAGATATCATTTTTAAATTACCCCGCCCCCCATAACGATACCTTGCCATACGAATTTTTATAATTTTTTTTTCTCCCAAAAACTGTTGTAAAGATTAAAACAAATCACAAAATTTCGTTTAGTTGAAGCTTGAAAGAAAAATGTCCGAAAATGGTTATAAATGGTACCCCCTAGAACAATTTTTTCTTTTGTTTTTTATTTTATTACATACGGTACAACCGATTTTTAACATTTTTTTAATGCTAAGCCTCCCGAAAGGTTTGAATAGTATTATGTATTAAAACTTTCCAGTTTTTTTTTTTTCAAAGCTCAATATTTTGGAAACCCTATGCTCGATTTCTTGAAAGTTTTTTTATACAATCTACAAGATATGAGAAAAAAAAATAATTTATCTTAAATAAACGTAACCCAACATACAAATATTAAAGAATGGTTTTCGAAAATCCTATTTTTCTCGAAAATGGCTCTTAGAATTTTGATACATTTTTTTTCTTTTAATTAATTCCTACGATCTCTAATTCAGTAAAAAAAACTTAGAAATTAAGATATTACTGACAATACCTACCATAGAATCATTTTTTAAAATTTTGTATTTCTAATTATTGGCACAACGGATCTTAATGAAATTTGTTACATAGAAGCTTCTAAAAAGTTTGAAAAACATTACATTTCAAAACTTAAAAAAAATACTTTTTGGATTTAAGAAAACAATTTTTTTTAGAAAATTCGATATTTCAAAAACAGGTGAATAATTGTTTTTGAAATCTAAGTTTTATTGGTACAAAAATAAGAGAAGAAAATGTTTTTAAAATTTTATATATAAAAGTTTATTTTTTCAAGAAACCGCTGCAACGGCTTATAATTTTTGTTTTTGCATACATTTATATTTGTATCCTGTTTTTACGAGTATCTCTTACTACTTAAAGAGTCTTTAAAATGAAATTTATCGTTATGAACAGTTATCGATTCAAAATAGCTTGTATGGCCTTTAGTCCACAAAAATTGGCGCTTCGTGCCGCCGATCTCACATGGCCTCATCAGTTGACTGTGAGGACCTTGTCAATACGCAATTTTTGCTAAATTCAGGTCATCCTACATCGATTTTTTGGACAAAAATCCAATGTGGACTATACCCAACCAAGATTGAAATTGTAATCATTAACGTTGGAAGATTTTGCCCGTGGCCTGGCATTGCTTCTATATGAAGGTTTTTTTTATAATACAAACTCTATATACTACGGGTAGAGTTCAAATTGGATTTTTGTCAAAAAATCGATGTAAGAGGAACTGAATTTAACAAAAATTGCTTATTGACAAGGTGCTCACAATCAACTGATAAGGCCATGTGAGATCGCCAGGACGAAACGCCAATTTGTGTGGACTAAAGGCCATAAAAGGTATTTTGAATCAATAATTCAACAAGTCCAATAAAAGTGCTAAGTCTTCTATTTGGCTGATTTATTTCAGTAGTATATAGAGTTTTTGTTATAAAAAAACCTTCATATGAACAGTTATCTCTAATAACATTTGTTTGGAAAATTCCTTGTCTATTACATAGGAGCAAGTTCTTGCGACCCAGTCGTGCGTTTTATTACACATGTACACGTGTATTTACATAGGTAGGGTAAGCTGGGGTACATTTGACACCGGGGCACATTTGACTTTGCGTTTTTCGGTATGATCGTGCCCTTAAGAAATAAAAGTTTGGATGAAGGAAGAAGCTTAGTTTGATTTCAAGAAACGTTATGAAATTTGGCAGCCTCGGCGCCCGGGGCGGAAGACCCATTTTGCCGCCCCCATTCAATACTAAATTAAAATTAAATTTCGGGGCATCATTTCACAGGCAATGAAGTATCTTTTATTGAAAGTAAAATAGGATCAGCGGTTTCATAAACGGATTCTACGGGCCTTACGAATGAGGCACGTGAGACAAAGCTGCATCTGCGGATTCATCGCCATGCATGCGTTTTTTCCTGCGAATTCTTATCGTTTTGTGTTCGATTCCGAGTTTGTTCCAAAGAGTCTTAGAAAGGTCGATTGCGGCTTGGACGAAACGGTCTCTGCTCTCCACTAGGAGAGCTTTTAAAACGCAGAGTTTCTGAGCACACTTATCCACACTCAATCCACGTTGCTACAGGTAAATCTGTGCGTGATCTTCTTCAGGTAGCTCTGCAGCTCAAAAGCCAAGAAAAGTAAGGAAGTTGAATGACTGCATGACTGTCAGAAGAAGAGCCAGTCTTCCGTCAATTCTTCCAGTACCTCAAGAACTTCCACAAACCTATTTTTAAGCGTCTTTACAGCTTCACGAGGTTCACTTCTTCTGCAGGCTTGTGACTAGATGCTTGAGGTACTTCTGGTGAGTCGACTTCGTCTGCACGACTTCTTCTTCTGCCTGTAAAATAAGTTATGCATTCCCATGAATATTGGCCGGAGGACAATTCTAGACCACTCACGATTGTAGATGGAAGAATCTTACTTACATTGGAATCACTTCCGCTGCTGCTGGATGCCACCGAAGACGTTAACGTAGCTTTTGAACCAGAACTAGAACTGAAATATTTCGCGTCTGCTTCATTCTTAGCCTTTCCCAAGCAACAATTTTTAGCTCTGGCTCCAGAAAAACCGATGTTACAAAAAAGCCTAAGATAACTCTGGTCATAGTGGGGCTAGAAATGAGATACTTTATTACCCTAGTATGATATACGGTAGAAACAAACCAAAAATTATCTTCAGGCTGATTTCGGTAAAATTTTCTCTCTTGCACAACTTTTTGGTCATATATTGGTTTAAAAAATTCCATTTTTAAACTGGTGATAATATTTGGATATTTTTTAACCCTTTCAAAACCAATTTGTCATTTTTCTGGTTCCAAAATAACTATTTTTAAATCTAGGTTAAATTTGAACGGTTCTGGAACGGTTTTGGAACGGCTTTTTAGCCAAATTGTAAACCCATGGCTTGGAAAACTTGAGCTCAAAGCCGGTTATTAAGCCGCTTCCAAACCACAAATTGTTGATTGGGTTTTCTTGCGGTATTCCGCGCCGCTTCCTTTAATTCTTTTCATTTTCAAAAACAAGTTCAAAGGTTGAGTGAAGTAGTAAGTGTTTAGTTTTAGAAGATTCAACAGTATTTAAACTATAAACAACACAATCGAAATAACTTTCTGTGATGCGGAAGGGAGCAAAAACATTGAGCTGGCTGAGACTAGAATAACGTTTCCGTCGAATCCTAGTTATCTTATCATATCCCGCATATGCATATCATATGTTTCGGAACACTCCCTTTCAGTTTCGCGAGAGTTTCGGAACGTTTTGTTTTAGTTTTGCGAGTCGCGTGACAATACGGAATGCACTCTTACGGCCCTACTCATCGTCTACGAATTCACGAAAATCAGCCGAGAGCGGTCAACGACGAACCACAGATAGGGTGGCAAATTTCAAATTTACATCATTGTTGTTTGTTGACTTGTCAAACGATCTTTCATAAAACATATGATTTCTACTCTACCCGCATCACCGGCGACATTTTGCCGCCCCCTAGGCCTGCCGCCCGGGGCGGACCGCCCCCACCGCCCCCCATACGCTACGCTACTGGCGCAGTACCACGTGTTTTTGTGTTTTCTGTCTCTCTGATCTAATTTTTGATCACCGGTAAGTAAGCGATTTGTGAACCTAATAAAATAAATTTTTTTATCGCGAATCAATATTATGATAGCACTATGCTTAAAGTTCAATAAATTGAAGCCAGTTTTGTGAAAATATAATATAAGTTATTTAAAAAAAAAATTAAATTAAAAAGTTCCTTCGGGGCACCTTTGACTTTTGCAAAAACATATTTATTTGACGTTGATTTTGGGAAATTATATATTAAATAAATTATTTAAAGAATGTCGATATCGATAAATTTGAATTTAGATTTATATGGATTGATTTTTTATGTTTATAAATGAAATAATTTATGTTTTTTATTCTTGTTGTTTTTTTAGAAAGTGAATTTACTGATTTATTTTCTTCGTTATATTGTTTAATAAATTGTTTAAAAACAAAAATTTACTTTTTTACTATGGGAGGGGGGGGTCTATCTCCACCCGTTTCGACGGGAGGGGCAATTTTATAAAAAAGGTACTAAAATAGAAACAAAAATATTAAAAAATAACGGTAATATCTACAATTAAGTATTATACCTTTTTTTAAAGCCAATACTCTGATCTATTAGATAGTTTTTAAATGAAGTAGAATTTATGCAGTTTGTGAAAAAACGAGTTTTAAACTCAAATTTTGGGGAAAAAAAAGTTTAAAGTTTAATTTTTCAAAACTGCAAAGTTATATATTATTATTTTTCCTAAGATTCGTTGCTCTAATTTATTCTTATTCAAAAACTGAAAACTAGATGTCGTCTAGTTTTTGAGAAAATTGAAAATAACTACAACTACTTTTAATGGGATATTTGCTTTTTTTGCTTACTTACGCATTACGGCGTATAAACAGTGAGATATGCATGGGGGGCATGCTGCCTCCCTGCAACCCCCCTGCTTGGGCACACTATAGGATTTGGGTAGGTGCGAGATTGGGTGTATGCAAGGTTTCTTTTGCATTTACAGAATCTGGATTTAAAGAAACTTTGAATTTACCCTATGGCCTATATCCAATGTCTGCTAAATATATGTACGTAGCCCAAAGCTGCACATTTAAAATGTTCAGACATGAAAATTTAATACATTATAGAAAATTCACATTACCTAAATAGGTACTACTGTACGAATGCAGCAAATTTATATAATTCCTTAATTAATATGTATGTTTATTGTTTGTGTATAACATTTTTAATGCTTATGTGGTACAGGTTATTGTTTACCAAGGTCATTCGTTATTCAACCCTTGTAAGAGTGAAGCATTTTTTTCTTTGAATAAAGAATGGCGACTAAGCATCCACTACTTCATTCTAAATTAAATAACTTTTCAATATTTCAAAAAAAATATTTCAAAAGCATCGCGTTCTTAGAAGAAATTGGTCTAATTCCAACTAAAGCGTCAACTCCCCCACTGTGTTGCAACTTACCGATAAAGGTAGAAAAACATAAAAATTTCAGGTTCGGTTGGATGTGGCGGTGATCCGAAAAAAGCTCTAAAAAAAGGTGACAAAAATTGTAAGAATACAATAAACCCATCTACCTATTGGCACATTTTTCCATGGGCCTCAATATTGGCTAGAGATTCGGGAGGCTTGCTATAAATATCTCTTTTGTGATCAAAATACCTGTAAACCATTGAGCATTGAAAAATTGACTTGACTATTTTTAATTAACACCTGACTTACTCACAAACTGACTGACTGAGACGTGGAATGCCATGCAATTCTACCTCCTCGTGGTGCATTCTTGCTAACGCTTAATTATTTGCTGTACTTTACTTACAAATGAACCACATTAACAATAATCCTCAAAATGAAATCACCGTAGGTAAATATCAAAAATCAAAAATTTCATAAAAAGTAGTTTTAGTAATTTTCAATTTTCTCAAAAACTAGAAGGCTTAAAACCATTCGGTTTTTTGTGTTCGATTCAGAATTAATAGTAGCATTGACCACAAAGAGCCCTTAAGCACTTCATTTCACAATTTTGAAAAAAAATTGGTCTAAACTTTTTTTTTTCATTTTTTTAACAAAATTTTGAGTTTGCATGCGAATTTTTTAAAAACTATTGACATAAATAATTTAATTTAAATTTACGATTATAGAACAGACTTCTGGCTTTCAAAACCGGTATAGTACTTTATTGTAAGTGTTGCCGTTGTTTTTTAATATTTTTTTTTTTCAATTTAAGTCATTTTTTCTAAAATCGCCCCTACCTCCTAAACGGGGCGAGATAGACCTCCCCTCCCATAGTAAAAAACGCCTTATACAAAAATCCGTTATCAATTTTCGGCGCCTAAGTTATCGTACTCTTCCAAGAGTATTTCTTGTCATGGAAAGTGCTGCTCATTAGCAGTTCGGAATCGGCAGAAAATTGTAGGTCCCCTCCGTTCCTGGTAACACGCACACAGGAATGGTTGAGAATTGTAAGTCACTATACTCTGTCCAACAAAAATTGTCAGTACAGGCTTTATGGGAGAGCTTTTTCTAAAGCAGTGGCGCCTGATGCACCCTCACTACAATGCGTTAGGAAAAATGACACTAAAAAAAGAGCAAGCCACTGACTTTTCTTAAGGAATTGTTGTTGTATTTCTTTGCAAAAAGTTGTACACCCCAACACGACCGTCGTATCCCACTGCTGATGAGATACTGTCAAGAGTGTTAAGTGTCATTCAATACGATCGTGCGCTCTTTATCTACATCAAAACAGAGTTACCATTATCATTCTCAATTGCATACAAGGAGCTTTTTCAGTGGTTTTTATTAAGGAGCTTTTGGGATTTGATGCTTTTGAGAACTCATTTTAAGAAGATGAGTATGTTGAGTGTTGTCGTATTGCTTTTCAACTTAAAAAAAAACGCGCATATTATCTTACCGCTTGGTGTTGTGGGAAAAGGTAAATTGAATATGGTTTTCAGTCGTTTTGAATCGGCAGACGGTAGCCCTACGCGTTTTTTACAATCATTTTCGGCGATTTATAATGTAAACTACGGAATCCCTGTGAGAGCTTTACAAGGCGATACACTTATGCATGGCAATGCAACCAGAATGAGAGACAAACGTGCTATCTTCCCTGTACTGACAATTTTTGTTGGACAGAGTATGGTTCACTCCGAGCTGTTGTACCATCAAATTTATGTATTTATTAAGACACAACTATTTTGCATAACTTCAAACAAAATCAGAGAAGCATAAGAATCGGAAATACCTATGTTATGTAAAGGTAGCAAATATTAAACGTTTGTTCTTATACAAATTGTGTGTAGATCGCACTCGTAACGAAAAGCCATTCCAAAGTTTCATTCCACTAGTTAGAAACAACGATGAAGCCCTAGTACTTCTGTGTCTTGGAATAGAAATCGCATTGGAAGAAGTTGTATTCCTTCATACCATACCATACAAAAAGTGCGGCAGATCAAGTAGGTTAGATCAATTAAGGTTGTAGTTGTGGTATTTGCCATTTCATTAATATCTCCAAGATTTTCAAAGTAGCTCGTAGCAGTAGCCCTGAAATATGATGGTTCTTGAAGATAAGATTTTTTACCAACGGGGGCCTGTAACACAAAGCTACAAGTCTACAAGTCAACAGCCACTTGTAGGATTATATTAATCTTACAAGTGTAGATTATTTCTGTAACACAAAAAAAAACTTTACAGTTGTAGAAAACAAAAATTTCCCTACACTTGTAGGTGTTTTGCTTGAAAAAAAGATATGCAACGCGAAAGCACCTTAATAGGAGTTATAGAATAGTGGATCGCTCGAACTTTCTCTTATGTAAAAGTACATATTATTTAAAAATTATGCATGTGTAAATATAAAACATGTGTTTAATGAGATAAAAACGTTCAAATGTTCCGCAATAGTATTTATTGATGCAAACAAAGTTTAAAAATCGTTTTATTATTAAAGTCATTTTTTACATAAGAAATTTCTTTAAATTTATGAAACAACATTTGGGATGCCAATTTTAAGTATTTCGTAGCATAGATTTTAGAAAATAATTTCAAAAAATAATCGTTCACATGATTTAAGATAGACACAAAATTGACACAATTATTAACGTTTTAGTATCATACTACTTAACAATTTGCTGCCTTAAAGTAGTTTACAAACTCATTCTTAATTTTAAAAATTTTCTAACTAGTATCGTCCTAAAGAAATTTTCTTAATTAATTGCTTCTAAACACACCTAAAGTAATGGCAGTTCATTCAAAAAACTAATTAAATGGACCTGTTTTGATGCTTGTAAATGTCAAAGAATCATATGAAGTTAGCACGATACTACAAAAATAGAATAGTTATTCAATGATTTTAACTTTAACAAAAGGTAAGGGAAAGTATGATGCTATATTCGATTACAAATTGCCAAATCGTTGTTTTAACCTAGTTTTACTAAAACAGCTATAATATTCGAACTAATTCGACTTAAATTTTGCGCCATTAATTTTTCAAAAAAACTTCGATTTTTTTCAAAATATTTGTATATACATAGCTACATATTATTTTAAACTTAAGGGGGCTCCTTCTGAAAATTTTTGGTTAAGATCGTTATAGCCGTTAATGAGAAAGTCGAAAATCAAAAAACCGTTGTATGACAGATACCGTTAATAACATTTTGCCCCGAGATTTTTTTTTTACTAAAATGTAGTCCTTGTGTATTTTATCACACATATTTTTTTTTACAAAAGTCGTTAGAGCAGTTTTCGAGATAAATAAGATTTTGCATTTCGGGTGTATGGGGTGTACAGTTAGTTTGAGAGCTAAACAAAATTTCAATTTGCCCTCTAGATAATCACCGAAGACCCTTAAGAAAATAGCTCCAGTGGCCTAGGCTGCAGATCGAGGTACAGACATACAGACAGACGGACAGACTGACGGAATTGTCTTACCCACTTTATTCGTCTTCGCTAGCATCGTAATGTCAACTTTGATCAAATTCTCGAGTTCGATTTTTTTTCAAATGCAGAACTTGCCCTGTACTACCAATATCGCAAGTTAAAAGGATGAAGAATCCGTCCAAAAAAAATTTGCTGTCTTCGTAAAAATCCATGAAAAAAAAAACATTCTTTTTGGTGCTTTTTCGGGTTGGGATTGTATTTTTAATACAATTATGCATGTTCTGTTCCTAGATCATTTTATATGTTTTCCATTAGTACTAATTTTTCTAAATATATCATTAAATAAAAATTAATAATCTAAGAAAAGTAATAAAATGCATTATTTTGTATTATGTTTAATTTTTTAGTTTACTGAGATTTAAAACTTTTCAAAACCGTACAAAGTATAGGTATATTGAATTACCTATAACACTTTTCTGTTATTATGCATGTATAATGTATAACAAAATTGTTACCGAAATAATTAACTATTTAAAAAGGATCACAAATATACACTTTACACACAAATATATTCACAAATTCATATTTGATATTGTTTTTTTTTTTGGTTAAAAATATCATAACTACAAAGAAAAAAATTATGGAAATGCTGATTAGTTGAAAATTTTGAGTTTTTGGTATATTTAAATAAATTTTCTACATCCTACAAGTCTTGAATCACTTGTAAGATTAAGTGGATTATTCTACAAGTACGATTTACTTTTGTCTACACTTGTGGCTTTGTGTTACAGAAGGAGGGAAATCTTATAATTTCCCACTTGTAATGTTCGCTGATTACACTTGTAGAAGAGCCAGCAAACTTGTAGCTTTGTGTTACAGAAATTTGTTACACTTGTAATAATTCACTTCTATTACAAGTACTTGTAGTTTTGTGTTACAGGCCCCTTGTTTTCTCCGCATACAAACAAGTTCTTCGAATTTTTAGTTTTATTTTGTTCTTTATTTTAATTCACTTTTATTACTTTATAAATTTATTCTTTACAATTTTAAACTTTTTTTGGGAACTTTGAATTTTATTTTAGTCAAAGAAAATTTAATGGCCGACCTTTACGACTGACTGGACAAGAATGAAGAATTAAATGTGCAAAAGCACAAAATGTCCTCCACGGTTGAAGGCACCAATAACCGGTATTTGCAAATACTGGGAAACTGGGATGCGTTCAACCGTGGAGGTATTTATAAAAGGCGCCAGAAGTGTTCATGAATACTGAGATTGTTGGAACTCAGCTGAATGCGGAGTGCCGACAAAAAATATGCATGAACATCACTGCCCCCCTTGGCGAGATGCGCCAAAGAAGAAATTAATCAGATTAAGGATTGATTTTAGGAAAAAATTAATTCAATATAAAAAAAAGTAAAGATTAAGAAAGATTTAAAGAAGATGTAGTATTAAGCTCTAAAATACTTGAAAGGCATATACATATATAGGAAATATTATTTTGTTACTTTGTGGGCAACAGGCAAAGCTTTACGATTGGGCGACAAATTTCTCCATTTTGGGTTCTTAGAGTCGCGACTCTCACTCTTCCGTCAACGCCGGGGTGTACATTTACAACACGCCCTAAGCGCCATTCAGTCGATGGTAAATTTTCATTTTTAATGACTACCAGGTCATTTATCTTGATATCCTCTTGATGCGATTGCCATTTTTGTCTTTGATGAAGTTCTTTTAGGTTAGGTTGTTGGGCTGACAATTGATGTTGCTATTGTCACACTTAGATCAATGTAGATCCATTGTGTTACCCGTGAGTGTTATCACTCTTTCCTGATAAAACCTATGTATTCTATTAATCAGTCAAGCCATTTTGAGGCATTGACGAAGTTCAATATGTGTATTCCTGAAATATTAGAAATATCTTCTAAATTATCAAAGAAGTAGCTACCAAGCCATTTCCTTCTCTGGTGGCATAGTGACGGGCAATGACAGAGAAAGTGTGAGGTGTCTTCATGTACCTCCTCATCACCACATCCTCTGCATAGGTCATCTGTACTTAGTTTCATTTTAAATTTATGGTATTTCAATAAATTATGTCCGGTGATTATGCTCGTAAGAGAGCGAAGGGACTTCTTACTAAGTTGTATAATTTTGTCAGTTCTCTGCTTGTTAAAGCAGGGCCATATTTTCCTAGTAGTATCACAGGTGTCAAGTAGATTCCACCTTTCATTGGATTTCCTTAGGATTATGTTTGAAATTTTCTGTTTAATGTTACAGAGTGGGATGTTTACCATCTCTGCTTGACTAGCGTCGAGCGCTAATCCCTGTCTTGCCAACTCATCGGCATTTTCATTACCTGGTATGCCGCTGTGTCCCGGTACCCAGCAGAGTCTAATATTGTGCTGCGTGCCAAGAACCTTAAGCTCTTCGCGACAGCAGGAGACAAGCTTCGATTTTATCACAGTGGCAGAAATCGCTTTTATTGCCGCATGAAGTTCTTTTAAGTATTCGTCCTTCCATCGACGGCAGAATTGTTGCTGAAGGCACCGAATTCTTTCGCAGCGGTTAATGAGTGACAAATTAGCATCAGCCAAATTAGGTTCGGGGAATGCTAAAAGAGGGCCTCCGCGCAAGAAATGACCGGGCGTTAAAGCCAATAGATCACACGGATCATTGGACATAGACGAAATTGGACGTGAATTTAAGCATGCTTCAATGCGTGCTAAAACAGTGGAAAATTCCTCGAACGTAAACTTTGTACCGGTCCCCACTTTCCTCAGATGACTTTTGAAACTTTTAACACCGGCCTCCCATAGGCCACCCATATGAGGGGCACCCGGAGGAATAAAATTCCATTTAAGACCCTGGATGCCATATAAGGCACTAACCTCCGTTGGTACTGAAGTAAGAAATTTTTTAAACTCTTTTCGTAAGATAGCATCAGCTCCAGTAAAATTGGTACCGTTATCCGAGTACACTTCTCTTGGCAAGCCTCTTCTTGACGTAAAGCGTGCAAAGGCGGCTAAAAAAGCTTCGGACGATAAGTCACTTACAGCCTCAAGGTGAACTGCTTTTGTCGAAAAGCAGACAAACACGCAGGCATACCCTTTTGTCAATCGACAGTTGCGTGCATTAAAACTTTTAAACACAAAGGGGCCTGCAAAATCAATTCCTGTCACGGTGAATGGTAATGAAAAAGTGCATCTTTCTGGAGGTAGAGAAGCCATCAATTGTTTGCTAAATTCCTTCCGATAAATAGTACAAGTTTTACACTGTCGTATGCACAATCTAATAAGATTTTTTAGTTTTGGGATCCAAAAACTTTGTCTCAGAAGCCGAAGCATCAGTGAATTGCCACCGTGTAGTGAGATTTCATGAATGAACAGAGTGAGTAGATAGGAAAGTCGTGATTTATAAGGTAGAATAATGGGATATCTCTCGTTGTACGAAAGATCAGACTGAGATATTCGACCATTGACTCTAAGAAGATGATTTGAATCTAGAAATGGATTAAAGGAAATAATAGTACCTTTGGAGGGAATGGGTTTACCTTCGAGCAAAAGTGAATATTCCTGAGGAAAAGAAATCCTTTGAGAAAGGAGAATTAAACGATTTCTAACGAAGTTCATTTCTTGAGGTATTATGTTGAGTGAGGTGTATTCGTGATTGTTTCCTTTTGCAAGTTTAAAGTAAAAACGAAATATATAACAGATAACACGCATCGCGCGGGGTAAAGTAGAAAAACGTTCGAGAATATCTTCTTGACTTTGCTGAACTACTAGGGAGTTGACAGTTTTTTGCTCGAGATCTTCGACACATGGGTCAATTACACTTGGCTCGGGCCACTGAGAGATTGGTTGGCAGAGCCATGAAGGGCCTTTCCACCAACGCATGTTATGCTGCAAGTCTGAGGGCGTTAAGCCTCGAGTAGCTAAATCTGCAGGATTTTCAGCCGACTTAACATGTCTCCACGGTACGTTACCAACGTTATCTAATATTTCGCTGGTACGGTTCGCAATAAATGTTTTCCATACGCATGGTGGTTTTTTAAGCCACGCTAAGACGATGGACGAATCTGTCCACAGAAAGGTATTATAAGAGTGTACTGGGAAATTTGAAATATAGGATCTAATCAGTTTAGAAAGTAGGAGTGCTCCACACAACTCAAGGCGTGGCAACGACACGGATTTAATGGGAGCCACTTTTGATTTTGCACAGAGCAAATGAGAAGTTATAGTTCCGTCAGATTGACTGACGCGTATGTATAACGCTGCAGAGTATGCCTTTTCGGATGAGTCACAAAACCCATGAAATTGGACTTCCGATGAGGGAGAATATTCTACCCAGCGAGGAATTTCGATTTCTTGTATATCTGTTAGCGATTCTGCAAATCTTTTCCAAATTTCATAGGATTCAGATTTTAGTGGCTCGTCCCAAGCAGTATGTTCCCTCCAAACTTGTTGCATCAACATTTTTGCAATGACTACAACTGGGGCTAACCAACCCGCAGGATCAAATATTCGAGCAATTTCGGAAAAAACTCCTCGTTTAGTGGGATTCTCCGGTAAAACAAATGGTTTCGAGGCAAATCCTCGAGTAAGTCAGGATGATTAGAGGTCCACTTACGAAGTGCAAACCCTGCTGATTCAAGAAGATTGATCAACTCTGATTGGGCTCTTTTTGCGGAATGTATGTTATGAGCGCCAGACAGAACGTCGTCGACGTAGAACTCTGACTGAAGAATTCTTGACGCAAGAGGAAATTCCGCTTTGCCTATTGTAGCAAGTTCGAGGAGGGTGCGAATAGCCAGATAAGGAGCGCAATTAACACCAAACGTGACGGTCAATAATTCGAAGTCTTCAATTTCTAAATGAGGAGATATGCGGAAGAGAATTCTTTGATAAGGGGTATCTTGGGAATCGATTAAAATTTGACGATACATTTTTTCTATATCTGCATTGAAAACAAACTTGTAAAAACGCCATCGAATAATTAATGATGACAGATCCTGTTGTAAAATTGGCCCTGGATATAGTATATCATTCAAGCTTACACCGGTTGAAGAGGCATTGGAGGCATTAAAAACGACGCGTACTTTGGTTGAAATACTTTCGGGTTTTATGACGGCGTGATGTGGAAGATAGAAAGACTTTACTTTGCCGTTTTCTACGTTTTCCAATGGAGCAACCTTTCGCATATGATTAAGGGAAAGGTACTCAAAAATGACGGTTGAATACTGGGATTTAAGTTCAGCTTTTGAAGATAACGTTTTTTCAGTTCTAGAAAACTGTTTTAGCGCAATAAAATTGAATTGGAATTTTGTGGTTTGAAATGAAGGCGTACAACGAACCTACCATCCTGACGTCTGTAAGTCGTTCTTTTATATAGTTCTTCGCAAAAGCAATCTTCTTTTGAACGAATAGCTGTAGAAGGTAATTCTTCTAATTCCCAAAATTTTCGTAGTTGCATATCCAAAGTGCTAGAAGAACTTCCGGGTGTCACAGTAACGTTAAAAGATTGAAAAGTCTCAGGAACTGGTCCCGTCAAAATCCATCCAAACATGGTATTTTGTGCGAGAAGTGAATTTGATATATGTTTTACGCCATTGCGAATGATTAAAGGCTATAAATCAGCGCCTATAAGAAGGTCTACTTGAGAAGATTTATTAAAAGTTGGATCGGCCAGTGTATGACCTTTGAAACAGTTAGGATCTAACATTGCGAAGGATGAACATGGAAGGTTGTTTGTGAGGCTTTTTAGGACAATGGCATTAGCTGAGATAGCGATTTGAGGATTGTTAATGCAAGTGATTGAGAAGGAGCAGATTTTTTTTGAAGTTATCGCAAGGTTTCCGCTTATTCCAGAAATTGTAGTGTTTCTCTCGAAGCAAGATAAATTGAGACGTTTTTGGACAGCTGCGGAAATGAACGATATTTCGGAGCCCGGGTCAATCAGTGCCCTAACTGTATGTCCGGTTTCTTTTCCAACAATACTGACTAATGCAGTTGCTAGAAGTATCCTTTTACTAGACGTCACCATATAGTTTTGAAAGGATGTTTGAGGAATGAATGACTGCGCAGTAGCAGATATTTGGGATTCTTGTGCACCTTGCGGTTGAGGAGTGGACTGTATATTAGAATTTCGCGGAGGAGATGTAAGGTGCAAAAGTGTGTGATGCCGTTTCTTGCATAAGCTACAGGAATACTTGCTAGAGCAAGAAGACTTTTGGTGATTGGTGCTCAGGCAATTGTTGCACATTTTGTTCTGTCGTACTTTTTCGATTCTAGATGGGACAGGCATTGATGAGAACTTCGCACATTCATATATAGAATGATCTGCAGAGCATATTTTACACTTAGAGCCTCCCGCCTTTGCAAGAAACGTATTCACTTTATTAGTCTTTGGGGCTACATTTTTTCGAGGAATTTGTTGGTAGCTCCCGATAGGCTTTGAAGACGTAGTATCAGAGATTGACTCTAAAGTTTGGAAGCGATAACTTAAAAATTTGTTTAACTGTTTCCAAGATGGAACTTTTGTAGGGTCTTCTAAAGACTGTTCCCAAAGGGCAAGGGTAGTTTTAGGTAGTTTGTTACAGCAAGCAAAAACTAAAATCGGATCCCAATTACTGGTGTCGATGTGATGTGCTTGAAGTGCTGTTAGGGAATCATTTATCTTGCTTTGAAGAGTTCGAATGGCCTTGGAGGATTCTTCATGTGCTGCAGGCAAATTGAAAATGTTTTTGACTTGATTATTCACGAGGATGCGGGTGTTTTCATAAGCGGCTCGCAACGCTTCCCATGTGAGAGAAAAACTAGCGTTGGTTAATGGAAACTGACAAACAGTCCTCGACGCCTCGCCCCGCGTTTTGCAACGGAGATGGAAAAGTTTCTCTACTTCAACTAGCTTGGGATGTTGTATATACACCGCCTCAAACATATCTCGAAATGCCGGCCAAGAAAGATAATCTCCATGAAATAAATCTGTATCGCATGGCGGAAGCTTAATACAGTGAGAAAATGCAGACTTTTGAGGGGGATTGCTTGTTTCGTGGTCGGTATGTTTATCTGACGAAATAATGGGCTTTAACTTTTGTTGCAGCTCTAAGAACAGAGCCAAACAACTCACATAAGTCTCATTACTATTTCTAAACTTAGACTCGATTACATCCATGTCTAGGGGATCTTCTTTTGGGGAAGGTCGAAAACGAGCACAATCAGCATATCTGTCTTTAACCTCCTGCCATAAATCTCTTAACTCAGTCTTTCTTGCTTCTAACGTCATGTGAGTGTGGTTTTGGTCCGGAACTTCTTTGGCGGATGCGTGAAATTTCACTAGCAAATCCGCGGCATAAATTAAGTCATCCAAGATTGACATGTTTGAACAACCACAATTTGTTTGAAATGACTGCAAAAGCACGAATGGGAATTGAATTTACCCTTAAAGACCAAAGAAAAGTCAATGTAGAATCAAAAACGATTCTAAAATTTATCAACTTTAGCCACAGAGACAAAAGTCTAAGATTCAAAGAAGAATCTCAAAGAGAAAAGTCAATGTAGAATCAAAAAAGATTCTAAAATTTATCAACTTTAGCAAAAGACAAAAAATCTAAGTGTCAAAGAAGAACCTCAAAGAGAAAAGTCAATGTAGAATCAAAAAAGATTCTAAAAATTTATCAACTTAAGCCAAAGAGACAAAAGTTTAAGATTCAAAGAAGAATCTCAAAGAGAAAAGTCAATGTAGAATCAAAAGATTCTAAAAATTTATCAACTTTAGCAAAAGACAACAAATCTAAGATTCAAAGAAGAACCTCAAAAGGAAAAGTCAATGTAGAATCAAAAATAATTCTCAAAATTTATCAACTTAAGCCAAAGAGACAAAAGTTTAAGATTCAAAGAAGAATCTCAAAGAGAAAAGTCAATGTAGAATCAAAAGATTCTAAAAATTTATCAACTTTAGCAAAAGACTGGTCTAAGATTCAAAGAAGAACCTCAAAAGGAAAAGTCAATGTAGAATCAAAAAAGATTCTAAAATTTATCAACTTTAGCAAAGACAAAAAATCTAAGTGTCAAAGAAGAACCTCAAAGAGAAAAAGTCAATGTAGAATCAAAAAGGATTCTAAAAATTTATCAACTTAAGCCAAAGAGACAAAAGTTTAAGATTCAAAGAAGAATCTCAAAGAGAAAAGTCAATGTAGAATCAAAAGATTCTAAAAATTTATCAACTTTAGCAAAAGACAACAAATCTAAGATTCAAAGAAGAACCTCAAAAGGAAAAGTCAATGTAGAATCAAAAAAGATTCTAAAATTTATCAAATTTAGCAAAGACAAAAAATCTAAGTGTCAAAGAAGAAGCTCAAAGAGAAAAAGTCAATGTAGAATCAAAAAAGATTCTAAAATTTATCAACTTAAGCCAAAGAGACACAAGTTTAAGATTCAAAGAAGAATCTCAAAGAGAAAAGTCAATGTAGAATCAAAAGATTCTAAAAATTTATCAACTTTAGCAAAAGACAACAAATCTAAGATTCAAAGAAGAACCTCAAAAGGAAAAGTCAATGTAGAATCAAAAAGATTCTAAACATTTATCAACTTTAGCAAAAGACAACAAATCTAAGATTCAAAGAAGAACCTCAAAAGGAAAAGTCAATGTAGAATCAAAAAAAATTCTAAAAATTTATCAACTTTAGCAAAGAGACAACAAATCTAAGATTCAAAGAAGAACCTCAAAGAGAAAAGTCAATGTAGAATCAAAAAAAGATTCTAAAATTTATCAACTTAAGCCAAAGAGACACAAGTTTAAGATTCAAAGAAGAATCTCAAAGAGAAAAGTCAATGTAGAATCAAAAGATTCTAAAAATTTATCAACTTTAGCAAACGACAACAAATCTAAGATTCAAAGAAGAACCTCAAGAGGAAAAATCAATGTAGAATCAAAAAGAGATTCTAAAAATATATCAACTTAAGCCAAAGAGACAAAAGTTTAAGATTCAAAGAAGAATCTCAAAGAGAAAAGTCAATGTAGAATCAAAAGATTCTAAAAATTTATCAACTTTAGCAAAAGACAACAAATCTTAGATTCAAAGAAGAACCTCAAGAGGAAAAGTCAATGTAGAATCAAAAAAGATTCTAACAATTTATCAACTTAAGCCAAAGAGACAAAAGTTTAAGATTCAAAGAAGAATCTCAAAGAGAAAAGTCAATGTAGAATCAAAAGATTCTAAAAATTTATCAACTTTAGCAAAAGACAACAAATCTAAGATTCAAAGAAGAACCTCAAAAGGAAAAGTCAATGTAGAATCAAAAAGGATTCTAAAAATTTATCAACTTAAGCCAAAGAGACAAAAGTTTAAGATTCAAAGAAGAATCTCAAGGAGAAAAGTCAATGTAGAATCAAAAGATTCTAAAAATTTATCAACTTTAGCAAAAGACAACAAATCTAAGATTCAAAGAAGAACCTCAAAAGGAAAAGTCAATGTAGAATCAAAAAAGATTCTAAAAATTTATCAACTTAAGCCAAAGAGACAAAAGTTTAAGATTCAAAGAAGAATCTCAAAGAGAAAAGTCAATGTAGAATCAAAAGATTCTAAAAATTTATCAACTTTAGCAAAAAGCAACAAATCTAAGATTCAAAGAAGAACCTCAAAAGGAAAAGTCAATGTAGAACCCAAAAAGGGTTCTAGAATTTATCCACTTTAGCCAAAGAGATAAAAATTTAAGATTCAAAGAAGAATCTCAAAGAGAAAAGTTAGTATAGAATCGAAAAAGATTCTAGAATTTGTCAAATTTAGCAAAATCCAAAAATTCTAAGATTCAAAGAAGAATCTCATAGAGATAAATCAAGATAGAATCAACGAGGATACTAAAATTTATCAAATTAAGCGAAAATACAAAATTTTAAGATTCAAAGAAGAATCTCAAAGAGATAAATAAAGAATCAACAAGGATTCAAAAATTTTTCAAATTT
Source organism: Philhelius festivus (assembly GCA_963931855.1). Lineage (NCBI taxonomy): Eukaryota > Metazoa > Arthropoda > Insecta > Diptera > Syrphidae > Philhelius > Philhelius festivus. The sequence goes on from OZ007554.1 coordinate 139,749,483, forward strand.
AGCCAAAAGGACAAAGGATCTAAGATTCAAAGAAGAATCTCAAAGAGATAAATTAGTATAAAATCGAAAAGGATTCTAAAATTTGTCAAATTTAGCAAAATCCAAAATTCTAAGATTCAAAGAAGAATCTTATAGAGATAAATCAAGATAGAATCAACAAGGATTCTAAAATTTATCAATTTAAGCGAAAATAAAAAATTTTAAGATTCAAAGAAGAATCTCAAAGAGATAAATCAAGATAGAATCAACGAGGATTCTAAAATTTATCAAATTAAGCCAAAAGGACAAAGGATCTAAGATTCAAAGGAGAATCTCAAAGAGATAAATTAGTATAGAATCGAAAAGGATTCTAAAATTTGTCAAATTTAGCAAAATCCAAAATTCTAATATTCAAAGAAGAATCTTAAAGAAAAAAGTTAATGTAGAATCAAAAAAGATTCTAAAAATTTGTCAAATTTAGCAAAAAATTAGGTACAGGAAGATGATTCTTGTAACTGTATCAAGTCGAGGACCGGTATCAAAGTAGCGGGAGAAAAAAAACCCGTTGTGTTGCTTCAGCAACGCTCTCGTGATCACAAATTAACCGATAGAAAAAAACGGTATCAAAAAAACTGTTTTTTAAAAAATTATAACGCGACTTGAAAGAACGGTTATGGAAGCATGAATAAAAAAGAGAAAGAAAGACTTCTAAAGCATTTGCCAAAGAAGGATCAATTTAAATGACTTGGAGAGGAAAAAAAAAACCAACAGGAAAGTTATTTGAAAAGAAAAAAAAGTGAAAATGCGACGCCAAAATTTGCCCGATTTTTGTATTATAAAGGGATAATGCCATTCAAATATTAAAAAAGCTCAATACTCACCTTGTACAATACAAGTTTTTTTGATATATATATATAAAGCAGCTTCTGATGATCTCCTGATGGGCTTGGCTTCTGTCTTGTTCTACTTCCTTCTGTTGCACCAATCGAAGCAATGGTGTTCACTTTTTTGCGTTGCACCAATCGAAGCAATGGTGTCAACTTTTTATGTATATTTCCAAATTTGCTGCACCGCAATGTTCGGTGCGCAATTCAGAGTGGCGCTTTGAGTTCGCTTCACTCAAAATTACATGCGATGCCACTGATGGCTGTAGACAGCGTAGATGTCTTCACTGGCGACACACAAAAAAAACTGGTGGCAAGAGCAAGCCACGTAGTATCAACGGCTGTGGATGTGGGATGAAAGTGGTCACACCCAGCCCTGGTTGCAGCGTAGGAGCAGTGGACGTTTCGCAACCATAAAAAACTTGTAAAATAAAGTTTCTGTTGCATCCAGAGGATGGATGGTGTCACAAAGTAATTGCGAACATGCGACAAGACGTGGGGCGACTTTCCAAAACGACAGCAGGAGTTGAGTTTTGATTTTTTTTTACAGTTAGGTATGGGTCTCAATAGAACAGGGTTAAAATATTAGAGTGAGGAAACCCCCCTAAATCGTAAAAAAAAATATTTTCTTTTTCGGTTTTAACCTCACTTTTTGCTTGACTCGGACCATTTTTCTGGCGAAATTGTAAAATAAAGTGCTTAATTGGTTTATTTAGTCAATGTAACTATCAATTCTGAATCGAACACAAAAAACCGAATGGTTTTATGTCTTTTGGTTCTTGAGAAAATTGAAAATTACTAAGACTACTTTTTGTTTTTTGCTTACTTACAAAAATGCATCAGTTCTAGCATCCAACATTATTGCGCACAAACAGTGAGATGTGTATGTAACCCCCCTGCTTGGGCTCACTATAGGATTTGGGGTAGGTAAGAGTTTGGGTGCCTGCAAAGTTTCTTTTGTACTTCCAGAATCTGCAAATTAAAATTTTTTTTAATTTCATAATAAGAACAAGAGCAAATTTTTTTTAATTTTTTTTATTTTTCCCTAAAATCACCATATGTATGGATGATGGCCTTGATCAATTCATCAAAGGAGTCTAAAATATATTTTTTATTATTTCTTCTCCATTGGTACTCCACAACCCAATCGGCGAAGTTGTGGTTGTAGCTGTCGTTGTAAAATGACCTCTTCACCACTCTCCATTGAAACTCAATTCTTTGAGTATGAGTGCCGTCTTCAGCAACAAACGGATTGTCTGGATCACTATGGTTTACCTTTTTATGGATATAACCATGTTGACCAAGACAATCATATGCCCTCCAAAAATCAGTATGTATAACTGATCCCTCTTTTACATGTTTTTTGATGAGAGGAATAAGAACCTGTAGAAAAAAATCAATAAAATTATATGACTATGTTATATTGTAAAACAACTTACATCGGAACTGCGTACGTTATCAGTACACACTTCTAATCTAAGATCTTCAGATCCGTCCTCGATCATCCCAAGAACCCAATGCCCATCAACTCGACGACCTTTGTTAAATTTTCTTCGTCCAAATTTGCTTTCATCAATTTGAACGATGCATCCAGGACCACCAATTCTCTCCTTAGATTCCTGATTCTCCAAGAAGTAATCGACTATTACTTCTCGACAATAGCTGAACCAATCAGCTATTGTCCTAGTTGACAAACAACTTGTTGAAGATGTAAAATCTTCAATCATCACAGTTTCATAAGGAAATTTCCTTGCGAAACTGTACATGAGGAACATAATAGTTTGCACGGATATGTGGGCATGTTCAAACCATGTTCCAATCGCTCTCGATATCCGTTTTTTGCCTCTGCAAACTCCTCTATTGCATTGGAAAAATCCAATTGAACTTTGGCTGGAGGATATCGTCATTGGCAATCTATGAAGTCGGCACTTTCTCTCCTTCGGCAACAACCCCAACTCCTCCGCAAAGCTTACAGCCAAAGGTTCCTCACTTACATGCTGATAAAGCTTCACTAAGTTCCTAAAATTATATTTGTTAAAACCAATAATTTAAAACATTAACCATTTAAATATTTACCACTGTCTTATGGCATCGTCCGATTGAAGCCTTCTTTTTGGTAATGGTGTGTTACTTTCATCACTAAGCCTATTAGAAGGCCCAGCAACAGAATCACTTTCCACTTTACTTCCACTTGCATTTGCCATTTTAACCAAATTAAAATGCATTCAAAAATTGCACTATCATTTTGCTTAAAGCTTGCCATTTTTGCAGTTAAATAACTGTATTTTCTTAAACAATATTGTAAATATTATTGTTTCTAAATATTCAAATTCAAAAAAAGGAAATTTCCCAACATTTCCCTTACATAAATGAATAATTTCCTAAAAAAATACAAACGAAAACAATAAATTTCAAAAATATCCCAAAAAAAAAACAGCGCGTATAACATCACTATACCAAAGAAAGAAAGGAGAAACGTCAAAATAAAGCAAAAAAAAAAAGTTTTTCATGTGGATCGCAGCCATTATTGTGTTCAATTTGTATGAAAAAGTGAAACTTTAAAAATTAATTAAAAATAGAAATAAATTTTTCCTCACTCTAGGATTGCGTTAAATAGTGTTTTTTAGTGATTATCTATCGAATAAAAAAAACCGCATGTGAAAATTCCTGCTGTCGTTTTGGAAAGTTGAGCCCAAGACGTCGTCGGCACCCAAGAACCAAAAAAAATTACGTGCGCCGTACGTAGTTATATCGGCCGCGTGGTTTTCTTGATTTTTTTTTTTTTGCGTTCTCCCACAAAACTGGACAGAGAATCCGACTCGTAATGGACCAATGTTTTCTCCGCATACAAACAAGTTCTTCGAATTTTTAGTTTTATTTTGTTCTTTATTTTAATTCACTTTTATTACTTTATAAATTTATTCTTTACAATTTTAAACTTTTTTTTGGGAACTTTGAATTTTATTTTAGTCAAAGAAAATTTAATGGCCGACCTTTACGACTGACTGGACAAGAATGAAGAATTAAATGTGCAAAAGCACAAAATGTCCTCCACGGTTGAAGGCACCAATAACCGGTATTTGCAAATACTGGGAAACTGGGATGCGTTCAACCGTGGAGGTATTTATAAAAGGCGCCAGAAGTGTTCATGAATACTGAGATTGTTGGAACTCAGCTGAATGCGGAGTGCCGACAAAAAATATGCATGAACACCCCTGGTATGATTTTAGCAACTGTCCAAGGTCGAGGATATAAAGAAGTAGTGAGGGACTGTATTTATTAAATGTATTAAATGGTAAGATAATAATTTTTAATTTGAGGTCAGTTCTCTTGAGAAATAAATCTTACGTTTTACTATTTTTTTAATGAACGTTAGTGGATTAGTTGATACTGAGGACCCCAAAAAGTTATCAACTATATTTAATTAAGTAATAAAGGCTTATATATCTATTAAAAATAAAGTCAACACAAAGTTTCCTCAATTCGTAGAGAGCAATTTTCTTTAATATGGTTCAGTTTTGACCAAAGTAGGCCTTTTCTTAAATCCCCGAAAAATTATGTGAACATTGGAGATAGACTCATACAGCCTTATTTACTGACTCGTTTTAGCGACGGAGTAAAGTAACTTCGACTTTAAAATGGCTCTAATCATGAAAAACTTATTTATAATGAAAATGCACGAGGAATAGCGGTGAAATAAGCTAAAACTGGTTCATACGAGGTTTAAGGCCGTTTTAGTATCTAAATGTCATTTTGAAATGACATCTTGTGAAATTTACAAAAATGAGTGCAAGCAATTTTTTTTTGTTTCTTACTAAGACAAAAAAGGATAGATATTTTACACTAATAAATTATTTATATTTTCCAAACGCTCGAACAGTTGTACGGTATTGGGAACGCAATGTGGTTTGTACATTCATTTATTGGATTTGAACTTTATACAATCCAATTTTAAATGTATCCAATTTTCAATATGCATACAATAATAATAAAATGAATAATAATGGAAATCCGCTGGGGTTCGATTTACGTGTATAATAACCAGAGTTTTAGATTGGTGACTTTTTTTCCAGTATATTTGACATAAGGAAGGCGAAGCTAATACGGCTAAGAAAATATATTATAAATAAGGATTTGTTTAACGTGGCGTAAGCCCGAAGTAAGTGCTTCGGCTCGGTTTAACTATTCCGAGGTTGAACCTAGTATTAGTGAAAAATAATAAATAAGGCTGATAGTGTAGAACAATTTTGTTCTTAAAATATAGACAATAATTATATCCCATAATATCCTCGACGAATTAGTGGACACCCTATAAATAAAAACAAATCCGTGGAAAAACATTAATCGTCGAAGGTATTGTTGTGAACAGAGCTTTATACTACTACAGCGCCATCTGTTGGAAAATTGCAGACATGACTAAAAATGTAGATGTTTCAAATATGATTACGTCTTCTGCTTCAACAACAAAAGAATGTTCTCGAACGTCTCGAAGAGCAACGAAATGAACAAATGAAAGAACGAAATGAACAAAAGAAAGAACAGAAGAATGTTCTCGAACGTCTCGAAGAGCAACGAAATGAACAAAGGAAAGAACAGAAGAATGTTCTCGAACATTTCGAGGAACAGAAAAACGAAAAAAAGAATATTCTCGAACGCCTGGAGAAACAAAAAGACCTTCTGGAAGAACAGAGGAACATGCTAGAAGGCAAGCTTGTTAATATCGAGAATAATGTATCTGCACTTGGTGAACGTGTTTCATTGCTGGAGAATCAAGTCGACAACAAAATGGAGACGTTTTCAAAAGAGTTATTTGAACGTGTTTCATTCCTAGGGAATCAAGTCGAAAACGAAATGGAGACGTTTTCAAAAGTGTTAGATGAACGTGTTTCATTGCTAGTCGACAACAAAATGGAGACGTTTTCAAAAGAGTTAGACCGTGTTCGAAACATAAAAATTCGGGAAAGTTCTGGGGAAACTTTGAGAAAAAAAGAGATGCAACCTCCAACCTTTGATGGACAAACTTCTTGGTCTATATACAAGAAGCAATTCGAGGCAACCTCCACAACAAATGGCTGGGATGAGGCTGACAAGTATATAGCCTTAACTCTTGCTCTTAGAGGAGCAGCTGCTGAGTTGTTGCAAACCATACCAGCAGATAAGAGCGGCGACTTCAGTTCCTTGGTTTTGGCTATAGACAAACGCTTTGGTTACAGCCACATGAAAGAAGTCTTCAAAGTGCAACTCAATTCCAGAGTTCAGAAGAGGGGCGAAACTCTACAAGAACTGCAAGCGGACATTGAAAGGCTTGTTCATCTTGCATATCCAGATGTTGGAGAGGAAATTTGTAACCAGTTCGCAGTTGAGGCATTTGTTCGCGCCATTTCTGACATACATCTTCAAAGGGCCGTGCGAACTGCTGGAAAACGAACTCTTTCGGAAACATTAGCGTTTGCCTTGACAATGGAAGCAGCTGAGCAAACTTCTCACGGAGTACATCGACTTAGAGAAGCCATCGTCGAAGAATGCTCATGCCAAAGAACTGATGTCCAAAGGAACCAACGAAACGGACTTGCAAAATGCTGGAATTGCAACAAGACTGGACATTTACAGCGTCAATGTCGATTACCACCAAGAAGAGCTTATCAACATTGCGGACACGGAGTTTCAAACTCAGAACAAGGTAACAATAACACCTGTGTTACTTCCTGAACAGTTTCAGTAAGAACCATGTTTAGAATTCTAATATAATATATTTAACTTTGCTAAGACAATTTTATTATATCAAAAATTAAACTAAAATTTAAATTTCAAATACCTAATTATTGATTCATGCAAAAATAACTGAAACACCCTATAAATCTAAATTATGATAAGTTAAGAATTAATAATCATTAACTTTACTTGTTTTTGCAATATAACGAAATGTATGTATCTGCCATACATAAATTCCCCTCGTAATCAGGTGATGACGCTTAACTTAATCCGCTAATCTCTTTACATAATGGGAAATGTATGCATTGCAGATCTTTTTTTCTTTTTTTTATCACTTGTCGTTATCATCTCAACTTGTACGGATCATTTTTGCATTAAAGCCAGACTTATAAACTTACATGTTAAATAAATCGAAATTATTATAACGTGGTTCAATCGAAGTTTTTTTATTTTTTAAAGGAATTCAACTTGTTGAAAGGAATTATAAGAATTCCATATTCGATCTAAAAAATATTAGATTGACAAAACATTGGCGACCGTGACAGGACGCGTTTTCAAGTCCTAAAACAAAAAAAAAAATATTTCTCAGTTTTATAATTAATTAAATTATTGTATCATGGCTACCGAGAAAGAATCCGCCATATTCGCGCACAAAACCAAACGCTCGTCGGTTCTTGGTTGCTTGACAAAGTTAAAATCAATAATTTCAAGTTCTAGCGCCGATATGACTGTCTCAGAGTTGGAAACCAGGCTTGGTACCTATGCTTGAAAGTTATTATAATAAATTCGACGAGTATCAAACCGCGTTAGAAGTTCTTGATGTTACCGAATTGAGCGGCGATAAGCGCTCGGGTTTTGAAGAAAGCTATTGTTCCATTAAGTCTCAAATCATCTCGTTAATCAAAAGAAAAAAATCTCCTGCAGTTACCATTACTCATAATGAAACTCTTAACACGTCCTCCGTTAAAAGAAAAGCCGCGAAGTTGCCCAAAATTCCACTTACAAAATTTTCGGGAAATTATATTGAATGGCCTTCATTCTATTCAATGTTCATGACGTTGGTGGATTCGGATGAGGAGCTCACACGAATTGAAAAGTTCCAACACCTACGTTCCTGTTTATCGAAATCAGCTTTACTTTCCATTGAAACAATGGAGCTGTCAGAGGATAACTATTCTGCAGCCCTTGAGTTATTAAAGTCAAGATTTAGTAATAAAAGATTAGTTTTTCAGGCACACGTCAGACAGCTTTTTGAAATTAAACCGGTGACCTCATCATCTTCTCAGATCTTAAGAGAAGTAAGTGATTCAGTTAACTCCCACCTGCGTGCCTTGCAGTCGTTGGGTTCAAAGGAGCAACTCGCAGATGGACTCTTGACGTTCTTAATCGGAAACAAACTTGATACTCAAACACAATCTAAGTGGGAAGAAGACGCTAAACTGGATGTTATTCCAACCTGGGATGAAATGTCAACCTTTCTCAATAAGAGGTGCCAGACGCTGGAGAATATGGAGTGTGGATTGCAGCAGATTTCTAACAACAAACGGGTAAATTACAACCAAAATTCAAGGCAGCACCAGAAAACAAACAAGGTACTTATTGCATCAAATTCATCAAATTTATCAAATTGTAGTTGCATATTTTGTAAATCGGTTGGACATAACATATATAGCTGTCAGAATTTCTCAGCACTTAAAGTCGAAGAGCGTATATCTGAAGCTAGAAAATTAAATCTATGCCTAAAATGCTTAAGAGCTGGGCATCCTACTAGATTTTGTGGGTCAAGATGCTGTAAAGAATGCAATCGTCGTCATAATTCCTTGTTGCATTTGGGACAGGCTTCTATAAGCACAGCTAAAGTCGTTGATCCTACAGATGAAGGGACGTTACCTTCATCATCTTCCCATCATTTTAGTAATCCATCTCGTTTTCGAACAGATGGCAACAACACAGCACTTGCTTCTTCTTCTAATTCAAACCAATTTTCTAATGACGATTCTAACAACTTTGTTTTTCTGGCTACTGCAGTAGTACTTGTTCGAGATAAATACAATAAATTTGTTCCAGCCAGAGCTTTGCTGGACTCGGCATCACAGTTGCACTTCGTAACCTCACGATTTGCCCATATGTTAGCCTTGAAACAAACCTCGATTGACATGTCTATTAGCGGAATCAATTCGTCTCAATCCGCCATTAATCGCAAAATTAACGTTACATTGAAATCACGCTTAAATGAGTATTCGAAATCATTTGACTGTTTCATACTTCCATCTATAACCGAAAAGCAACCTAATCGAAATTTCAATTCAAATACTTTCACTATACCTAATAACATAGAGCTAGCAGATCCATACTTCTACAAAGCTCAAAAAATCGACATTCTAATCGGGGCCTCGTTGTTTTTTGAACTTCTTTCAATCGGACAAATCCGTCTAGGTGAAAACAAGGGGTGGCCGTGGCACGATGGTTGTGTGCTCGCCTGTCAACCTCATGATCACAGGTTCGATCCCTGCCGTCGTCTATGTCGTTTTAATTCCATTTAAACCTTCTAAAAATTGTCATCAATGGGTTGCTGGTTTACTCATTACATGTTGTTCAGGCATAACACTAACAACATGTAATTGAGTTAAACTAGTATGCCCAACAAGGATGAACACGAATAAAATAATGTGAATTATGAGCGACATAGAAATAAGACACGGCATTTCTCCGCTTTAGCTCAGCCGCCATCCCTGGAGATAAAAATATCTGAGACAACCACCAACAGTCTCAGAACATCGTGCCACACATCTTTCCTATCCTTCTTTCTCTTCATTAACTTCACGCCCGCGCTGTGTTGAAACATTTAAAGGGTAATCATAATCCCTTGAGTGCGGGTAGATTATAAAAAAAAAAAAAAAAAAAAAAAAAAAAGCCTCTTCTTCAAAAAACCCGATTGGGATGGATTGTCTCCGGAAATTTAAGTAATTATTCTTCAAATAGCATTTGCCTCAGTGTCACTAAAAATGATTGCGAAAATAACGTGCACGATTTGTCGCTCAATCAATTAGTTAAAAGTTTCTGGGAAATGGAATCCCGTGAACCTCCCAGTCAATCTAAAACTCCAGAAGAAGTTAAATGTGAAAATCATTTCTTACAAACTTACACTCGCTTGCCGTCGGGGCAATATGCAGTACGCCTTCCTTTCAAGGATTCACCAACTCGCCTCGGGTCCTCATATGAAGTCGCAAAAAGAATGTTCCTCAATTTAGAAATTAAGCTCAATCGTAATCCTGAAACAAAAAAGCTTTACACCGAGTTCATATCAGAGTATAAGGAACTTAATCATCTTCGTTTAGCGCCGGCTGACATACTTCAAAAAAATCATTATTTTCTTCCACACCACTGTGTTTTAAAGCCAGAGAGTAGTACTACAAAGCTTCGTGTAGTCTTCAATGGTGCCTTTAAAACATCCAGTGGTACTTCATTAAATGACGTTCTAATGAATGGACCTACTATTCAAAATGACTTATTCAGTACACTCTTAAATTTTCGCATCCATCAATTCGCAGTCACTGCTGACATTGCAAAAATGTATCGTTGTGTGCAGATTCAGCCACCAGATGATCGTTTCCAATGTATTCTTTGGCGTGATAACGATTCTGGAGAGCTTGTTATTTACAATCTCACCACTGTAACTTATGGTACAAAGCCAGCCTCCTTCCTTTCCATCCGTAGTCTTCATCAGCTTGCAGAGGATGAGCAGGAAAACTTTCCACTTGGGTCTCAGGAAGTGAAATCTAAATTCTACGTCGACGACTTATTAACGGGGGCAGATTCTTTGGAAGATCTACTTAAAATTAAAACAGAGGTTTCTGCAATGCTTTTAAAAGGTGGATTCCACCTTAGAAAATGGTGTTCAAATTCAGAAGAGCTTTTATCGGAAATTCCATTGGCAGAGAGGGAAGAATTTCTTCATATAAACAATGAGAATGTCACGAAGACTTTAGGGCTTATTTGGAACCCCAAGGATGATGAGTTTCGGTTCTCTAGCAAGCGTCCAGATTTTTCAAAACGAATAACAAAACGCACAGTATTGTCATGGATTGCCCAACTTTACGATCCCCTTGGATTTATAGGGCCAGTAATCCTGCAAGCGAAGTTATTCATCCAATCTATTTGGAAAGAAAATCTTGATTGGGATGAAACCCTTCCCTTTCATCTCCACACGCAATGGAAACAATTCTGTGAAGAGATTCCATTCATCAATAACTTAAAACTACCTAGATATGTTTCATCACCAAAAGCAGACCTACAGATTCATGGATTTGCTGATGCTAGCACTCATGCATATGGAGCCTGCATTTATGTCAGAAGCTTTGACGACAGAGGTAACATTAAAGTTAGATTGCTCTGTTCAAAATCTCGCGTAGCTCCCATAAACACCGTTTCTATTCCAAGACTAGAATTGTCTGCAGCATTATTACTAGCTGAACTTATAGATCGTGTTTTAACAACAATGCCACTTAATGTCAAAGACATCTTTTGCTGGACCGATTCCACTATTGTGTTAGCATGGATCTCAGCACCGGCCTGTACTTGGAGTACCTTCGTAGCCAATCGTGTTGCCAAAATTAAAAACCTGTCTTGCAACTTTAACTGGAGACATGTTCGGTCGAATCAAAATCCTGCTGATGTCCTCTCTCGCGGAATTTCACCATCAAATCTTCTACATTATGACCTTTGGTTCTTTGGTCCTTGCTTCCTAAAAGAGGGTCCTGAACGCTGGCCTCTGTTAGAAACCTGTTCCAATGAAAATTTGCCTGAAAGACGTTCTTTAAAAACTTGTTTGTCAACACTTAAAAATCTCACCGATGTAGTTGAAGAATGCATTTATCTTAATGACTTTATACGTATTCGTCGAACCTTCGCTTACATTGAACGTTTCAAACCAACTTCGAGGGCAGGAGCTGGTTTCTGGTATGGATGGCCCCAGAAACACCATCCAGGTCTCTCAGACTAAGCGAGATAATAAAAGTCTGACTATCGAGGCAACTTTAAATGGCAACAAACGTGTGGTCACAATCGACACCGGTGCCACAGCCTCCATTGTGCGTCAAGATCTAGTACACCTCAATTGGCTACATAGCACTAATAGCTACCGTTTGAGAACTACCACAGGAGAAGCAGCTAGGGTTTATGGTGAAGTCCGACTTGGAATTGGAATTGCAGGTCTAGAATTCTCACACAAATTTTTGGTGGCAGATATATGTGACGAGTGCATCATCGGAATGGACTTCATGAAAGAACATCGTGTAGTTTTGGATATCGGCAACCAGGTACTCAAATACCAGAATACAGAGATTCCAAGTAGGAGATCGTGTATGGCTGTATAATCCACATTGTCAAAAAGGATTGTCGCCGAAGCTTCAACAAAACTGGGAAGGACCTTATACTGTCGTCATGAAAATCAATGATGTCGTTTACCGAATTCAAAGAGGGTTAAGAGGAAAGTTAAAAGTTGTGCATAGCGATCGACTGCACCGATGCAGTGGCGAAGCTGGAGATAGAATTGTTCAGGACGAACAATCTTAAGAAGGGGGCAATGTTGTGAACAGAGCTTTATAACTTTATAACTACTACAGCGCCATCTGTTGGAAAATTGCATATCTAATTTATGGAAGAAACAAAAAGCTCTTTTCCAATGTCAAATGTATTTTCCCTTATTCCAACCATCTAGAACATTCCAAGACAAGAACTTTCGAAAACAACTAATTTGAGTATATAAGGGAGTGTTCATGGTGAGCGAGAGACAGTTTATTTCCGATTATGAAAGTGTGCAGAGCTGAACTATTGGATTGTGGAAAGTGTAATTAAAGAAGTGTGATTTAAGTTTGAATAAAAGTATTAGAGTTAATTATAAATTGAGATTTATTGTTTTGATTTGAAAAGTGTAAATAAAGAAGAAATTCTAAAAGGAGTAATAAGTTTTATTTAACGGACCTAGCAAAAAAAATATCACAGTATGTTAATCATATTACAACGAAAACAAAATAATAAGTGGCCGAATGCGGCGATGCAATGTCACCTTGTGATTTGTTAGGCCATTGGCGTGAGACATAATATGTTGGCGGAGGTAGAGGATATTTCTGAGATTGGTAATTTTGCAGAGCTATCGTTCTTTCTTCTTTATGGTTATCTTAATTGTTAGGGTATGTTTTATTTTCCTCTAGGTGTTAGCTCAGTTAACCTCGCTTAAGTAGGAATAGTTCACTTGAACAAAGTTAACTTTCATTAATAATCGGTGTGCTTAAAAGTCTCGTTTGTAAACGAAAGCGATTTTTAATCATTTTTACCTTTTCGGTGAGCTCAAAAGACTCGTTTGATACGAAAGCAAAACACTAGCTCAAAATTTTAGTTGAATTAGTACGATGTTAAAGCTCTTTTAGTATGAAACTTGATTAAACAGATGATATTAAAAATTTACAAATTTTAATCGAATTTAGCAATATAAAATTATCGAATACCTATTTTTATTTTTTTAGTATCGTGATAACTTCATATGACTCTTTGACATTTATAAAGATCAAAACAGATCTGCTTATTGAGTTTTTTTGCATGAACTCTCATAACTTAAGGTGTGTTCATAAACAAATTATTAAATAAAATAGCCTTAACACCATACTAGTTAGAAATGTTTAAAATTAAGAAATAGTTATCTACTTAAAAGTTAGCAAATTGTTAAGTGGTATTATACTTTTACTTTAATATTTAGCTGTAAGTTTACAACAAAAAGTTTTTTATATATAGCGAAAAGATGTAAGCGCACTAGCATCCGGACAGTGTTAGTATCCGGACACTTTGCCTTTTTTGTAAGATTAAAGCGCGAAACAGATCGAACCAGCAACAGCACCGTCAACGGCAATAGCGGCCGCCATTAATTTAGAGCCAATGTATTTCCATTGTTCAACACACATAAGAACAGCAACAGCAACGCCAACAGCGTCGTTAGGCCAAATTTGTCAACTTTCCCACTGCAATATTCAGTGGCACCACAATGAAAAACTTTTTTTCGATATGAAATGTCCAACAGATGAAATGACGTTGCTGGTGGCAATGTGTTTGAGAAATGTTTGCTGGTCAGCGTGCCGTTTGCTTTTGACGATGCTGGTGCTGTTGCTGGTTTAATCTGTTTCGCGCATAATAGATACATCACTCATATATGGCCTCAAATAACAACAAAAACGCGTTCCCCTATGTGTTATACATAATGCATGCAGAGTCTCTGGTATATCAACAATCAACTGTATATTTTAAAAGTTATGCCTCAGTTCGGTGGTTGAGGTCTCAGAGTGTGGTTGTGTGGTCCTTTTGTGCAAAAAAAAATAGTGGGAACATTTAAATAAAGTAAGTAACTGAACAAGTATTTATTAACTTACTACGACCCAAACGCAAAATAGTTGGCCTACTCATCAATTAACAAATTAACATTTTTTATGTGCCTATATTTTCTGGTCCCCAAGCAGTTGTTTTTTAATTTTTTTTTTGTCGATGTAATAAATTACATTTAATGAGTAAATTAGATCAAACAGAACTAAATTCGAGAAAGCACATATGGCTCCAGTTTGCATTCCCTCAAACAAAGATAGAGCATAATAGTTGGACTACTCTCTCTGGGATGCAAAATAGTTGGCCTATGAAGATTTAAATAGATTTTCAGTTAACCGTTATCAAAAAAAATGACATGCACTTGTTTTGTTGTTTATTGATCTCTTGTTTTATGCAAGCCAGCAACAATTTAATGTCAACCATGGCGCGTGGCGTTGCATTATCAAGAGACCTTAGGGAATCCATAAATAAAGCCTTCGAAACGGGATTATCGAGCTATAAAATCGCAAAACAATTCAATTTACCGCGCTCATCAATTCGAAACATTATCTCAAAGTTCAAAAATAGTGGAAATGTGCAGATCGGTAAAAAAACGGGACGCCCACCTTGCAAAACCTCGAGATTGCCGAGTTTTAAAAAAAATAATAAAAGAAAATCGACGTCAAACGGCCGCTGCAATAACTGTTCAATGGAGGGAAAGAATAAAAAAAGTGTTTCGGTCGACACTTGCAAACGGACTATGAAAAAAATTGGATACAAATTTTATAAGGTTTGTTTTAGATATATTTAAATTAGAGCAATTTTAATTCGTTAAAAACATAGGCCAAAGAAAAACCAATTTTAACACCTAAACAAAAGAAAAAGCGGCTAGAGTGGGCCAAACAACGTAAAAATTGGACTTTAAGTCAATGGCGGTCCGTTATTTGGAGTGATGAGTCCAGGTTTGAAGTTTGCGTGGGCAACGAACGAAAACGAGTCATTAGAAATTCAAAAGAGGTTTTTCACAAAGATTGCCTTAAAAAAACGGTCAAGTTTCCAGCATATCTAATGATATGGGGATGCATGTCGGGGCGGGGTTTGGGCAATTTGCATTTTGTAAATGGAAGTATCAATGCTGCCAGGTACAGGGATATTCTGGAAAATGAGCTTCTCCCATCAATACCACGACTTCAAGCTAGTGATCGAGACTATATTTTTCAACAGGATGGAGCTTCTTGCCATACAGCAAGGTCTAAAATGGCGTGGTTATCTGCTGAAGCTATTCCTTTACTGGAATGGCCTTCCAGCAGCCCTGACCTTTCACCAATTGAAACTGTCTGGCATAAAATGAAACAAAAACCGCGAAAAGAACCATGCCGGACCTCTTCAAGACCTTAAAGCTAAAATCATAAATATTTAGGAATCTTTTGGCACCGAAGAATGTCAAAAATTAGTTGACACAATGCCACGACGCATAGAAGCAGTTATCAAGGCCAAAGGCGGGGTAACACCATGGTAAAATAAAAATTAAGACCCATAGGCCAACTATTTGGGCTTAAAAAAAAAGTATCAATCATTATTTTATTTTGTATTATTGCTCTATATCGTTATTTAATTGAAGTCATTTTGTTTTTGTTACTTATTCCTATTCAAAATAAATATATCTTAAGAAAAATACCAAAATATTGATTTTATTTCCGATGGAATTTAAGAATCAGAAGATTTTTGTTTTTTATCATAGGTAGTCCAACTATTTTGCGTTTGGGCTCGTATTTGGAATGTATTTAGTTTTCTTTGAAATATAATAAACTTAAATAATTAAAACCAAAATTTTAATTAGATGAATCTTTAGGCTAAACATATAGGCGCAAAATTTTAAACAGTTCTCGTTTAAGGAATAAAACCGCCTCTACTTAACGCAGTCGCTTAGCTTGGAGGCTTTGTCTAACTTTTGCATAATTTTAAACACGATAGACAATTTTTCTAACTAATGTCGGTTTTACAACAGAACCTAAGAGAATTTACGTTGAACATCCCTTAATTTGACAGATGCTTGATAAATAAAGATATTTACAAATTAAAACTTAGTTATTAGGAGATCTATAAGCTTTAAAAACGTCGTTAAGGATTGTTTGAAAACGGAACAAAAACAATAAATATTTTTCGTCTAGTGAAAAGTGAAACAATGAGAATAGGGGCATTCTCATCGTAGCTTTTCAAGAATCAAGTCGTTGAAATTGAAATACGACCTAGACATTTTCAACACCCCTTTTGATTCAAATTTATTACAAAGGTCCTTCTAGGCCTTTTCATACATATAACTGAAACACAACTACACAAACAAAAAAAAATAAAAAGAACAGACAATTTACTTACTTAAGGTGGAGCTACAGTCCGGGGTGGACCAGGGCCTCAACCAACAAGCTTCTCCAGCTAGCTCGGTCCCTAGCTAGCTGTCTCCAGTTTAACACGCCAAGTTGGTTGAGGTCCTCCCCCACTTGTGTGTTCCACCTGAGTCGCGGTCTTCCTCTACTTCGCCGTCCCTCGGGGTTTGATTCGAAGACTTTCCGGGCCGAAGCATTCGGGTCCATTCGCTCTATATGACCAAGCCATCTCAGTCGCTGGACTTTTATACGTTTGACTAGGTAAGTTTCACTGTACAGCGCTACAGTTCGTGGTTAAATCTTCTCCTCCACTCCTCATCTATGCAGACGGGACCAAAGATCACACGAAGAATTTTCCTCTCGAAACAGCCTAAAGCGCTATCATCCACCTTCGACAAAGTCCATGTCTCTGCACCATAGACAAGGACCGGGATGATAAGGGTCTTATAGAGTGACACTTTAGTTGCTCGAGAGAGGACTTTGCTACTCAATTGCCTTCAGTCCAAAGAAACAGCGATTGACAAGAGTTATTCTCCGTTTGATTTCAGCACTGGTGTTGTTTTCAGAGTTTATAGCGGCGGTGCCTAGGTATTTGAAGTCCTTCACTACCTCAAAGTTATAGTAGTTTTGTCCAAAACGTCGGTCTAGTGTGTCCTTTCTTAATGACAGCATATGCTTGGTCTTGCCCTCATTTACCGCTAAACCCATCTTCTTCGCTTCCGTCTCAATGTTCACAAAAGCGCCACTAACAACACGCTTTGTTCTTCCAATAATGTCAATGTCGTAGGCGTATCCGAGTAATTGGACGGACTTTTGAAAGATTATGCCTCTTTTGTTGACGCGTGAGTTTTGCACTATTCTTTCAAGAACTATGTTGAAGAAGTCGCACGATAGAGCATCGCCTTGCCTAAAACCTTTTTTGACATCAAATGCATCGGTGAGATCTTTTCCGACCTTGATGGAGCATCGTGCATTCTCCATCGTCATCCTGCACAAGCGGACAAGTTTGTCAGGGATGCCAAAACTAGACATTGCTCTATATAGTTCGTTCCTATAGATGCTATCGTACGCGGCTTTGAATCGATGAAAAGGTGGTATGTGTCGATTTGTAGCTCCTGGGCTATTTCCAAGATCTGCCGTAATGTGAATATTTGATCGATGGTGGACTTTCCTGGTCTAAGGCCGCACTGATATGGACCTATCAGATTGTTGACGAAAGGTTTCAGACGTTCACATAATACGGCAGAAAGGATCTTGTATGCAATGTTCAGGAGACTTATGCCTCTGTAGTTGGCGCAGTTCAGAGGGTCTCCTTTCTTGAGGATCGGACAGACAATACTGAGGTTCCATTCATGGGACATGCTTTCTTCCGACCATATTTTGCAGATGAGCTGGTGCATACTCCCAACCAAGTCATCGCCTGCCGCTTTGAACAGTTCGGTAACGAGGCCGTCAGCTCCAGCGGCTTTGTTGGACTTGAGATTCGATATAGCTATCTTCACTTCGTCCAGGTCGTGTGGGCGGTATTGTTGGTCTGCGTCGCCTAGGTTGAATGGTACTATCTCTATAGCAGCGGCATTTTCTTCTTCATCACCGTTATAAAGATTGAATAAATGTTCTTTCCATATTCTCAGCATGGACTGCGGTTCCACTACGATGTTCCCGTGATTATCCTTGCAGGCTTCGGCTCGGGGATTGTATCCTTTTGATGGTTTTTTTTTACCTTTTGGTAAAACTTCCGAACCTCATTCCTGCCATGGCATCCTTCTATTTCCTCGATCAAAATTCTCATGCTCCTTCTTTTTCTTTCTTAGAAGCCGGTGTTCTTCTCTCCTCTTCTGCTCGTAGAGCTCGCGAGCAGCTCTAGTCCTTCTTTATATGCGTTTTGTTTTGCTGCATGTGCTTGCCGGCACTCATCGTCAAACCAGGGGTTTCGTTGTGGTGGTCGTGTAAAACTCAGCACATCAGAGAACAGACAACTTAAAACCAAATACAATTTTTGGCGAAAAAAGTACATTTTATATACTACTCGTACCTCGTTTCAGATTTTGATTTTTTTTACAAATTATTTACATTATTTTAGATGGAAATGAAGTATACCGACACAGCTAATTCACAGCATACAAGTTCACTTTTTTTGGTGCAAGGTGAAGGTGCACATTCATTTGGCTGTACTCGTCTCGCATGCATACATAACATATGTACACTTGTATGTACAGATTTGTTGACCGTACATCACGATTGTTTTAAATTTGTAATATTCAGTGATTCAGTCTATTTACAAAGCACATCTTTTAAAAAATCGAATAAAACATCAGTAAACGTTCTTACTTTGTTTTGCTTTGAAATGACCATTTTCAATATGGATAAAATATAAAGATAAACTATAGCTATTTGCTGCTGTTAAAGTTAGATGAGCTCTTTTACGTTAAAGTATAGTTTATGTCCTTTAAAATTAACAAAAAGTTGGTTCTCATTTTATTTAAAGGGTTTTTCAACAGGGACGCTACAAAAGTAGAGCGACAGGGACAGCAAACGACGCCATATTTCTTGCCGCTCTTTTGACATTTCTCTTCAGTAAGGCTTGCCATTTCATGATGGAAAAATATACGAGCCAACAACGAGTCGAAATTATTAAAATTTACTACCGAAATTCGGAGTCAGTGGCCTCAACGTTAAGAGCGCTACGTCCAATTTATGGTCGTCATAATCGTCCTAGCAGATCAACAATTGAGCGGACAAATTTGAATCCACAGGCACAGTACAAAATGGTAACGTGCCAGTGAGACAAAGAAGTGCCCGTAGTGTCGAGAATATTGCTTCCGCTGAGGCTTCAGTTGCAGAAACCCAAATGTGTCTCTCACACGTCGTTCTCAAGCGTTGGGCATCTCTGTGACGTCGTTGTGGAAAATTTTGTGAAAAGATTTTGGTCTACATCCTTACAAGATTAAATTGACGCAAGAACTGAAGCCACTTGACCACCAGAAGCGTCGTATGTTCGTGAATTGGGCCGAGCAACAACTTGAAAATGATTCGGATTTTCATCGAAAAATCATCTTCAGCGATGAGGCTCATTTCTGGCTGAATGGCTTCGTCAATAAACAAAATATGCGGTATTAGTCAGACAGCAATCCACACGTACTCCATGAGTCATCATTGCATCCCGAAAAAATTACGCTTTGGTGTAGTTTATGGGCCGGCGGCGTCATTGGGCCGTACTTCTTCCGTGATGATCAAGACCGGCACGTTACTGTGAATGGGGATCGCTACCGTTCAATGATAACCGAATATTTTTGGCTCCAAAAACTGGAAAAGTTATAGCCCCTAAAGGTTATACAAATATTTATCAAATTGCAGCCGGAAATGAAAAGGAGACATTAACAGTGCTTATAGTTTTTTCAGAGGATGGAAAACTGAACCAATGGTTATTTTTCCTTACATGCGTCCACCAAAAGAAATAGTTGAAAGTATGCCGAAATCCTGTTTTTTGTTTTATATCAGTCACTCTTTGTGGATGCATCGGCTTTTCAACAATCACTCGTGGATTCTCATTTGCCCAAATGCGGTAATTCTGCTTGTTAACGAATCCACTGAGGTGAAAGTGTGCCTCGTCGCTAAAGATGATTTTCTTTGTAAAGTCACCATTCACTTCTATCAGTAGGCTTCGGTTCTTGAGTTAATTGAACCTTGTGAGCGTGTTAATTCAAATCTTTATTCAAAATTCACATCGTTGATGTTCGTGATGTTTAATTGTTGAGCACGACAACGAGCCGAGGTTGACAGCTCTTCTGTCACACTATCGCGAACAACAGCAATGTTTTCAGCAGAACGAACTGGGCGAGTATGCACATGTGTTTTCACATTTCCTACAGACCCGGTTTGCTGACATTTGCGCACAGTTCTACCGATTGTGGATACATTTGGTCGATTATGCTGAACAAAAAAATCACGAAGTGCACGGAATGCATTTTGATTTGAACACCCATTTTCGTTAAAAGCTTAAACAATCTAAGCACGCTGCTCAATTGTGTACCTCTCTATGGTTGAATTTGTCAAACACTGAAACAAAGAAATGTCAGATTAAGTTGGGCAAAAAACTTGACCTTAAGGTGTGACTCACAATTAACATCGTGCATTATGGTTGGACCCACCCTTTATATTCTATTACTTCTCCTACTTCAAACTACTGTATTGCAGGCTTCTGCTTCATTTTTTTAGAATGATCATTCTGAAGCTTATGTATTGATATTCTATCTACTTTAGCACAAACATCAAAAATATGATCAAAAATTTGATTTTTTTTTTAGTTTTACCACAAATAAATTTTTTCCAATTACACTGATAGTGATTTTAAAACAATCACGAAAAGTTATTCGCATTATGATATCTTTTATCCTTTTCAAATACCAACTTAGGCTTAACAATAAGAAACAAGGAATCCTATACTTGCAATATCACTAAGAAAAGAAAAGCGGAAATTGTCTTTTTATTTGGCAGATTTTATTTATTTTTTCAAAAACAACATTTAAAAAAAAGTTAAAGAAAAAACTTCGTACTGTTTTCTTACAAAATTCAATTTAATTTAGTACCAATCTATCTTTTATTTCTAAAAAAATTCTTTTGTCTGGGCATACGTAATTTTCATCAAAAACTGTAAAAGAAATTGATAACAAATTTAATTTGTATCTATAATACTAAAGTAGGTAATATAAAAAAGAAACATAAAATTTTAATTTTTCCAAATGTATTTCCGAAATTTCTATAAAGTTAAATATTTATTGATATGAGGTACTTTTTTTATGAAATTACTCATTTATGTACCTATCTTTTAAAAAAAATTTATAAGCATGCTGGCGCTTTTAGTCGAAATAGTATGATACTTGGCTACAACGACGATTTAATATCGTGAAAGTTAGAATTAGAGTACCGTTTAAATTCCACTGTATCGATATAATTAGATAGGGGCTGTGGAGGGAAATGCATATCAGATTAATTTATGGTTCATTTTTTTGGGAAACTGCATCGAATGCAAAGCCCCGGCTTAGGATAATAATTATAATATTAAAACCCATATATTCGACAAAAGATGTGAAATTCCATCTTAAGAATTCGTAAAATTCATTAAGTTTAAATACTTCTAGGTCACTTTTAAAGCATTTTGGTTTTGTTTTTCATTTATTTTAATAATAAATATTTACAAATACATATAAAAATTTTAATTTGTTTTCCTCTAATGTCATCTTAAAATATTTTTTTTTGTGAAAAGCAGTCGTCACAAATTATGAAGCTGACCACCATCTGTCATCTTCAATTGGAGTGAAAAAAAACTGTTATACAATATAGGGAATGCACTATCCAGTGTATTATAGAAATCAGTGATGCAGAAGGGCATGCAAAGAGTATATTATATATACTACCTTAAGTCGTGGGGGTCGCTGTTTTTCACCGTACAAGCTAATACTACGTTTATATGACGTGTTGAAGCGCGCTTGAAGCTCGCTTCGACCCTTTGTATACGTGTATTGAGTTGAAATGAGCTTCGTTCGACTCGATTCCACTCGCTCAGCGGTGTCGAGTCGAAATATGAGACGAAAAACCTGGGTCGAGGAGTTGGTTTAACAAGTTGTTGCAGAATCGCTCAAATGACGAAAAACCTGGGTCGAAAATCCGTCCCTAATCCAACACGATCTTTCAATAATGCATATAAACGTAGTATAAGTTGAGAGGGAAAAACCCACAGCTTTCTTTACTACAAATTATTTCTATGTATAACAAAAACACATCAGCTGCACAGACTATGTTTGTATGTTTACTCCAAACTATCAATAGTCCCGACAATTCAAAACCATCGATTAATCGATTAAACTATCGATGTTTTATTAATACTAATTACATAATTTTATAGAAGGGTATTCATGCAACGAGATAATTTTCCGCTTTGTAGAAAGATATAACTTTCCGCCACATATTTGCATGAACAATTGAAGTTTTCAAAAAAAAAAATATTATTTTATAAGCCATTTCTTAAAATTGGGAGAATTTCTTAGTTTATCAGGTTTATTTCTTGCCTTTCCGCATCAAATTCGTGAGACAATTTTATCACCTTGGCAGAACGTTTTTCCCATACAAATTTTCACAGCAGAAACGCGGAGATTAAATTATCTGATTTCTGAGGTTTATTCGGGTTTTCCGCGATTACATGAATACCCTTAATATCTTTGCATATATGTAAAACCTATGGTATAGCTTGAACCAATTCAGTTGGCCATTCTACTGCGCAGGTCTCTTTAAATTTCTCTGCTCTACTCTTTAATTCTTAAAGAGACAGAAAAATCACTGAAAAAAAAAAGATGTAGATGCCGACGCACAGTGTGGGAAATGACAAATCTAGCGGAACTTAATTAATTTTTTTTTGCTTCAAATATATAATTAAAGTTAGCAATACGGTTCATAGAAAACCGGTTTTTAATATGACGTTCAAATTTTGAATCATCCATATATTAACAAAGAGGTACCTCGCTGAAAGTGAAGCCTTTGTTTATATTCGAACAAATCACTGAGTATTTCTTTGATCTTGCAATTAAGCGTGTGTCTCAGTGATAAAAGTTATAAGCATCAAAGTTTGGAAATTTATTTTTTAGAGTCCTGAGCATCTTGCAAGGTAAGAATTAATGCATAACTTAAAATGTAAGCAAGTCATTTTGAAAACACAATTTGAGAAGTCTTAATTTGAACTTTTTTTTTTTAAGTTGAGTTCTAAAAATGTATCCTCGTGTATCTTTCGTGAAATAATTTTTTTTATAACTGTTAATTCACTATCTATCAAATTGTGTGAAATTTGCCTTTGAATATTTGCGGCACTCATACATTTTAATTTAATTTTCAATGATATGTACAGTATGAAAAATCGTGAAATTTTTTTAATTTGGCATCATAATAGAATGCACAATAGAAATAACGCCATTTATAACTATATAATAGAAAAACACAATGTTGAGGTGAAAGATCAAAGCCTTAGAAGTCTAAAAATGTTTGTTTAAGCAAAAAAATAGACATAAAATGGAAGAGTAGCTACCGAAGGCTTCCAAGGTTTCTTGCTGCAAATGAAACAATGGTTGAAAAGGAATTATCCCTTCCAGATAAATTGAATAAGTTGCAAGGATCTAAAAGGTCGACGAATCCTAGACCGCGCAGTATAGGACAACCAGCGAAAAATTTTATTGGATTCAGAAATGACCTTTTCAAGTTCCAATGTATCTAATGACAGTAATAATGACGATGATGATGATGATGACGATGCTGTAGACGAAATATAAATTATTAAACAAATAAATACATAATGATATAATTCTCATATAAAACTACAAAAATATTCTAAAGATATAAAGTTTTTAAGCTTTGATATAAGATGTAATATCCAAAACTAATCAAAAATTTATTCATCTATACTTAGAATGGACGTTTATCTTGGAAGTCTAGGCTGTTTATTGATATATATGTATATATAATTGTCTTTAGTTTAAAACATGAGAACAATTACAAGGACAAACTGCGCGTACAGCTAGTTTAATATTATAATAAATAAAAAGTAGTTAAATTTAACAGTTTGGTTCTACAAACGATGTTTTATATTTTTGGGACAAAAATAAATTAAAAATGCGTATATGTATTTTGTAAAAATTTCACGAAATTATAATAAAATATTCATTTTATGCTTTAAATAAGGTAACTAGATCTTTTATTATTAATTATTATTAATGTTTATAGTTATATTAAAGTTTCCAAAGGTCCCACTCCAGTGCAAAAAACAGATATTTTCAGAGCTCCGTTTTTTTTTTTTAATTGACAAAACTATAAAAATAATGGATGTTTTAAATTATTTTGTAGTTTTTTGTAATGAATACTACACAAAAACATATCAAAAAGTTTATTTTTTTTGTGCATGTTATTCAATTTTGAAAATGTACCATACTAGTAAAAAAATGGGTACTTTCAAAGCTCGGTTAAAAAAAAAATGATGATTTATGAATATATTTATTGTTAAATTTCAATTCTTAGTAATTTATCATTAATCCTACAAAAAGAAAATGGCGAAAAAAAATAAAATATAAGCGCCATTAATTTAATTCCGCTAGATTAGCGAAATCACACACTGTGCGACGTTGTTGTCAATGACGCTGCTGCGATCACGATCATACTGAAGCACCAAGCACTTAGGAGTGTGAGTTTTGTTTATAGCTTCGCTCACAGTAAAATAGAAATGAATTTCCAGCGATGAACTTTCTTTGAATAAG
Organism: Philhelius festivus; assembly: GCA_963931855.1. Lineage (NCBI taxonomy): Eukaryota > Metazoa > Arthropoda > Insecta > Diptera > Syrphidae > Philhelius > Philhelius festivus. The sequence goes on from OZ007554.1 coordinate 139,774,083, forward strand.
ATATGATCATGGTTTATTTTTCTTTCATAGCTTGATGTCCAAAAAACTATTTCATCTCTGGTGAGATAAAAAGAAAAGATTGTTTGGGTGTAAACTTTACTTCGAAAAAATAAAATTAATAATTTTTGTTTTTATTAGCTGCGTTTTATTTTCCCCCATATCTGATCCAGATTAGATCTTCATTCAAAATTACATGTATAACAAAAACAACACAGTTTTGTTTGTATTTGTTGTTTTACATGTTATTTTGAAAACCAAATCCCATCCGGATCAGATCTGGGGGAAAATAAAATACAGCTATTATTGGGACGAATTTCAGTGCACCTATAATAAAAAAAAGTCTATTGCAAAATGCAATTGGGTTAGACAAAAAAAAAATACCTGCTAGCATAGGATTAATGACAAAAAGTTTATGGATTATTGTTTATTTCTATGTTTTATGATTTGTGGCTTATTAACAGAAAGGTTCCGGGTACGTTGTGTTTATATTTATTTTATGGCTTTAGTGTATATTTGATATTTTTTTTTTGACCTGTGGGGTTGGGATTAATTGTAGATTAGTGTTAATTAGTTAGATTAGTATTTACGAGTTTGAACAATTTTTACCTACGAGTTTTTAAGAATGAATTTTTGCATCAGAGGGAATTAACGTATTTAAATGGTATTTGCTTTGGTTTGCAATTCAGTTTAAAAAAAACAACTAAGAATAATACATTGAAATACATTTAAAAGAAATTTTAATGGATCAATTTAGAAAAGGAAAACCTATTGGAAGCCAGGGGCGTAAGATAGTTGTTAAGATATATAATGACAAACTGGAAGAAGCAAAGAATTCGTTTCTTGAAAATCCTGTGAGTTACGCAACAACGCAAACAGTGGAAACTACTGGAATTTCTGAACGTTCAATCAGAAGAATTATTAAGGAATACGAAGAGACTGCAGTTGTGCAGTCACCAAATAAAAAAGTGCAGCATACGAAGTGGAAAACTGGACTAGACGAATTTGACATTACAGCTATTCGGCGTATAATGCACAATTTCCACCAGGAGGAAAAAATGATGATATCCTCAGAAATGTTGAGATAACGAGTACAGGAAGATCTGGAGTTTAACTTAAGTATTACGTCTCTCAACAGAATTCTAAGAAGAAACGGATTTAGCTACAAAAAAAAAAAAAACTCAAAACAACCGGAAACTTCTCTGTGAAAGAAATGATATTAAACTCATGGGAGTGAAGTATCTGAGAAAAATCCGGGAATACAGAACAAAAGGATATGATATCAATTATTTGGACGAAAGCTATATTCATAGCTCTTGTATGTGAGCCACGGGCTTGGACTGATGACAGTAGCAGTGGGTTGAAGACGCCAATTTCAAAGGGAAAGAGACTGATAATGGCGCATGCAGGTGGTGAAAAAGGTTTCGTGAAAAACTCTTTACTTTTATTCAAATCTGGAACGAAAACGGGAGAATATAACGACGACATGAACTTCGAAAATTTCTGCAAATGGATCCAAGAACAAGTTTTGAATAACCTGGAGGAACCTTCAGTTATTGTAATGGACAACGCCTCGTACCACAATAAATTAGAAGAAAAACAAATTACTTCTGCTAGCAAGAAATCCGAGATGATACAATGGCTTACCGAAAACAATATTCAGCATACTATACAGATGTTGAAACTTGATCTGTATGAGGTAATAAAACGACACCGAGCTACACACAACCCAAAGCATAAGATTGATGATATCATTCACGGCATGGGACATGAGGTTCTACGTTTACCACCCTAGCATTCAGATCTCAATCCCATTGAAAATATTTGGGCAACTGTCAAGGCAAGAGTATGTTCACGAAACACATTATTCAATTTATTAGATGTTCAAAAATTAGCAGTGTGAAAAAGCCATAAGAACTGAGGAAGAATACTTTTCTCACGACCTGACGTGGGACACAATTTCGGATTCAATTATAATTATTCCAGATGACGATTCTTCCACCGACTATGAAAGCGACATTAGTTCTTAAAACTAAGTATATGTAAATGAATATTTATTATTTAAATTATATTATTCTTATTTATATTGTTTTTATTTTATTATTATGTTTTATATTTATTTCTGAAGTACAAATTTATAATAATTATTTTAAGGTAAAATAAATTCTTAAAAACTCATAGGTAAAAATTATTCAAACTCGTAGACACTAATCTAACTAATTAACACTAATCTACAATTAATCCCAAAACCCCACAGATCAAAAAATAATAAACATATATCAAATAAACACTAACACCATAAAATAAATATGAACATAACGCCCCCGGAACCTTTCTGTTGCTAAGCCACAGATCATAAAACATAGAAATAAACAATAATCCCTAAACTATTTGTCAAAGCAAAGTTGAGTTAGGCTATGTAAGATTTAAGGAAAAATCTTTACTCATTAAATATCTTGCGCACCATTTTCGTTCTCTTAAATCCTCTCTCTGCGCAACCGACCGTTGACCAACTGAATTGGTTCAAGCTATATTACCATGGAATGTGATTTTGTGTTACCAACGCTATCCTTTATTGGCGCTCAAATTGGCAAAATTTTACAGTGGAGTAAACATAGCTGGGCACCGTTAATCAAACAGTTAACTTCGTTAATCGTTAATCCGCTACTAAAAAAGTTAGCTTCGTTAAACGTTAAAGCGTTAAATTTCGAAAGAATTAACGCAAGTTAACGTTAATCGTTAATCCGTTAACATGTGATAAAAATTGCATTTTTTATATTTTTTTTTCTCTAAGCACCGGTTTAATTTCTCATATATTTCATTGAAAAAAACAATTTTCTCCGCGACTCAAGAAAAAATCATCTACCCAGAATCGTCTTGGCTGTTTTTTCTTCCTTTGTCGTTCATTTTCTAATATTATTAATGCGGCAGCCACTTTTTTTTTCTTAGAGGAAATCATACTCATACGGAACAAATTTAAGAATATTTTAAACCGAAGGCGTGCGTCGACAATAGTATGTACCGAACTGAAGTCAAAATTATTTCAGGTTTGACGTTTGAGTTTTTTGTTTATCGTGGTGCGTTCAACGTGTTCCCGAACGAGTGATCCTTGGTTCCTTGGTCAAGTGTACGAAAGTATCAACTCGTTCATCAACTGGTTAAACAACAATATCGAAAACGCAGTTGATCAACTCGAAAAACTTTTTTTCTGTCAAAATCGAACAATTTTATATAGCTAAGTATATATAATATGTACCTAGCTGGTTTTGTTTCACCCGCGGCACGCACCGCGCGGCACTTGTCTCATACTTTTCTGAACGTGTTTTTCTCGCCGCGCGGTAAATAGTAGGCATTGGATTAACGATTAACGGACTTAACGTGGATTAACGGATTTAACGTGTCCGTTAACATTTTTAAAAGTTAACTTAAAAGTTAATCCGTTAATCAAAATGTTAACTTCGTTAATTAACGATTAACGGATTAACGAGTTAATGCCCAGCTATGGGAGTAAATAAGAAATACACAACAAGTAGTAAGAAAGAAAATATTTTATTATATCGATTTTTACAACGCAAATCGGATTAAGAGAGATTTCCGGATCAGCTGTTTGTGTCATAACAAGCTGCAGAGTAAGGTGGTGAAAATGAAAAAAATTTTTGTTTCGAACTTATACAGCGGTTCTTATGAAAGTATTTTCTTCATATTTTATATATTCATATTAAATTCATTTCGAAATGTTAAAACGGTCTGTTTTTAAAGTTTCGTTCTTTTAGTTTAGAAGCATATTATAAAAAATACTTAGATAAGTATTTAGAATTAAGAAAATTTTAATAAACGGCTTTGAAGATTTTGATCAGCCTTCCCATTATAATAGGGAAAATGAATCAAATGCATGACTGGAATTTTAAAAAAACTATAATATTGTAATATTTTTGCTAGGTTCGTTAAATAAAACTTATTACTCTTTATAATATTTCTTCTTTATTTTTACTTTCCAAATCACAACAATAAATCTCAATTTATAATCAACTCAAATACTTTATTCAAATAAAAATCACACTTGTTTTACACAATCCAATAAGCAGAGTTTTGCACACTTCCGTAATCAAAAATCAACTGTCTTGTGCTCACCGCGAATACTCCCTTATATACTCATGTTAGTTGTTCTCGAAAATTCGCGAAGCTTCTCGTCTTGGAATGTTCTAGATGGTTGGAATAAGGGGAAATACATTTGACATTGGAAAAGAGCTTTTTGTTTCTTCCATAAATTAGATATGCAATTTCCCAACAGATGGCGCTGTAGTAGTATAAAGCTCTGTTCACAACATTGCCCCCTTCTTAAAATTGTTCGTCCCGAACAATTTTATCTCCAGCTTCGCCACTATGCACAACTTTTAACTTTCCTCGTGACCCTCTTTGAATTCGGTAAACGACATCATTGATTTTCGTGACGACAGAATAAGGGCCTTCCCAGTTTTGTTGACGTTTCGGTGACAATCCCTTTTGACGATGCGGATTATACAGCCATACACGATCTCCTACTTGGAATCCTGTCGTGTTCGCTCTTGTGTCGTACCTTGTCTTCATTCGATCGCTGTAAGTGCTCATTCTAGTCCTGGTCCTTTCGTGGATGTCGATTAGCCTCTCTTTTAGTTCACTCACGTAAACCCAGTTTCCTGAGACTCTTGTGATGGGTGTCCAAACCTTATCTCACTAGGCAGCCGTATGCTTCTTCCGAACAGGATTTCAGATCGCGTTTGTCCTGTTGAGCTATGTATTGCACTTCGGTAGGCCATCAAAAATAGTGGTATGTGCCTATCCCAGTTTCTTTGATAGTCGCCTACGACTTTAGTGAGGTGCTCTTTTAAGGTCCTGTTGAATCTCTCGAGCATTCCATCAGATTGGGGGTGAAGTGGTGTAGTTTTTGTTTTCTTAATGCTAAGGAATGCGCACACCTCTTGGAATATGTTCGACTCAAAGTTCCTTCCTTGGTCACAATGGAGCTCCATAGGCACACCGAACCTGCTTACCCAGTTAGACACAATCTGGTCGGCCACGGTCTTGCCTTCTTGGTTCGAGATAGCGTATACCTCAGGCCATTTGCTGAAGTAATCCATTACTACCAGAATGTATTTGTTTCCATCATTCGTTTCCGGAAATGGGCCAGCTACATCAACAGCAATCCTTTCAAACGGTGAGCCGACATTATATTGCATCATTTTTCCTTGCAGTTTTCTACCAGGGCCTTTGGTTGCAGCACACGCATCACAATTTCGGCACCACTTTTCAACGTCGTCTCTTGCATACAACCAGTAGAATCGTTGTCTCACTTTTTCTACCGTCTTGTTGACTCCCAAATGGCCCCCTGAAGGTCCATCATGCATCTCTCGAAGAACCTCTTTGATTTTCAATTGAGGTAACACAAGCTGCATCACATAGGATTTACCATCAGCGGACTCCCATTTTCGCCGAAGAACACCTTCTTGCGTATGAGGTGAGTCCCATCGTGCCCAATAGGCCTTTAAAATTGGACTCCTATCGGAAATGTCATTCCATGCGGGTTTTTCTTCAAGTTCCGTCCATGCGAGAAGAGGTTCAATGTCGGGGTCTTCTTGTTGAGCAGATCTTATTTCTTCATTGCTCCATCCACAAATGGAGTCAGCCCTTATTCGCAGAATATTGATGGATTCCTTTTCTTTTTGTCACCTGCAATGCTTGCAATCTATTTTACAAGGCCTTCGGGATAGAGCGTCGGCATTTGAATGCAGCTTTCCCCTTCGGTGTTGAATTTCGTAATCGTAAATCTGCAGTCTTTCCATCCACCTTGCGACTTGTCCTTCTGGGTTCTTGAAGTTCAACAACCAGTTAAGAGCACCATGATCGGTTAGTAGAAGAAACTTCTGTCCATAGATGTATTTGTGGAAGTGTTTCGTTGCCAAGATGAGTGCCAAGAGTTCTCTTCTGGTCACACAGTAGTTTCTTTCGGTCTTCGACAGTACTTTGCTGAAATAGGCGACAACCTTTTCTTCGCCATTGTGCACTTGTGACAGAACAGCGCCGACTCCCACGTTGCTTGCATCAGCATCGATGATAAAAGGCTTGCCTGGAGTCGGATAGATCAGCATAGACGGTATTTCAGTTCTTGGAAGGCTTTTTCACACTCACCTGACCATCTAAACTGCTTGTTCTTTTCCGTAAGCTGATGCAAACTCTTCGCAATTCCGGCAAAGTTCTTAACAAAACGTCTGTAATAAGTAGCAAGACCAAGAAAACTTCGTAGTTGATGTTTGTCTTGTGGTGTTGGCCAATTTTTGACGGTGTCAACTTTTTCAGGATCGGTATTGACTCCTTGGGACGAGATGATATGTCCCAAATACTTTACTTCAGTCTGGAACAGTGCACATTTTTCTGGGTTCAGTTTAAGGTTAGCCTCTCGAAGTCTCTGGAACACACCCCTTAGGTTCTTACAGTGTTGGTCGTATGTCTTTCCGTAAACGATAACATCATCCAAGTAGACAAGACAAGTTTTCCACGTCAGACCTTGAAGGACACACGCTCAAATGTTGCCGGAGCGTTGCAAAGACCAAATGGCATTACGTTGAACTGCCACAGCCCATTACCTGTGGAAAACGCTGTCTTTTCTTGATCTTCAGGGTGAATTTCAACTTGCCAATATCCACTTTTCAAGTCCAGTGTTGAAAACCAGTGTGCTCCTTCCATCGCATCTAAGGTGTCACTGATTCTTGGCAGGGGGTAGCTGTCTTTCTTGGTTACGTCATTCAACCTTCGGTAGTCAACACAAAACCGTGTACTTCCGTCCTTCTTTTTTACTAGGAACACTGGTGACGCCCAAGGACTTTTGGAGTTCTCAATCAAACCATCCTTCTTCATGGTGGTAATCATTTCCTCAGCTTCACCTTGTTTGGCCAGTGACAGACGTCTTGCGGGCTGACGAATGGGCCTTGCATCTCCTGTATTTATTCGATGCTGCACCATTTGTGTCCTTCCATATTTTCCGTTTGGTGAAGCGAAAATGTCAGCATACTCGTTCAGAAGGCTTTCTGCCGTTTTAACCTGATGTTGGTCTAGGCTAGATGAATTGAGTATCTTTGCCTTGATGCTATTGAGCTCCTTAGGGTTTAATGTCGTTCTCGGTGTTTCAGCGTCAATTCGTGTTATAGCTGCGAGAGATTCGCACTAACCGATAACTTCTCCTTTTGCTAACTTTACATCGTACGGTTTGGTGTTGAGTATCCGTACGGGGACCATATTGTTCTTTGGAGCCACAAGTGTCTTCCCAATGATTTTTTTTTTTTTAGTTTAGTTTATTTCATCAATCTGAGATTAACATTCTCTTTTAGATTACATAAATATAAATAAAAATAACGAAAAATAGTAACTTAAAGATATAATAAATATTTAAAATAAATACACATAAATACAGAAAACATAAATTTAACATATATCACAATAATTAATGAAATAACAAAATTAACATTACATGTTTTTTAAAAGTTTCTCGTGAACTGTGCATACAAATATCTATATTTTCAATTACAGCATTAGTTTCTCTGATGCAACGCATAATCGGTACATTTCTACCATAATTACTTCTAGAAAAAGTCTCCCGTAAATGAAAGCCTATACGAAGGCCTCTGCTGGGAAAATAAAATTTTATTTGCTTTAGCAAGTAAGGACACATAATGTGACTACTTACTATATCCTTTATCATCATAATAGAAAGATACTTTCTTCTGACCTCAAGCGTTTGCATACCAAAAAGCAAACATCTCACATTATATACAGGCATAATAATGTTCCAATTTAGCTTAAAAAAACAATATCTTGTGAAACTTCTCTGAATCCTTTCAATTCTCAATGAATGATTTGCATAGTACGGATTCCAAACCACGCAACAGTATTCCAGGGTAGATCTCACAAAAGCCATATAAAGAGATTTAAGAGCATATGAATCGGAGAATTCTCTAGTGTTCCTTTTTAGAAAACCCAACATTTTATATGCTTTATTAACTATATAGTCAATGTGACTACTAAATGTGAACTTCCTATCAAATATGACTCCTAAATCCTTCTTTTCAGTCACTTTATCTAATGTTATATTATTGATAGTGTAATCAAATACTATTGGTGCAATTTTCCTTGAGCATATAAATCTTTGACATTTAGCTACATTTAAGAAAAGAAGATTTTTATTGCACCATGATGCAAGTTCACATAAATCTTCTTACAATAAATAACAATCAATTAGAGAATGTATAGTTCTGAATATTTTTACGTCGTCAGCATATAATAAATACCTGGAAAACTGGAAAATGTCAGGAATATCATTGATAAACAAATTAAAGAACAAAGGACCAATGTGACTTCCTTGAGGGACACCCGAGGTTACTTTTATGCACTTAGAAACATATCTGTGTATCTTAACGAATTGGGTTCGATCAGTAAGATACGAACGTATCCATTCTAAAAGTATGGAGTGGATACCAAGCTTGGACAATTTATATAATAATATTTCATGGTTAACTCTATCAAATGCCTTGGCAAAGTCAGTAAAGATGATGTCGGTCTGGAGACCACTTTCAAATCCACTAACAACTGAATCACACAAAATAGTGAGATTTGTAGCTGTAGATCTGCCGGAAACAAATCCATGCTGCAATACTATTTGTTTTGTAAGAAATATGAGCTTATCACATACAATTTTTTCAAAAATTTTAGGAATAATAGATAACTTACATATTGGTCGGTAATTACATATTTTTTGCTTTGCTCCAGACTTAAAAATCGGAGATATGTACGATGATTTCCACTCATTCAAAAATTCACCTGTTTTCAGAGACTTATTGAAAATTAGCAACAAAGGTAACGCAAGGGACGTTGCACATTTTTTGATTATCTTGGGAGATATACTATCTGGACCAAGTCCTTTGTTTTCATCAATCCCATTTAACGCTTCAAGTACATCTGATATTTCTAACTGAATAATTCCTATATCAACTACATTAGATGGAGTAAATTCAGGAAGCTCGCTAGGAGATATAACTGCGTAAACAGATTCAAAATAATCTGCAAAAAGATTACAGATAGTTTGCAAATCACTAGATAAAGAACCCGAAAACTCCATACAATTTGGTAAACCACTAAATTTTCTTTTGGAGTTTATAAAATTCCAAAAGCTTTTGCTGTCCTTCTTAACTTTGGATTCAGCTGTTGAAACATATTTACCATACAAAAATTTATTTAATATGATGACGTTTTGGGAAGAACAATCTGGGCCTGGTTCCACCATTAGGTATCGATGGCGTCCACACTCACCTTCTACTTTTGTCCAAACGAATACCTCAGAAGAAGTAGGAATAATCACGTCTTCTTTGATGACAGTCCTTAGAGTTGTTGTTCCTTCGTGCCCATAGATCATTGGAATCTCTGTATTCTGGTATTTGAGTACCTGGTTGCCAATATCCAAAATTACTCGATGTTCTTTCATGAAGTCCGTGCCTATGATGCATTCGTCACATATATCTGCCACCAAAAATGTGTGTGAGAATTCTAGATCTGCAATTCGAATTCTAAGTCGGACTTCACCATAAATCCTAGCTGCTTGTGTGTAGCCAATTCAGGAGAACTAGGTCTTGATGCACAATGGAGGCTGTGGCACCGGTGTCGATGGTGACCACACGTTTGTTGCCATTTAAAATTGCCTCGACAGTCAGACTTTTATTGTCTCGTTTAGTCTGAGAGACCTGGATGGTGTTTCCGTTGGTTCTTACTCGTTTCCCTGTTGGGAAACTGTTCGGGAAGTAACACAGGTGTTATTGTTACCTTGTTCTGGGTTTGAAACTCCGTGTCCGCAATGTTGACAAGCTCTTCTTGGTGGTAATCGACATTGACGCTGTAAATGTCCGGTCTTGTTGCAATTCCAGCACTTTGCAAGTCCGTTTCGTTGCTTCCTTTGGACATCAGTTCTTTGGCATGAGCATTCTTCGACGATGGCTTCTCTAAGTCGATGTACTCCGTGAGAAGGTTGCTCAGCTGCTTCCATTGTCAAGGCAAACGCTAATGTTTCCGAAAGAGTTCGTTTTCCAGCAGTTCGCACGGCCCTTTGAAGATGTATGTCAGAAATGGCGCGAACAAATGCCTCAACTGCGAACTGGTTACAAATTTCCTCTCCAACATCTGGATATGCAAGATGAACAAGCCTTTCAATGTCCGCTTGCAGTTGTTGTAGAGTTTCGCCCCTCTTCTGAACTCTGGAATTGAGTTGCACTTTGAAGACTTCTTTCATGTGGCTGTTACCAAAGCGTTTGTCTATTGCCAAAACCAAGGAATTGAAGTCGCCGCTCTTATCTGCTGGTATGGTCTACAACAACTCAGCAGCTGCTCCTCTAAGAGCAAGGGATAAGGCTATATACTTGTCAGCCTCATCTCAGCCATTTGGTGTGGAAGCTGCCTCAAATTGCTTCTTGTATATTGACCAAGAAGTTTGTCCATCAAAAGTAGGAGGTTGCATCTCTTTTCTTCTCAAAGTTTCCCCAGAACTTTCCCGAATCTTTATGTTTCGAACACGGTCTAACTCTTTTGAAAACGTCTCCATTTTATTGTCGACTTGATTCCCTAGCAATGAAACACGTTTATCTAACTCTTTTGAAAACGTCTCCATTTTGTTGTCGACTTTATCCTCCAGCAATGAAACACGTTCATCAAGTGCAGACACATTATTCTCGATGTTAACAAGCTTGCCTTCTAGCATATTTCTCTGCTCTTCGAGAAGGTCTTTTTGTTCGCTATGCTGTTTCTCAAGGCGTTCGAGAATATTCTTTTGTTCATTTTTCTGCTCATTGAAACGTTCGGTTTTTTTATTTCGTTGCTCTTCGAGACGTTCGAGAACATTCTTTTGTTCATTTTTCTGTTCATTGAAACGTTCGTTTTGTAAATTTCGTTGCTCTTCGAAACGTTGAAGCAGAAGACTAATCATATTTGAAACATCTACATTTTTACTTACGTCTGCTTCCTCAGTGTCAGCTTCAAAGACGAAAATGTCCGGGTCTTCATTTTGTTGTTTCAAATATTCGGCCAAACGCAGAACAAGCTCATTTTTCGATCCTGCTCTAGAAAGTTCTCGCTTGCCCAGTTCACTTTTCAGCTCATTACAGTTGAGCTCTTTCAGCAACTTGCTCATTATTTTTTTTTTTCGCACACTTCACTGCACAATAAGTTTTATTCCACTTTTCTGACACCAATTTAATATTTTTGCTAGGTTCGTTAAATAAAACTTAATACTCTTTCTAATATTTCTTCTTTATTTTTACTTTCCAAATCACAACAATAATTATCTCAATTTATAATCAACTCAAATACTTTATTCAAATTAAAATCACACTTGTTTTACACAATCCAATAAGCAGAGTTTTGCACACTTCCGTAATCAAAAATCAACTGTCTTGTGCTCACCGCGAATACTCCCTTATACGAGTATACTCATATTAGTTGTTCTCGAAAATTCACGAAGCTTCTCGTCTTGGAATGTTCTAGATGGTTGGAATAAGGGGAAATACATTTGACATTGGAAAAGAGCTTTTTGTTTCTTCCATAAATTAGATATGCAATTTTCCAACAGATGGCGCTGTAGTAGTATAAAGCTCTGTTCACAACAATATTATTCATATTAGAACAAGCTGTTTATAAGGATACAATTCATTTAAAGCTATTTCTATTTCTAGTAAGAGAAAAAAATAGAAATTAATTTTTAAAACAAACATAAATTTATGCAAGAACAATAATTATATTTCGTTGTACTGGTTTCTAAAAAAAAAATAATTTTTTATATAAAAAATTCTTAAGACATTAATTTAATTGAATTATATATCGTAAAAATATATCTAAAGAAGAAAAATGTAATCAAAATTCTAGGTGCCTTTTTCGAGAGAAACAAGTTTCGAAATCATTTTCTTAAAGATTTGTAGAATGGGTGCCGTTATTCTTATTAGGTATATTGTTACGGCGATAGCTTACCTGTGAACGGGAGGCGTTGCTAGTGGAGTGGGTGGCAGTATCGCGTCGATAGCCCGACAAATTGCCGACTTGCTGCCACTGCCACAACACAAAATAAATCCTTTTTTTATCCTTTCTCCTGGAGGAAGCCGCAAATCCTCCAAGAGTGCCTCAAATCCTGGGGGGGAAGCCAAAAAGGTGTTTTCCTTGGTTTAGTGGTTTTGTGTTGGAAGGAATTTCCATTCCGACAAAACACATACAGGGCATCCTTTTTTTTTATTTTTTTTTACGTTTTGTTCTTCCTTTTTTTGGCCCATGTTCCTCAAATCAAAGTTTCCTGCAAAGAAATTAAACGGAAATTAATAATTTTAAATAAAAAGAAAACAAATGACGAAAATCATACCTATGTATGTACATACATGTTGGCAACAAATGATTTTTAATTATAATTTACACTATTATTACGCAAGCTACTTACCTTTTTTGTATTCCTAAATGTTCATTGTGACCTGAAAATGAAATAAGAAACAAAAAAACATAATTATTTTTAGTAAAATATATTAAATTCGTAATATAAAAAAACTTACCATAAAAAAAAGTATTGTTCGGCCATGATGTTTGTTTATGTTTGACATTCCTTTTAATTTTATTAGAAATTCGCTAATAATACTGATCTCTTCTGCGCATGAAAAGTGGTTTTGTCTCTTTTTGTCCAACGGTAAAGGGGGGCAAAATAATACCACGCCACATGCGCAGAATGATTTCGCGGAGTTCGGAAATGAATATAAAATGAACAAAATGAACTTTCCTAAGGGTGTAGGCAGGGGCGTATTTACCCTAGGGCTAAAAGGGCTACAGCCCGGGGCGGTAAGACTGCTAGGGGCGGCTTGCGCCGCCAATTTTGAATTTTTTTTTTTTTGAAGCGATTGAACTTTCAAAACATACAAGAAAAAGAGGGCGAGCCGCCCCTAACAATTGTCTAATTTACAAAAAATACAAGGATTTAAAAAAATGCGATTTTTAGAGTTTTAAAAATATTAAATATTTACAGACGTGTACCTATTCTTTTCAACAAATTCCAATGAAACGAAAACATTATAAAAAAAAACACTTGTTGCTATGTAGCTCTAAAAAAATGGGCTAGAAAAACTTTGGCTGGACGGATCTTAATTTTTTATTTCTAAGCCATCAACAAACACAAAGACTAGATGTAGTTTATTAAAAAAAAATTATAAAAATTCATCAAGCCAGATTCTAGATATAAAATCAACCACGAAATTTTATACTTTTTATATACCTAGCAATTTTTTTTATAGTTTTGGCTGACTCGTGTCCCTATATACAAATACCCTTGCCTTCGTCAATAGTTTTGAACGACTTAAGAAACAATATAATGATTCTTTTGTGTACAATAGTTAATAATAATGGATAAATAAAAGGATAGGTATTATTTTAAAAACTATTGGCGCAAAATTTTATTCGAATTAGTACGATGTTAAAACTATTTTAGTTTAGGTTAAAATAATGAAAGGTTAAAAAGACGATTTTGGTAATTTTAATCAAATTTAGCATCATGCTATCTCTAACATTTTACTAAAGATAAAATCGTCGAATACCTATTTTATCTTTTTAGTTTCGTGCTAACTTCTTATGCCTCTTGCATACTTCCAGATGTCATTGGCTTAGGTGTGTTCAAAAGCAATTTAAACAAACTGTAAATGTGCGCACAATGACAAACCGGCCGACACAAAAAAATCAAAACATATTGATTTTGCTCGCACCGTGTTTCACACGAGAAATCGGTGCACACACGGGTTGGGTACGAAATCCCGCATCACAAAATCCCGATTCACAAAATCCCGAATCACGAAATCCCGAATCACGAAATCCCGAATCATGAAATGCCGCCGTTTCAATACTAAATTGACAGCACAGTATGGATTTTCATTTCCATAGTAATGGTGACTCGAATCAATGAGAAGTAACGAAATCGAATTTTCCTACTATTGTACTGGAATATTCAATACGAAGAAGACCGCTCTGATTTCGTAAATTCTTAACGAGCTCTGATTGGCTTAAAGCTGAAGACAAGTCCAAAAAAGGTATAAGTATGAATTCTTGAAAGTATCTTGAGTCAAAAAATAAAAAATTACAAAAAAATGTCCAAACAGGTTTTAAAAAAATCATGTGATACATCACTCCCTCCATCACGAATATACAATTTTTAACTCGCTAAGATGCCTAGTTTAGCCAGAAATCACGTTTGAAAATATCAACTTCGGGGGGTCTAAGAAGCTCCGTTTAGCCGCAAATCGCGTTTAAAGATAAAAATTTGTTTTTCGTTTCATGCGATACGTGGATTGAAAGGTGGTACCTAGAGCACGAATATGTATTTTTTAATTCTCTAAGATGCTTGGTTTAGCCACAAATCACATTAAAAAAAAAGCGTTAACTTTGATAGGTATACGGCACTTAGTTTGCCAGAAAATCGACTTTAGAGATATAAAAATTAGTTTTCCTTATAGTATCTATGTATATGATGTCAATAAATTGGTGTGCTTGCAGTTCATGTTTAATAAACAAACAATACTTTGGGTGGCCCGCTCCGCGGGACTTAAGGATTTTAACTCCCTTTTTCGGGGACACACCCGCTCACGCGACTCCGTCGATCCGCTTAAGGTATGTTAAGTCACCTGGCAGGCGCCAATGTAAACAGTTTTTTTGATTGAAAGTTGGGTGGCAAATTTTTGTCAAAAAATATTTTTGAAAAAAAAAATGTGTAAAAAATCAAAATTTCTTCAAAAAAATTATTGAAAAAACAAATTTTGAAAAAAAAAATCTTAAAAAAAAATGTGTTGAAAAAAAGTTTGTTAATTAAATCTCGACTGAAAAGGTAAAGTATCTTAAGTCGACTTAAGATATTTCGCGTTTTTTTGTTGATCCTTAGTGCCATTCTAAAAGGCTACAGTTCTGTGTTATCGGCTTCCTTCTATCTCACTCCTGTGCTTTTTTATAGACAAGAACAACTTCATCTTATGTTCAAAAGACACATCTCTACACGCGGTAAAATATCTTAAGTCCACATAAGATTGTGTGTTCTGCTTAATTTTAAAACCTAAAATAGACTTAAGATTATATTGGCTTAAGACTTTTTTATTATTGTGAAATCGTAAATCATATTAAGTTGACTTAAGATATTTTCGCGCGTGCAAACAGGAACAAAAGTCATCCTTAAGTGGACATAAGATAAAATCCTTAAAAAAATTCCAAAAAAGTGTGAAAACGCAAATCATCTTATGTGAACATAAGATGAATTTTTAAATTTAAAACTGAAATTTTTCGCTCCCTAAGTAGGATATTTTACCGTTTCAAACCTAAAACAATTTCCGTAATAACAAGGACATAAAATTTTTTTAGCGTATTTTGTTTCTAGATTGCCTTTTGTGTGACCGTTTTTCTTATTTTTCATTTAGTGTTTCAGACAGTTTTGTTTCATATGCGATTGAAAAATTATTACAAATGAAACACATACGTATACAACAAAAACGAGTTGAATTGCACGAATTTGGAATTAAAAATACATTTTATAAAAATAAAACATGGATTTAATGAGATAAAAATGTTCACATGTATGAAATTGCCGTCTGATTTCCAGAAAACTAAGAATTTATTCACACAAAGCTCAAAAATAGTTTTATTATTAAAAGAATTTTTGTGCTAGAAATTTTTTCAAAGCTTTTCAAGAATGCAATTTGGGATACCAATTTTAAGATATTACGTAGTAGTATTGGCGAATAGTTCTAAAAAGACTTGCGCAAAATGTCAAACAACCTATTATTTTTAATTTCTTTGTATTATACTACTTCTACTTAACAATTTGTTAACTTTAAAGTAGTATACTAACTCATTCTTAGTTTAAAACATTTTCCAACTAGTATCGTACTAAAGGAATTCTTAATAAATTGCTTCTGAACACACCGAAAACATTGACAGTTCGTGCAAAAAACTAACTAAACAAACCTTTTGTGGCGTTTCTAAAAGCACGATTTTCTTACGATGATTTTAACTTTAATAAAAGGGTAGATATAGATATAGTATGATGATCTATTCGAATAAAATTTGCTAAATCGTTGATTTAACTTAGTTTCATATTAAATCAGCTTTAACGTCGGTCGTACTAATTTCAATTAAGATTTTGTGCCATTGATTTTAGGGAATAATTTTATTCAAAAATTTTATTTTATCAAAATCATGAGAGCCGTTTTCGAGATAAATAAGATCTTACACTACGGGTGCGGTACCGTTAGTTTCGGGGGTAAAAAAAATTTTCAATTTCTCCTATCTCCCCTTGGGTCCCTTAGGTAAATTTTTTCCAATAGTTTTTTGTTATTATTAATTTGACTTTTAAAAATATGTTTTCATGTAATATTTTTTACAATGATCAATGATTTGTTTTAAATAATTTAATAATTTATTTTATATTCTATTTTAATACTTTTTAAATAAATTATTTGAATAAAACTAAACTGTTTCTATTCTGTGAACCAAATGTGATTTTATAGCCTTTTTTGAAAGAAATTCAAGTCTTTATTAGTTATTATTTTTTTTTTTATTATTAAAGCTCTATAGAACAAACGTGACTTTTTCATATACGACTTAAATAAAAACCACCAAATATCATCTTAAATCTCTTTTTTTCCACTTTTGCACACGCAACTCATCTTAAATGGACATAAGAATTGAAAACGTCCTTCAAAAACGCAAGGCAAAATATCTTATCTGAACTTAAGATTTTTGAAATTAATATAAAATTCAATTTATAGAAAATCCAAACTATCTTAAGTCATATTTTGCCTCATAATGACCAAAATATTAAAAATATCTTTTTGAAAATAATTTCAAAAAAAAGATCATAAAATTTTACATATAAATGCTTTGTTGAATAAAGTCTATATTTGAAAGATTTTTTGGGATACAGCTTTGAAGTGTTTTTTTGCTCTCCTGAAAAATCATCAAAATTGACTTAAGATACTTTACCTTTTCAGTCGAGAAATATTTTTGACAAAATGTTCAAAAATATTTTTGGCAAAAGTCCATATTTTCAATTTTTAGAAAAAAGTCTTTTTTTTTTAAGGAACCACTACAACGACTTTTAATTTTTGTTCTTGCATAAATTCATATTTGCATAGCATTCTGTTTTTATCTCTTATTACCTACTAAATGAATTTAAAAAATGATTGGTGTGTGTAAAAAATAAACCTATACTCTGTCCAACAAAAATTGTCAGTACAGGCCTTATGGGAGAGCTTTTCCTAAAGCAGTGGCGCCTGATGCACCCTCACTACAATGCGTTAGGAAAAATGCCACTAAAAAAAGAGCAAGCCACTGACTTTTCTTAAGGAATTGTTGTTGTAATTCTTTGTAAAAAGTTGTACACCCCAACACGACCGTCGTATCCCACTGCTGATGAGATACTGTCAAGAGTGTCAAGTGTCACTCAATACGATCGTGCGCTCTTTATCTACATCAAAACAGAGTTACCATTATCATTCTCAATTGCAAGCAAGGAGCTTTTTCAGTTGTTTTTATTAAGGAGCTTTTGGGATTTGAAGCTTTTGAGAACACATTTTAAGAAGATGAGTATGTTGAGTGTTGTCGTATTGCTTTTCAACTTAAAAAAAAACGCGCCTATTATCTTACCGCTTGGCGTTGTGGGAAAAGGTAAATTGAATATTGTTTTCAGTCGTTTTGAATCGGCAGACGGTAGCCCTACGCGTTTTTTACTCTCATTTGCGGCGATTTATAATTTAAACTACGGAATCCCTGTGAGAACTTTAAAAGGCAACACACTTATGCATGGCAATGCAACCAGAATGAGAGACAAACGTCCTATCTTCCCTGTACTGACAATTTTTTTTGGACAGAGTATAGTTTATCTTAAGCTTTAACCCTGCAGTCGTCGCGCGGTTTACTATTGCAATCCACTTATGCAAAATTGAGAATTCCCGAAAAACTAGTGGTGGAGATTTGTTGTCTCTTTAAGTACTTACAGTTAAATAGTTTACGCGTGCGCTTAGTGAATCGCGAGTCCCGATCCTGTTTGGTTGTGTCACGAGAGCTTTATATTTTTTAACTTTAAAAAATATGTAATTGCATTTTCCAGCAAAATAAATTTCAAAAAATTAAAGCATACTGGTTTTATTCTAATTTTAAAATGGATTACATATGTAATCCGCGCGACGACTGGTGTAACTTTTTGGTGCGCGACGACTGCAGGGTTAACAGGGTGTAAAATTGCCATAAATATTTTGTTTTGTTTAAAAGTGTAACAAATTTTATTTTTCAATACAGATTGTGGTTTATGCTCTTTTGATTTATTTAAATAATGGATCCAGTTAAAAAAAAACTGAGCGGCAGTGCTTACAGAAAGAAAGCCTCAGAAAAAAAAGGGCGGCAAAATTTATCAGCCCGGGGCGCCAAATCTTTAAATACGCATCTGGGTGTAGGTTAATGTATTTAGTGTTAAGGTAGGTAAGGAAATTTATATTAGAAGGCAATTACTGTGATACAAAGATAGATTATTAGATTAGTATTAAGTTGATTAGTTTTATTATAGGTATATATGTATATATTCAATTAAAATTAAGTAATAGGATAGGGACAGAGACGAACATATTATAAAAGGGATGATCATGAATGTGTGTGTGAATTTTTAGGATATGGATGAGGGGGGAACTAATAAGCATAAGGATAGATATCATTATTTTAATTTTTTTTATATATTGAAGGATTGAAAATAGTGATCTCACTCAGATGTAGTGGTAACTATTTACTTATGTAATTAGGCAAAGACCAAGACCTAGCTCAGGGGATTTGTTGGTCATTGTTGTATTCGATAATTAATAGGAAAGTTCGCGAGTTATTAACTGTCGACAATTTCAATTTGAAATTTAAATTTAAATTTTTCGAAGAATTAATTTAAAATAAAAGTTAAATTTTTGTATGCAAGTTTAGAAAGAGGAATTCATAAATAAATAAAGTTTAGGAAAATAAAAGGTAAATTTAAAGTGAAAAGTGATCGGTGAAGAAGAATCACAGAGGAATAAGTTCTTGTAGACAGACTCAGAAATTTTCATTGTTGGATTCCAATAGGATTTTTAAAGCAGAGGTATGTGAACAAAATTGAAATTCGAAATTCAAAAGCCTGACGCGGGATTCTTTTTATCAGGTTTAGGCTTGGATTCTTTGATCTGTAAAGATCCATGTATATATAGCAGCCTGGGCCTCTGCCGATTTTTTTTTTACTTTGCATAACCTTGTTGAAGACATCCATAGAAGCGAAAGACTTCCTTTGTTTGAAGAACAAAGAAAAATCTTTTGGGGACACAAAAGACCAACGTGAAAGCAGGACTTGATACGTATATTTAAGTATATGGGTCGTTTTAAAAAAATTACATTTTTAGCGTTATAGCTTCTATTTTTTTTTGCATTTCAATTTAAAGACTTGAAATTTGGCATGGATTTGTGTTTATATGTCAGCATTATAAGAAAAAATTTGCAGATCGATTGATGGTAACGAATAGCCATGGTAATTAATAATGTGTAATCTCCGTGGCCTTTTTGGGATGTGATTTTCATGCTTAATCAGTTTTATTAATATTTTTAATGATGAAAATGATTTTTTATTTAATTTTGGGCCTTGTCGTTTGAAAGGCCTTCTCTCAAACTTCAATTTTATCATATGCAAAAAAAAAATTGTTTTGTTGTCCGAATACTTAGTTGAACGAGTGTGACAAGATTTGGAAAAAAAAAACCTAATTAAACATTTTCGCTTTTTCACACAACTAAACAATTTTTAATAATTTTTTACGATGCATTATCTTATAGTACGTCAAAAAACCTTTAATTTCATGTTTTATTATAATTTAATTATTGCAGTTAATTCCTTTAAAATTTGCATACAAAATAATTTTTTCATCCGAGTAAAAATTCAGTGTAATCTCCGTGGCCTTGTTATCTTTGTACCGTATAAATATTTTTTAGTCTAACCACCGCCAAAAGAAAGGTATTTACTCATACTTGAACCTAATATAATTTGGATGACATTGAATTACATTTACTATATTAAAATAAAGAAATAGTCGATTTTGTAATCTCCGTGGCCATTTTCGTATTTGTTTTTTAATAAATGTTCTTTTAGTTTATAATGGCTCATATCATTATTAATTTTTTTATATTCTAGATAAATATACTGAATTTCATCATTCCTTACAATATTGGTACCGTAAAAGTTCCAACAAAGTTATGTGCCGTTATTTAAAATTATTTTTTTTTTGTCTTTCATGCTTTTAAACAAAATCATTTCGTAAACAAACAACTTTTTTATTAATTATCTTATTAAATTTAGTTGCTTTCCACAAAATTTCAACTATTTATTGTTACTATTTATTTTGTGGATTATTGTTTTTTATGCAAGAAAAGAACATTTTTATTACATTCGAAATTTAAAATTTAAATTTTTATCAAAAAATACTCGTAAAATAGAAAATATTTGAAATTATTTTTGCGCAACTCGAAGAACTCCTTTTCTACTTGTTTACTATAGATTTAGAAACTAAAACCCAAGAAAAACTGAAAAAAAATTTTGTTCAAACGATCAAAAAAATGACCCATATACATATATAGAGGACAAACACAACGCAGGGGATTTTGTGAAGAAAAAAGGGTGCTTCAATAATCAAAAGCTAAGGAAGAAAATTGTGAAAACAAGAAGAAAAGAAAAACTAAAGACAGAACAAAATTGAAGAATAAGAAATAAACTAATGTAGTGATAAAATTTTTTTTTGAAGAACTTAAAGTAGAGCATTGTATATATATTTTAATAGTACTCTCATGAATAGGAACGCGACTAGGCGAACCAAGCGGCACCATAATTACTAAATTAGCAGAGATGCCTATGGCAGAGTTTTAACAGATAGACATTTAATACATGACAGTGACAGCAATAGGAATACTGTATATAAAGTAGGAGAACAAAGGCACATACTATGTACATTGGAGTAGAATGTAGGTGTGTGTGGGGATTTGGTAGTTGTTATTTTCTGTAGGCAAATATTTTCAAGGTCAATACTTTCAATACTTTTTTGGCGATTACGAATTTTTTGGGATAGAAGAAAATTATTTCTGTGCATATTGTCGTCTGAGTTATTATCTTGTTCAAAAGAGCATTTTTGGCGAAATTTAGTTAGAAATGCAGTTTTTATAAATCAAACATGCTCTTTCGAATGGCATACTCCATTTCTTTCTATCTCTTTTAGTTTTTAAGTTATGAAGAACTATTATGTTCAATAAACCACTTTATTAAACATTTGAGTTCGACTACAGCTAAACGGCTCGGCCGATTTTCTACAAACTTGGTAGATGTTTTTTTCTTTGGAATTTTTTTCGAAATTTCATAAATATTTTTTTTTTCTCAAAAACTGTCCCACAGATTTAAAAAAAAAAAAATCATTTAGTTAAAGCTAGGCATTGTATATACAATGAGCTAGGTAATGGTTGAAAAAAATTTTACAAAAAATTGTTATTTTTGGTACCCCCCTTGGGACCATTTTTTTTGTTTTCGATTTTCTCAAAAACTGTACGACGGATTTTGATCATTTTTGTTTGCTAAAGGTCCCTAATAGTTTGAATATTATTGTGTATTCAAATTTTCAAAAAATTATTTTTTGGATTTTTAAAAAAATTTTCAAATTTTTTTTGAAAACTCAATATTTCGAAAACCCCATGCTCGATTTTTTTCAAACTTGATGAATAAAAGTTTTTTAATATAATCTACATAATATGAGAAAAAAATGTATTTTACCTAAAAATAACGGTATCCTTCAAGAACAAAAATTATAATTCGTGTTGTTTTCTTAAAAATATAAGCTTTTATATACAAAAATTAATAAAAAGAAACAAATTTCAGCCTCGGAACAGTTTTCGAGAAAAATGCGATTTTCGAAAACCCTTTTTTGAAAAAATATCAAGTAACTTACGAAAAAAAAAATATTTTCACGCGTATACAAATTTTCCTTTTTCCAAAAAATGTTCATACTTTTTTGAAAATTTTAGTATTTTTTTTTTTTTTTTTTTTTTTTTTTTTATAATCTACCCGCGCTCAAGGGATTATGATTACCCTTTAAATGGTTCAACACAGCGCGGGCGGGAAGTTAATGAAGAGAAAGTAGGATAGGAAAGATGTGTGGCACGATGTTCTGAGACTGTTGGTGGTTGTCTCAGATATTTTTATCTCCAGGGATGGCGGCTGAGCTAAAGCGGAGAAATGCCGTGTCTTATTTCTATATCGCTTATAATTCACATTATTTTATTCGTTTTCATCCTTGTTGGGCATACTAGTTTAACTCAATTACATGCTGTTAGTGTTATGCCTGAACAACATGTAATGAGTAAACCAGCAACCCATTGATGACAATTTTCAGAAGGTTTTTTAATGGAATTAAAGCGACATAGACGACGGCAGGGATCGAACTGTCATCATGAGGTTGACAGGCGAGCACACATCCATCGCGCCACGGCCACCCCCAAAATTATCAAAAGTCTTATATATTTATAATATTTTTTTTTAATTTTTGGAAAAAAAGTCATTCTTTTTGGAAAATTCGATATCTCAAAAACCGGCGCAATGTTTTTTTCGAAATTTAATTTCCATTCGTACAGTAATAAAACTTAAAGCTAGCGCACGATTTGAGGAGATTTTACTTAAAAACAATATTTTTTTGTTCCACGCTTAAAATACGTTTTAAGCGTTTTCGCGTTTTTCGTTTCATACGTGGATTGAAAGGTGGCACTCCCTAGATCACGAATATGTAATTTTTAATTCTGTAGGATGAATAGTTTGGCCAGAAATCACGTTTGAAAATGTCAACTTTGAGGGGTCTACGAGGCTCCGTTTAGCCGCAAATCGCGTTTAAAGATAAAAATTCGTTTTTTGATACAATTTTTTCAAATTTTGATATTTGACAATTATCTCATTATCGAAATAGGGATTTTTTATAGAGATGCTTCCAATAAGTTGAAAAAACATTGCTCAAAGCTTTGAGTTTTTTTTTTTTTAATTTTTGGAAAAAAAATTGTTTTTTTTTTTCTTGGAAAATTCGATATCTCAAAAACGGCTCCATATTTTATTTCGAAACTTAATTTCATTCGTAAAATAAAAAAAAACTTAAGGTTGGCGTACCAAATTTTTTTTATATTATTTTCACTTACAAAATTATGTAATTGCAAGTTTTGCATGTGGAAAAAATTTAACTCAAGATTTTGATCAAATTTGACTTTACGATGATAGAGAATACGAAAAAATATTTTTTTATCTAAAAAAATTGTTTTTGAAAAATCAATGTCTTGAAAATGTTTGAGCGATTAATTTTTGAAAATATTTCCTAGAATCTTTATTTTCAAATACTTAAAATTAATATCCCAATTTTTTTTCTAAAAGAATTTTAAAGAAATTTCTTATATTCAAAATCAGTTTAATAATAAAATGTTTGTTTGTTCAAAATTCGCAGGGCAAATATCTTATTTTTTACAAAATATATGGATAAAATTAATTTTTTGGTACAATTTTCTATGGGTATGTACCTAAGGTAGGGGGGCCAAATAAGGCCCTGTTCCTAATAAGGCCCACTTGTCAGAAAACACAGAAACGAACAAATAACGGGACTTTTTTTGCTTTGCATATTTAAACCATGTCTACAAGAACACATACAAAGGAAAAAAAACCAGCTGCGCGATTCATGTCTTGACCTACAGCTCAATGAAGTTCGTCTGGGGGGAAAAACTAGCAAATTATAAAAAAGTAGTGTGTTTTTTATTCTTTTTTAACAAATTTAAACCAAGTAAGTACCTATTTTTTGATTTTTCCCGTATAATATATAATATTTTGAGTAAATTACAACATTATTTGTTTGTAAAAAATGTTTGATCGTTAGTTTTAAATAATTTTTTTTTTAAGTCTTGCATGTTCCTAATAAGGCCCACAAAAATAAGGGATGGGCCTTATTGGGCACACGCAAATTTGCTTTTAATTACTGGGTTTTATATTATACATATATTTTTTATTTTATATTTTTAATGTGTTTTCCCAAAAAAAAGAGCTTCTAATAGGACAGTAACCAACATAAAAAGACGCATTGCAGGTTAAAGAATATTTTAGTTTTATTTTTTTACGAAGAAGTGAAGTTTATATTTTGTTGTTTAAGTTTTTTGCTAAAATTAAGTTTTTTATTTAATTTGTGTTTTTTGTTAAACTAAAGAGACTATTTCCTTATGAAATAAATTTAATTTTTGTGTTTTTAATGGCGATATTCTTAAGAAAACTGAGTGGGCCTTATTAAGACCCCATGGGCCTTATTAAGAACAACGTAAGCTTTTTATAAATTTCAAAAAAATATACTTTTCAATCTTACGAAAACAATAAAATCTATGTTTTCATGTAGATAAAATGACAAAGAATCATAACCTTTTTAGTTTACTCGGATACTCTCAAAAATCTAGCAGATATTTCGAAAAATCCGTTAGGTGGGCCTTATTTGCCCCCCCTACCTTACATACTATGCAAAAGCTATTTTCTTTAATAAAAATATAGGTACGTACCTATAAGATTTTCTTAAAGAAATAGTTTTCTAACTGTGTATGTACATATCTATATTAATTACAAAAAAAAATACAATTGCCACTATCTAACTACCCACTGCATATAATTATTATAAAATTATTATTATAAAATTATTTTGGTTACCATAACGAAATAAAGCCAATTTGAAATTATTTAGTTTTCAAAAACGAAATAAGACCATTTGAGTTTATTAAGTTCAAATTCCTCTAGATCTTATTACAAAGTCCATAAAATGGCAACCTCGGTAATTAATCGTATCAGAATTTAAACAAACCATATTGCATGAGCAATGAAACAAAATTCACAAAAACTCTCATACACTCTCAATACTATTTGCTTGTATTCATCTCGCTCATGGCATATAAAACTGTATATACCTACCTACAATTGATTCTGACAGCAAAAAGAAACGCAGATAAGACTTTCTCCCTTACCCTCTTTATTGTTGTCAGAATAAATATATATCTACCTCGTCTCTTTTTTTGCTTATATTTTCTCCTTCCACGTCAACTCTGTACTGCTTAACATAGCCACACTTACGATTTTGCGGCACAATAAGTTAACTTAAAATCGTGTTCCATGAGAGTACTATAAAAATATATATACAATGAGTAGAGTAAAGAAAAAGTGTGAAGATTTGGGTCTCCAGATCGTTTTTTTTTTTGTTAAATTTGTTTTTTTTTATATAAGAATTTAAATCTAAATTACAAAAGTGACTTTAAAGATAGTAAGAAAAATTTTAAAGCAAAGTGTAACTGCGAACCTGCGTCTGTTTCTTGAACGTGCTGCCGGCAGAACGACGAGGGACGAGAAAAACAGTGAGTAAATTTATAGTAGTGGATACAAAGGTCCTTAATTTGATCAATAAGGTCACTTTTCAAAAAAAAAAAAAAAAAAATTTATTATTCATATATATTGTTTTATTAGCTTTAGCATAAATTTTTGAATTTTTGTTGTATAGAAAAAGAAACGAGCAGGAGAGCTCTAATTTTTTTATATTTTTTGAAATTTTTTTTGATGAAGATTTTCAATAAAATTGTAATTTGAAGAAGAGAAATATAGAAAAATGGAGTTCTAATTTCTAAAGCTAAAGGTGTGTGGAGGCTTGGTAAGGCCGTCCGGATGTGATCTTGGTTAGAGGACGTGACACGAACAGACTTTTCTCTACTGACTAACTCGTGACTAGTTGGGTTATATTAGGGGCTATTTCCCTTGAATACATGGCCAAGGAAATAGCGAAGGAAGTATCTTTCTGATACTTGGGTGGGTTGGCCAGACCTTCGTCAACAACATCAGACGAACGTTTGGAATTCAGTATGGCGGTATCTGAGGGCGAAGAATAGGAGGTGCTTTAGATGTAGGATATAGGTATAGGGTATTAGTTTTTTAGGACTAGATTAGGATTTTATTGAATTTTTTTATATATATTTTTTTAATTCATTTTTTTTTATAAATTTTTTTTTAAAGTAATTTTGGTTTCGGGTGTTAGTTTAATAGGTTAGTTTTTTTATTTTTTTTTATTTTTCTTGCAATTTTTTTTTTTAAATCGAAGCACCAAACTATCTCTTTTCTCAGATATCGTCAGGGTCTCTAGATTTGTGTCATAATTTTCCATTATTACTTTAGACACGATAACAAATTAATGTTTAGTCGAGCAGGAGGTGCACTAAGAGGTGGCAAGAACCACCCCAAGCGACGAGCGTAGCCGAGCAACCGCAAGCGTGCCGTAGCCACCTCTAGTGTACCGAAGATGTCCCCCGTGGAAACCTGGCTCCTAACAATGGCGCCCAACGAGACCTAAAGATTCTTTTAGTTTAAAAGACTAAAGCAACTTCAAGGGGATGATTTTTTTAGTAAAGGTCATCACCTTGACCTTGGACTTGTTTTTGCTTTATTGAGAATTTTTTTTTTTGAACACACAAATCTAGAGACTAAGAGCTTTTGGTTTTGTCACAGATCACAAGCGGCTGTCCGATTCATAAGACCAAGAGTCAGAGTTTTTGTGAGGTAGCTTGGGGTCGGAGACAACTCCAAAAGTGGAACGGGGTTGGAAGATTTTGAGTCTTGGCTGTCCACAGAATTAGGTACAACCGGATTCTTAGTGAGGTAGATACTCGGAATCCGAAAACCTTGTTCATGTGGATGCTCATCTTGGAACTACAGCCAACCATAGATTAGGCTACACGCCAGGTTATATGTAGTGGTTGTAGGGAAGAGATGGGCTGAAACAAACGCTGAATTTCGAACGCACTAGTCACAAGACAGACAAAAGAACAAAAAAACGACTACCAGATTGCGGATGGAAAGGAAAATTTACCAGTCTTCTCACACTTAAGCATCGACAATAATAAAAATAAAGCAAATCCAATTTTTTTTTTGAGTTTTTATAATTCGTTCTTCAATTTTTTTTTAATTTTTTTTATATTCTTTTTTTTTTAACTATCTTTAGATACATTGTTTTTTACTTTCTTAATTAATTTCTTTTTTGTTTCTTTTTTTTAATTAGTTTTTTTTTACTTTTAAACTTAATTTTTAATTTTTTTTTTTTTTTTTTACTTTTAATACATTTCTTTTTTACTTTTGATCATACATTTTTTTTTGATGATTCCATTTTTTTTTACATTTTTTTTACTTTTACCTTAATTTTCATAAGTTTTTTTTTAAATTTTGATAAATTAGTCTTAATTTAATAAAGTTTCTTTTAATTTTTTTGATATATCAAAAAAAAAAATTTCTTTGAGTTTTTGTTTGTTTTTCTTCTTTCTGCCTTTTTGATTTATTTTTGATTTTTGAACAAGAAGTAAATTAGGCCATGTCAGAAAATAGAAGAGGAATGGGAGCTATTCCGAAAGGTAGGCAGCCTAGGGATGAGTCTAGAAAACGAAGAGTCACACGTCAGACGGGTGGGTTAGATGAGGACAACGAAGGAGCTGGTATGACTGAGGAACTTCGTACGATACCACCGACTCTGAAGGAAAACGTCAACGAAGACCTACCAAGAAATTACAAAAATCATACGAAGCATGGACTTACTTGGGACTGAGGAAACAACCAACAACTTACCAAACACAAACACTCGAGACAAAGTAGTAAGACAATACGAGACGGTAGAAGGACTGGAAGAAGAAGAAGACAATACTGATGGCGAACAACAAGATTTACGTACAAGTGGACAAGAACGACTTAACACGACACACAACTACGAACTTGAACAAGAACGTCTACGATTAGAACGAGAACAATTAACACAACAAGACAACGAATTGAAACAAGAACGACTAGAACTTGAACTCGAACAAGAAAGACAACAGACAGAACAACTTAACCGAGACAGGACTAGAACGCATACAATAAATAATAGTCAAACAGTACATGTACCGGTATTGACAGGACTTGACTTGTACGAACAAATACAAAAAGTTGCCTCTCTGACAGTCAAGGAAAGCCAAACAAAAACACTGAGCATTCTTGCGGACGGCTTGTCCGAAATGTATAAGATTTTTGACAAAAATATGAAATCAATGAATGCGAAGTTGAGTAGTTTGGAGCAATCCATGGCAAGTCAGAGAGACGCAACAAACGGACGTGAACGTGACTTCTTACATGACTTTAAACAAGAAACAACGAACTCAAGACCGACTCACAGACGAACGAACCACTCGTCAAATAGTCAATCGACATCCCAACCGTCAAATGAACATTCCTCATTTAGGGATATCAATCGAAGGGTTGATGTTCATAAATGGGGAATTAAGTTCGATGGTACGTTAAAAAGTATGTCGGTTGAAAGTTTTATTTTTCGAGTGGAGACATTACAAAAGAAGAGTGGACTTACTGACGACCAGCTCTTCGCAAATTTCCACCATTTGGTCACAGCCTTTGCTGAGAGATGGTATTGGCAATTCTTAGAGGAAAATCAAGGGGATGATCTTTTAAATTATTATGATTTGAAAACCGAACTTCTCCGACAATTTAAGAATAACAAGCGTGACAATGAAATCCTTAGGGCAATAATGGATAGGAAACAGCAATCCCATGAGACATTCGATGATTTTTACGTAGACATCAGAGGCCTAACGTTGCAAATGCAAAATAGGCCAAATGAAAGTGACTTAATCTCTATGGTAAGGAAGAACTTAAAAAAACGAATTAGCACACTAATCTTTGGTTGTTCTATTAAGAGTATTCGTCAGCTGAGAGAGGAATGTAAAAGAGCTGAGGAACATTTAGCATTGAGAGATTTTAAAGCGAAAAGATTTGTGAGTGAAATCGAAGAAGAAGGGTGTCCTCGAAGAAAAAAAAATATAGTAAGTGAGACAGAGGAGGAAGACTTCGAAATAGCTGAAGTTCAAACGAGAAGAGCTGAAAGGAAAAATGTTGACTATAGAGAAAAGGCAAACAAGTATAGGGAACAAGTTAAGAGAAAAGAGGTATTTAAGGATGTAAGACAATCTTCGGGCGTATGCCCTTCTACGTTTCATACCTTGAAATGTTTCAGCTGTGGAGAAGGTAGCGTTTCCTTCAAGTGTGCAGCCTGTCAGGGAAATCCGAAGGTCGGCGGGGTATCCGGGAGCCAACCGTCGACGTCAAAGCCGCACCCGGAGGATCCAAAGAACACCCTGTAAGAATACAAATATTAGAGAGAAAGACTGACATAGAAAAAGACAAGACTTACCAAAACGAAACGCGAAATCCTCACAAAAGTCTGCACCAGAGGATAATTGAATATGACGAGGCTAGAAGAAGAATTTTTGGTGAGGAAATAGATCTTAAAAAAACGAAAAGTAGGAATTATTTAAAAATTTATAGGCTAAGGGAAAAACATGCAATATTAAAACGGACGAAAAACAAAATAGAAGCGACAATACTGACAATATCAGATGATAACAGGCCATACGCTAAAGTGCAATTAGGAGGAGTGGAAATGTTAGGTTTATTAGATAGTGGAGCGTCCGTTACGTGTTTAGGGAAAGGTGCAATACAATTTATTAGTGATAAGAAAATAAAAATAACTAAAATGAACAACGATATCAAAACAGCTGATGGAAATCATCAGAAAATAGAAGGCCGTTTTAAAATCAATGTCTCGTGGGGTAGTAAAACTCAGGAGATGGAGATCTTTGTAGTTCCTGGTCTTTTGCAACCACTATATCTGGGTGTAGATTTTTGGAGTACTTTTAAAGTAGCTCCAAATATAGTAAGCGAACTTAACGTTCCAGTAGTGACGGCGAAAGAACAGCAAATTTTTCGTGATCTGTCAACAGATCAAGCAAAGCAGCTGGAGAGTGTCAAGTTACTGTGTCCCTCCTTTGCTGTACTCGGATTGGGTAAAACCAATCTCGAGGAGCATGTCATAGAAGTGGATGACGAACAGATTCCCATAAAACAAAGACACTACCCCATTTCGCCAGTAGTACAAAAGCTCTTGTACGCAGAGCTAGACAGAATGCTGGAAATGGGTGTAATAGAGGAGAGTAACAGTGCTTGGAGCTCTCCAGTTGTTTTGGTGAGAAAGAGTGGTAAAAATAGGCTGTGTCTCGATTACCGTAAAGTAAATGCTAGAACGAAGAAATTTGCATATCCACTTCCACATACTGAGGGAATCATAAGCCGGCTGCAAGATACAAAATATATCTCCAGTATCGATCTTAAGGATGCTTTCTGGCAAATTCCTCTGGAGAGCAAATAAAGAGAGAAGACAGCTTTTACAGTCCCTGGGCGGCCGTTATATCAGTTCACGGTTATGCCGTTTGGATTGTGTAACGCCGCTCAGGGAATGTCTAAGTTAATGGACAAAGTCATTCCTGGTCGTCTTCGACAGAATGTCTTTGTCTATCTCGATGACCTCTTGATTTGCTCCCCAGACTTCAAAATCCATATGAAGATACTGGAGGAAGTGGCTTACGCCTTACGACAATCTGGGTTGACAATAAATGTCGAAAAAAGCAAATTTTGCTTTAAGGAAATAAAGTATCTTGGATATGTGGTTGGTGACGGGTGTATACGGACGGACAAGGACAAAGTATCGGCGGTCGAGGACTTTCCGATACCTAAGACCCCCAAACAACTCCGTAGGTTCCTAGGTATGATGGGTTGGTATAGACGTTTCATACCAAACTATGCATCTATAGCAGCCCCGATGACTGATTGCTTGAAAAAAGGACAAACATTCGAAATGACTGACGAGGCAATAACGGCATTTCAACTACTCAAAATAAGTTTAGTTACAGCACCCATACTCAAAAATCCGGACTTTTCAAAACATTTTTATATACAGTGTGACGCCTCAACCTCAGGTGTAGGGAGTGTGATCTTTCAGATGGATGATGAGAAAAATGAACGACCGATAGCACTCATGTTCCAGAAGCTAAATTCTGCTCAACGGAATTATAGCGTTACGGAACTTGAGTGTTATGCGGCAGTTTTATCGGTTAAGAAGTTCAGGGCCTACGTTGAGGTTTTACCCTTTACTATTATCACCGATCACGCAAGTCTGAAATGGTTAATGACGCAAAAAGACCTGACTGGACGTTTGGCCAGATGGAGTTTTAAACTTCAGGGTTTCGACTTCGTGATCGAGCATAGAAAGGGTCTCCAAAACGTGGTCCCTGATACTCTATCTCAAGTCCATATGGAGGAGATCACGACTGAAGATTTAGCGCCAGAGGTTGACTTTAGTTCACCATATTTCTCTTCAGAGGAATATGTTGAACTAAAGAAAATAGTACTAAAAGGCCAAGACAAACTACCAGATATTTGCATATCAGACGGATTTGTTTATAAACGAACTGACATCAGAACAGGTGACGCAGTACAAGATGACAGAGCATGGAAGCTATGGGTCCCTAAGGAGTTGTGCGAGGGGCTTTTAAAAGCCGCACATGACTCTCCAGCTTCTGGACACGGTGGTATAAACAAAACTCTATCCAAGTTGAGGCAGAAGTACTTCTGGACCGGGATGGCTACCGATGTTCAGAACTGGGTGAAGTCATGCGACACTTGCAAGTGTAGCAAATCTGTCAACACCACTACTCGGCCGCCGATGGGACAACAAACTGTGACAGAACGACCGTTTCAACGTCTTTACATAGATTTTCTTGGCTCTTATCCACGTACTAAAAATGGAAACACACACATATTCATTTGTCTAGACCACTTCAGTAAATATGTATTTTTAAAACCAATTAGAAAAGCAACATCATCTGAGGTAGTTAAGTTTTTAGAAGAAAATGTTTTTTATGTCTTTGGTGTCCCCGAATATATCCATTCCGATAACGGTAAACAATTTGTGTCAGAATTATTTTCTAGTTTTTTAAATCGCTATGGAGTTAAACAAGTTAGAACGGCTATTTATTCTCCTCAAGCGAACGCTTCTGAACGTGTGAACCAATCGGTTTTGTCAAAAATTCGATCCTACCTCGGTAGTGATCAAAAACACTGGGACAGCATGTCAGCAACGTAGCTTTTTCACTAAGGAGTGTTGTTCATGATGTACTTACAGTTGAGCCGTACTACGCTATTTTCGGAACTCCAATGATTCAACACGGCAAAACGAAATCTTAAACAAAGACGATAGACTCGAGCTTATAAGAGCGAACATTTTTGAGAATTTAAAAATCGCGCATCAAAAAAGCAGTAAAATCTATAATACCAGAAGTAAACCTATTCAATATAAGCCAGGTCAAATAGTTTATCGTCGAAATTTTAAGCAAAATAATGCAAGTGAAAACTATAATGCAAAACTGTCTCCAAAATTTATTAAATCGATTATTTTGAAAACAGTAGGAAATTCACTTTATGTAATAGGCAATTTGAAAGGTGAAAAAGTTGGAGTTTACCACGCAAAAGATCTCCATGTATAAAAGAAACGAAATTTATGATAACGCACACAGATGACGTTGCTTATACTGTGATATTAGGTTTAAGTATATGTACTTCAGATAGTTTATTTATAGTTTATTTATTTCTGGTCATTTATTTACATAGTTTAGTTATGTATACATATAGTTTATTTATTTATATTTATTTATTTACATAGTCTAGTTATGTATAGTTAGTTTATTTATTTTTAGAGTATTTAATTATAGAGTAATTATATTTACATTTAGTATCTGTGATATTTTGTTTAAGTATTTATATTTATTTCTTTTATCTGTGATATTTTTTTTTTAGAATATTTTTATTTACAATTATTATCTGCGATATTTTCTTTAGGTAGTTATAGTTTACTTATTTAGAGTATTTATAATTACAACTCTCGTCTGTGATATCACTTTATTAGGTTATTTAATAATTATTTATAAGCATAGCTTTTGTTATCTGTGATTTTTTTTTAAATAGTCAAAGTACCTGATTTTCTTTTAAAGATAGGTTATTTGTATTAAGATCTGTGATATTAGTTATTAAGCTGAAGTACGTTAGTGATATTAGTTTTAAGTTAAAGTACCTGATGATTACCTGTGATAATTTTTTTAATTAGTTAAAATATCTGATTTTGAGTTAGGTTATTTATTTGAAATAGTATATATAGTAAGTCATAAGTATATGTTAAGTCATTGGAATAATATGAACAAAAGTTCCAACATCAGTTAAACTTATGTTAGTTTATTGAGTTAAATCTTGCAAAAATTGTTTTCCTTACTGTAAGTAAGAAGAGAAATTAAAAACATGAAACTAAATGCCCAACAATACGAAAAGAGCATGAGTTCTCAGGTAGTAGGCTCAGCCACACTACGAGACCAAATACAAGATTCTACTTATGCTATCTCCTTTCTTTTACACTTCAAGTTCCTTCACGACCACTCAGCAACTTGCAGCGAGCCTGTTACGGCGATAGCTTACCTGTGAACGGGAGGCGTTGCTAGTGGAGTGGGTGGCAGTATCGCGTCGATAGCCCGACAAATTGCCAACTTGCTGCCACTGCCACAACACAAAATAAATCCTTTTTTTTATCCTTTCTCCTGGAGGAAGCCGCAAATCCTCCAAGAGTGCCTCAAATCCTGGGGGGGGGGGGAAGCCAAAAAGGTGTTTTCCCACCTTGGTTTAGTGGTTTTGTGTTGGAAGGAATTTCCATTCCGACAAAACACACACAGGGCATCCTTTTTTTATTTTTTTTTACCTTTTGTTCTTCCTTTTTTTGGCCCATGTTCCTCAAATCAAAGTTTCCTGCAAAGAAATTAAACGGAAATTAAAATTTTAAATAAAAAGAAAACAAATGACGAAAATCATACCTATGTACATACATGTTGGCAACAAATGATTTTTAATTATAATTTACACTATTATTACGTAAGCTACTTACCTTTTTTGTATTCCTAAATGTTCATTGTGACCTGAAAATGAAATAAGAAAAAAAAAACATAATTATTTTTAGTAAAATATATTAAATTCGTAATATAAAAAAACTTACCATAAAAAAAAAGTATTGTTCGGCCATGATGTTTGTTTATGTTTGACATTCCTTTTAATTTTATTAGAAATTCGCTAATAATACTGATCTCTTCTGCGCATGAAAAGTGGTTTTGTCTCTTTTTGTCCAAAGGTAAAGGGGGGCAAAATAATACCACGCCACATGCGCAGAATGATTTCGCGGAGTTCGGAAATGAATATAAAATGAACAAAATGAACTTTCCTAAGGGTGTAGGTTAATGTATTTAGTGTTAAGGTAGGTAAGGAAATTTATATTAGAAGGCAATTACTGTGATAAAAAGATAGATTATTAGATTAGTATTAAGTTGATTAGTTTTATTATAGGTATATATCAGGGACGAAGCGTCCATATATTGAGTGGAATGAGTGCTTCCGTTAAGCCATTTGAAAAAATCGTACCTAGCAAGGAATTAAATTCCAAATTGTATTAATATTTTTATTATTTTATTTGTATCTATTAATGAATCTTCATTTACTCTGTAAATTATATTCCAACATCATTATGACAACATTATCATCTTTTACTAAAATTAATAAAGGAAATCAAGATCCCTCTGGTTATTACAACTTAAAATGCCACACTGCAAACCAACTGAGAATGCTCAACATCACTCCATTATTTATAATGCTCAATCTCATGAAAGTTCTTGCTAAAATGCTTAACAGCTATGCATTCCTTATTATCGCCTCCATAACTCAATTTCAAAATACCCTTCCACTCCAAGTCAACTGAAAATATACCTACAACATCATTCACCAATATTCACAAAATGCTCAAACAAAAATGATTCTCAAACAATATAGAATGCACAACAGCTGGGCATTCCATTATTTCGCATACTTAACTTAGATCTCAACCCAAAGTCAAAATAATTTTGTCTCGTTTCTTGCCTTTTGCACAATGTGTGAAGAATGAGTTGAGTGAATGCATTACGAGAATTTCCTACAAGAGAGATAGAAAAACAAAAATGTATCTATTGAGTTGCTTATTGTCTCAAACTGATAATGAGTTTAATTTCGTGGACAAAAGTGATAGAAGAGTTTTATTTTAACATATGTAATGTGTGTGCAAATTTAGGTGCAATTCATTCATAATTATCAGAAAACAAACAAATATGAATTTAAAAGGTGGTAGTTTTTTAATTATTTTCGTGGCGATAAATACAATCCACCTGTTTTCTGTTTATTTTTTGTTATTATAAAAAAAGTAGTCAAAAAAAGTATTTCTTATATTCATATCTGAGGTTTCTTGACATTCCAGCAGAAATATAAGTAAAGGTTATTTTCAATTATGAGAATTTTAAATAAAAAAAAAACTTCAAGGAATCTTAAGATTTTTAATATCCCTTAATAATGGCATCTGTAGAGAGATCATATTCATGTTTTAAGAGAATTAAATATTTTTTTAGAAATAAATGTGGACAAGAAAGGTTATCTAATCGTAGCTTAGTTCTTATCAAATCGTACTTAGATAATTTTGCCTTGAAAGAAAAAGGATAAATCTTTGCGCAAGGCATCAAGCTTTTTTTTTAATAAGACTACTGTAATATATTATTTATGTATATTATTTTATGTGTATTACCATAAAGTGGAATTTAAAAGGTTGGATCTCAAAGGTCTTTCATTTTTGGTTTTATGTTCAGTACTTCCGCTATCGAAAAAATCACGCCTCGTGC
This sequence comes from Philhelius festivus, assembly GCA_963931855.1. Lineage (NCBI taxonomy): Eukaryota > Metazoa > Arthropoda > Insecta > Diptera > Syrphidae > Philhelius > Philhelius festivus. The sequence goes on from OZ007554.1 coordinate 139,809,873, forward strand.
CTGGTATATATGTATATATTCAATTAAAATTAAGTAATAGGATAGGGACAGAGACGAACATATTATAAAAGGGATGATCATGAATGTGTGTGTGAATTTTTAGGATATGGATGAGGGGGGAACTAATAAGGATAAGGATAGATATCATTATTTTAATTTGTTTATATATTGAAGGATTGAAAATAGTGATCTCACTCAGATGTAGTGGTAACTATTTACTTATGTAATTAGGCAAAGACCAAGACCTAGCTCAGGGGATTTGATGGTCATTGTTGTATTCGATAATTAATAGGAAAGTTCGCAAGTTATTAACTGTCGACAATTTCAATTTGAAATTTAAATTTAAATTTTTCGAAGAATTAATTTAAAATAAAAGTTAAATTTTTGTATACAAGTTTAGAAAGAGGAATTTATAAATAAATAAAGTTTAGGAAAATAAAAGGTAAATTTAAAGTGAAAAGTGATTTTCTTTTGTGATATATATATATATAATAAATATATGTATAATAGGATCGGTGAAGAAGAATCACAGAGGAATAAGTTCTTGTAGACAGACTCAGAAATTTTCATTGTTGGATTCCAATAGGATTTTTAAAGCAGAGGTATGTGAACAAAATTGAAATTCGAAATTCAAAAGCCTGACGCGGGATTCTTTTTATCAGGTTTAGGCTTGGATTCTTTGATCTGTAAAGATCCATGTATATATAGCAGCCTGGGCCTCTGCCGATTTTTTTTTTTACTTTGCATAACCTTGTTGAAGACATCCATAGAAGCGAAAGACTTCCTTTGTTTGAAGAACAAAGAAAAATCTTTTGGGGACACAAAAGACCAACGTGAAAGCAGGACTTGATACGTATATTTAAGTATATACATATATAGAGGACAAACACAACGCAGGGGATTTTGTGAAGAAAAAAGGGTGCTTCAATAATCAAAAGCTAAGGAAGAAAATTGTGAAAACAAGAAGAAAAGAAAAACTAAAGACAGAACAAAATTGAAGAATAAGAAATAAACTAATGTAGTGATAAAATTTTTTTTTGAAGAACTTAAAGTAGAGTAAAGAAAAAGTGTGAAGATTTGGGTCTCCAGATCGTTTTTTTTTTTTTTTGTTAAATTTGTTTTTTTTTATATAAGAATTTAAATCTAAATTACAAAAGTGACTTTAAAGATAGTAAGAAAAATTTTAAAGCAAAGTGTAACTGCGAACCTGCGTCTGTTTCTTGAACGTGCTGCCGGCAGAACGACGAGGGACGAGAAAAACAGTGAGTAAATTTATAGTAGTGGATACAAAGGTCCTTAATTTGATCAATAAGGTCACTTTTCAAAAAAAAAAAAAAAATTTTATTATTCATATATATTGTTTTATTAGCTTTAGCATAAATTTTTGAATTTTTGTTGTATAGAAAAAGAAACGAGCAGGAGAGCTCTAATTTTTTTATATTTTTTGAAATTTTTTTTGATGAAGATTTTCAATAAAATTGTAATTTGAAGAAGAGAAATATAGAAAAATGGAGTTCTAATTTCTAAAGCTAAAGAAGTGTGTTTAGGCTTGGTAAGGCCGTCCGGATGTGATCTTGGTTAGAGGACGTGACACGAACAGACTTTTCTCTACTGACTAACTCGTGACTAGTTGGGTTATATTAGGGGCTATTTCCCTTGAATACATGGCCAAGGAAATAGCGAAGGAAGTATCTTTCTGATACTTGGGTGGGTTGGCCAGACCTTCGTCAACAACATCAGACGAACGTTTGGAATTCAGTATGGCGGTATCTGAGGGCGAAGAATAGGAGGTGCTTTAGATGTAGGATATAGGTATAGGGTATTAGTTTTTTTAGGACTAGATTAGGATTTTATTGAATTTTTTTTATATATATTTTTTTAATTCATTTTTTTTTATAAATTTTTTTTTAAAGTAATTTTGGTTTCGGGTGTTAGTTTAATAGGTTAGTTAGATTAGATAGGTTAGTTTTTTTTTATTTTTTTTTTATTTTTCTTGCAATTTTTTTTTTTTAAATCGAAGCACCAAACTATCTCTTTTCTCAGATATCGTCAGGGTCTCTAGATTTGTGTCATAATTTTCCATTATTACTTTAGGCACGATAACAAATTAATGTTTAGTCGAGCAGGAGGTGCACTAAGAGGTGGCAAGAACCACCCCAAGCGACGAGCGTAGCCGAGCAACCGCAAGCGTGCCGTAGCCACCTCTAGTGTACCGAAGATGTCCCCCGTGGAAACCTGGCTCCTAACAATATTTAAAAAAATTGTCAAGTTCCAAATCCTCAATTAAATTTGATACACAACATACTATCCAAACTTTTGGGGAGCTATAGCTTAAAAAAGTAATCAAATTCGGTTGTACCGTTTTTGAGAGAATCAAAAAACAACAAAAAAATGGTTCTAAGGGGGCCACATTAATAACCAAGCTTCAACTAAATGAAATTTGTGCCCTTTTTTTTAAGAACTAAAATAACGCTTACGGTACCGCCATGCAATTTTTTTTTTTTTTCAAAATTTTAGAAAATATTTTTTTTCTCAAAAAATTCAAACACTTAATTTAAACGATCTATAATTCAATATACAAAAATTGAAATTAAAACATTACTGACTGAACTGCCATAGAACCATTTTCCGAAATTTGACTTTGTCATTGTTTATTTGAAACTCCTGGATTAACTGCAAAATTTCATTCATTTTCAATGCATTGTGTTTCGAATCGTTTATTCGATATAATTTTGAGATTTTGTCAATGAAACTCTAGAAGTAGACTCATTTTTGTATGTTCTAAAAAACTTTTTGTCTGCTCTTTTACTTGCGCAAAACTTTTAATTTCTATGAATATGAATCTAAGGTCTGTCAAAATTCATACACAAAAGCAAAATTGTACAGAAATTGGAATTTTACATGAACAGACATACTACCTATTGTTTTATTTAAAATTATTTTTTTTTTTCATAAAAATCTTTATTGTAATTTAAACATTGAAACGAATGTGTATATACAGTCATTGGCAAAATTATTTGCACAACGTAAAATTTACACAACATTTTTTCATTGAATATTTAAAACTTTCAAAATAAAAAGATATTGCTTATATTTATTTTTATTAATAATGAATACATATTCTCAATACGGTACAGTAAATAACAAAATCGAACTTCCGTTCGTTTTAAAAACATAAACACAAAAGTGGCAAAATTATTTGCACATCATATTAAAGCGGCAAAATTATTTGCACATGTTTGAATTACTGCATTTAACACCACTGGAAGCCAAAAAGTATTTTTTTTTAATAAAGCGAAACGTTGTTATGAAAATAGCATTATATTATAAATAGGGGAGAGTGGGGCACATTTTAACACGGGGCACATTTGAACAATGCTTATAAAATTTTACTTTATTACTCTTTTTTAAAAGTAATTTAAAATTTTGACCTGTCAATACCATATCCATAAACGTCATTGACTTTCCATGATTTTCTCAGTTGTTTCACGGACTTAGAGGTGGAGGGTACTTTTGCTAGTGGAAGTGTTTTGTTTTCGTTTTTTAGTTGTAAGAGCTTAAACAAAAATTACTGCGCGATTTTAAAACAGGAAAACATTTTTTTGAAGGACTAATAAATTTTAAACCTAATTGCGGTAAGTTTTTTACTGGATATATTTCAGTTAAATATTTATAATAAATTTTATATCACTGGAACAGTTGGGGCAGATTTGAACAAGCGTGTTGGGGCACTTTTGAACATGGTCAAAACTGCCATGATTAGTTTTTTTTAACATATTTAAGACATTTAAGAGAAAATTTAATCAGCTTCAAGTAATTAATCAAGCAATTTGTTATCTGTTCTATAGGGCAAGTATTGGTTTCAGGTAAAAAATGTTTTTGTCATATCGACCATTAGTCTCTGCGTCTATACGTTCTCTGTCTCATTTTTGAACTATTGAATACTGAAAATAAGGCCTAGTTAAAGCTTTCTAGGTCGAAAAAATCTTGAAATTTGTATAGCTTTAACAATAATATTCTAGTTTAAGCTATTTTTATTCACACAAATTAAAGCTTAGGCTTGGAAAACAAGTTAAAACTAAATGAACTTAGCGTTGGCTATTTTAAAATAGCTATTACTAGAAAACATTTTTAACTAGCTAGCTTAAGCTTATTCTTATTCACTAAAAATCCAGCTTTTACTTAAAAATCGAAGTTTTAGATTTAGTTTTTTTTTTCTTATTAATCTTTGTGGATTTTTTTTTCTACAAATACATGAATATGATATAACAAAAGTATTAATTTTGAGTTTTATTGATAAGTTCTTATTCAAAAATGAATATACAAATAAAATTTAAAAGTTCTTTTATTCAGTAAAAAAAAAATTATATCACTGTCCAAAAGTGCCCCTTCCAAGTTCAAAACTGCCCCATACATGGGGCACTTTTGAACATAAGAACCTGTATTAATTGGAGATAAAAATTCAATATAAATATTTCGTTAAATGGACTAAATATTTTTCTAAATTGAACGTCAATATCACTGTTCCATGTGAGTAATATAACTGGCCAATTGCTCGAATATTTTAGGTTTTATCAGTCTGGAAAGCAAAAAGTGTTCAAATGTGCCCCACTCTTCCCTAGACTTGGTGGTGATCTCCCTCCACGCATCTTTTTTCATCCGGTGTTAGTGTTGCAAGTTTTGTTTTGGATTATTGAATTTTATCCTCAATAAGTTTCTCTGAGTAGCTATTTCCAGCTATAGGATAAAATGAATAACAATTTGATTACCAGCATTGTGCTAGACATAATGACATACCTTACCTCATGAATCAAAGTTAATTGTTCCAATTACTTTAGCTTTCGGTAGTTCCATTTTTGTTTATTGAATTCAAGATGGTTTTTTTTTTTTTTTGATAAACAGCTGAGTGTTAGGAAGGCTTAATGTAATAGATTCTTACTTTTTAGTACATTATTTGACACAAGCTCATTATAACTATGCTGGGTAGGAAAATGTTTTGTAAATACGAATTTGTATAGTGGATAAATAAGTCCTTATGCATTGCATAACTATTCACGCGTTTAGCGAATTCTAATAAATTAGGCTGAAAGATAATATCTTATTTTGAATTGAATCGGTCATTTCAAAAACCTATTTATTTATTTATTTATTTGTACATAATGTAGTACTGTACATATGTATTAAGTCACATTTTTTTCCAAAATGCTTTTTTTGCTGAAAATGGTTCCTTAAAGGGATAGATGCGTATTCTGGGTAAGAACCACGTAAGTCTGTACATTCCTTCCTCTTCAAATAATACCGTAGGAAAGACGTTCATTGCATAAACAACATAAGTCAGTGACTTAAGAGGTTTGCATGCACTACCAAAATGGCGGGAGTAGTTTGATATTTTAAATTTGCTTTGCTCTGATTGGTTCAACAATATTCAAATCTTCAATTTGATAACAACCGTTATCATGTCAAATTTGCGTTTTTCATACAACTATTTTCTGCGAAAAGTAATTTTAGCTTTAAAAATGTCTTCAAGTGAAACAGAGAGTGATGGTGCGCCGAAAAAGAAGCGAAATGTTATAACAAATTATAAAATTGAAAGACAAGACATAAACTAATTTATCCAAGAGATTTGAAAAACCGAGGAACTGTTGATATCAAGTTGCAGAAGAGTAGAATCATATGTCGAAGTATGATCATTTAGCTTGATATTTCTAAGGCATTTGATGGATTTTGGCATCAAGCTATTATATCGAAAATTTTGAGTTTGGTATCAATGAAGCCCTTATTCATTGGATTGGAAATTTTCTACTGGATTATTCAATACTGTTTTTATTGGAAGGTTTCAAATCGGATCTTCACAAAATAAATGCTGGGGACCCCAAGGTCTCCGTTTAGTCTCAGACTCTCTTTCTCATTTTTATGAATGATCTCTGAAACTGAATGATCTGATGATTTGCACTTCATTGTCTATCTTAGCTTTTCATATTCATCCGTCACGTCTGTCAAATTCACGTCCATCTCGTTCGAAATTTAGAAAATATAGTCATAGAGCTAAAAACTGAAGATGTTTTGGAATTCATGAAATTGTGGCCAAATTTGTACAAAAAAACATGTTTGTCAACACTGAATCTTATAGAAAAAAATCCCACAAAAACAGAAATAAGCACCTTCGACATATATGAGCTTTAAGTATGCTTCACATAGAAAAGGTACTATCATAGGAATATATTGGTGGATGGATTAAACATTTATTATTAGTAATAAATAAAGTTGCAACTTCGGTTTCACTTCTATCAGCAAAGGCTTATGTTTTAAAAGTGCCCATCAATAAGAAAATGTTGAAGATAATCAATCTATGTACCTTAAAGATATTAAAACATGACAAAAAGTTATTCTTAAGTGTAATTTTCAATAATAAGTAATACAAAATATAATTACCACCATTTTTTTGGTTAAATTATATACCACTTACCCCAGTCCTTGCTAAAACAACTTAAGTCAAGAACAGTTTTTTAGGTTTTTTTCATTATTCTTATTAATAAACTGTGAATTTGTTTCGCTTTTTAATTTTCTTACCACTAATATACTTAGTTAAGCATAAAAAAGTGGTTTAAAACTCATTTGTTTGAGCATGAAACAGTTTTTATTGATTCCTGAAAAATTCTAATTGAATGACTTATGAGGTTTTTGAAATGACCGATTCAATTGTAATTAAGTTTTGCAAAAATGTATCTAAAATCTGGCTGCGTTATTCTATTATCTACTTTGTCATTCCGTATTCACAAGAATGTCTTTTTTATATACTAATTGCACGTCATGTTAAAAATATGATGTAATCAGTAGCGTACGCAGGATTTTTTTTTTTTTTTTGGGGAGGGGGGGGGGTTGTCTCAGTGAACAAATTAATAAAAATTGTCCTTCCACTTCAAGGTATCACTAAAACTATCAAAAAATGAAAGCCATTCTTACTATCAACCACCTTATATATGTATGAATAAGTTACAAATTAGAACCACTCATAGACACGAGATTTCGGAACGTAGCACAGTGGAAAATAATTGGATGTTTCTGATCAAAAATCTATAACTTTTTTGTTTTTGAAGGTAGAGTATTGAAATTTTGCACAAATACAAAGGAGAGTATTGTTTTAATGAATTGCTTTTAATATAATAATAACGATAATAATACTTGCATATTTAGAAAAACAAACTAAAAATTTATAGAAACTCCATGGAACAATTTATAGTAAAAGGTGATTGCAAATAAGGTATGACAAAAAGCTAGAACTTGTAGGTTGTATTGAGGTAAGACAAAAATTGATTAAGAGGGGGGTCTTTATCCCCAATTTAGGGGGAGGGAAACACACAAAAAATTATTTAAAAATACTTACAATTTCATGCAGTTTTTTTGAAAGACAGAAATCCATTCTTTAATTTGCTTTTTAAATCGATTTATTTAAGCAAATAGTTTTTGAAAAAATAATTTTCAAACTAAAAGTTTTGAAAATTTAATTTTTTCAATACTGTTATCAATTTAAAATCAGATGATCTATTATTTCTAAGACATGAGAAAGTTATAATAAAATCCCGATTAAATTAACAAATATACATATGCATATGTATGTATGTATAAAAAAAACTTCATGGAATAATGTATGGGTACACACATATGTATATGAGTATCAAAAATAACTATAATAACATACAGTGAGCGTCAAAAGTGAGTAAACACCTATATAATTTCTGGAGTAACATGGAATTCGATCAACCAAATAAGCAATGAATTCGGATAATAAAAATCAATAAAAATAAATCAAAACATAAATAAAAATTCAAAATATAGCTTCCTACAATTTTTCCTAATAGAAACTAAACATACTCCATATTAACGCGTCACAAGTAAGAAAACATCATAAACAGAATATAAGGAGCACAGTAAAACATTATGGTGTGGTGATGTATGGCAGTATATTCGATCGGGAATCTTGTTTTTGCTTAGCAATCGGATCTCTTAGCAAGACAATGATCCTAAGCATAGATTGCAGTTTCTTAAAGAATGAATATTTTATAGGACTTCAAAGCACCTCCACCACCCTCCCCAATCGGCGCTCCTAAGCTCCACACAACATTTATGGGATCATTTGGACCGGAAAATTTCACAAACGAGCCATCAAGAACAAAGATGACCTTAAAAGGATTTAATTGAAGAACTGTCCCAAATATCCTCCGATGTTAGAAATAACATTGTTGTTTCCATGTCACGCTGACTAAGAGATGTTATAAAGTCAAAAGGTGATCAAATGAAATTTTATTTTGTATAACTGGAATTCAATTTTTGTTTATTTTTTGGTTTAAATTCCATGTAACTAAAGAAATCATTTACATAGGTGCTTACTCACTTTTGACGCTCAGTGTATAATACGAGTATTAGAGAAAACTCGATGGAATAATATATAATCGTTTATTATATGCACAGTACTCTGCTCAGATATAAAAAGGAAAAACGCATAATTGATATGACATTAGCCGTGTTTTTTTGGAAAAGTTATCCGTAGTACAGTAGGATTTTATATGAATAACAAATACAACATCCGCAGTAGGATAACTGCCGATAAAAGGAGAAGTGAAAAGTTTAAGGAACATCTCGATTAAGCTGTATTCTAAAAGTCAAATAATGAAGTTGGTTTTGATATTTGCTTATATCTTCAAAAGTATAAGTCCTACGACCATCTGGTTTTCAGTTTTTAATTTCAAATTTATAAAAGCATTGAATTATTAAAACAAAAATAGTACTAAATAATGTAAACTTTAAAAAAAGATCACTTCGAAGAAAAAAATATTAGTTTGTTTTTTTAAGATTTTGAGTTTGAAAATTAATTTCTCAGAAACTATGTAATAAAATAATTTGATTTGAAAAGTAAATTAAAGAATTAATTTCTAGCTTTAAAAAAACATATAATATGAAATTGTAAGTCTTCCCATTGTTTTTTACTATTTTTTAAAATGGCTCATGTAGCGATTTTTAGTTTTCTGGCTTTAATCATTATTTTACTGATAACTTCCAAAATCGCACGTTATCGCAGCTGATTTTTATAAATGTTTGTTTATAAGAAACTAAGCTACAAATTAATATAAAAAGCCAAGCATCGCGAAGCATCGCTAACTACTAAAAGTCTCTGTGAACTTGAAAAATATTTTTTTTTTATTTTATTTTACATTTTAATTAATTACTTGTGAAATAAATCAAAATTTATAAAAACGTAAAGTTGTTTTAATATTTTCATAAAATAAGCTTTTCAAAAATGTATAATACTTTACACCTATTCCTACAAAGTCTTATAGAAAACTAAATTTCAAAGTGATGAACCAAACGGCCTTGAATTGAAAATTTAAAAAAATAATAAACTTTAATGCTTTAAAAAAAATGATTCATACATATATTTCAAAAAATTCTTGCACTTTCGTAAAGATTGACTATTTAGCTTTCAGATAAAATTCAAATGTAAAATTAAAAAAAATGTAGTAAAAATCATTTATGATCAGCTGTTGTTCTACCATTTTCCACTGTGCGTAGGTGCTAACTAATACATACGCATATTTAATGTGCTTATACTATTCCTACTTTAAACACATACATATATTGGTACATTCCATATAGATACCATTCTCACAGTGTACTAGTGTAGAGATACGTGCATATGGTGTGGAATGAATTAATTGTGGTTGGTCGATTTCTTTCTTTGTGTGACTAGGTTTATTTTTTCGTATCGCTGTTTTATGATGATTGAATTTTTGTTTTTATGAACTATGCCCTGTTACGCATTTTTAATTACATTTTCATTCTCAAATATAAAAAAGATTAGTTGATCTTTGTTTTGTTTGCCCAAAAAAAAAAACTGAAGGATGTTTAGCTAAATGCTGCTAATCGGAGTTTTACTTTTACAGCCTTATTTACTAACTCGTTTTAGCGATGGAGTAAAGTTACTTCGACTTCACAAAAAACGCTCTAACAGTTGTACGGTATTGGGAACGCAATGTGGTTGGTACATTCATTTATTGGATTTGAACTTTACACAATCCAATTTTAAATGTATCCAATTTCCAATATGCATACAATAATAATAAAATGCATAATAATGGAAATCAGCTGGGTTTTGATTTAGGTGTATAATAACCAGAGTTTTAGATTTGTCACTTTTTTTCCCAGTATATTTGACATAAGGAAGGCGTAGCTAAAACGCCTAAGAAAATAATTTTAAATAACGATTTTTTTGACGTGGCGTAAACCCGAAGTAAGTGCTTCGGCTCGGTTTAACTATTCCGAGGTTGAACCCAGTATAAGTGAGAAATAATAAATAAGGCTGTTAGTTCATCATCATCGGCTCGACAACCGGGTTCCGGTCCTGGCCTCTTTCAACAAGTCTCTCCACCTATCCCGGTCTCTAGCCGACGCCATCCAGTTGCGCACCCCAAGGCTTCGGGCGTCCTGGTCTACGCCATCTCTCCAGCGCAAGCATGGTCTACCACGCTGTCGTCTACCATAGAATGTACCACAAAGAACTTTCCGAGCAGGTTCCTCTTCGCTCATGCGAGCTAGGTGCCCTGCCCACCGGAGTCTACCGAGCTTAATTTTTGTCACGATATCTGCTTCTAGGTAGATTGCGTACAATTCATGATTGTACCGTCTCCGGAATCGTCCTTCCTCACAACAATTCTCCTTAAGACTTTTCTCTCGAACGCAGCTAAGAGGTCGGAGTGCCTTTTGCTAAGCACCCAAGTCTCGGATCCATATGTGAGTACTGGCAGGACCATGGTCCTGTACAGCAGCAGTTTTGAAGTTATGGTGAGATTTCTGGATTTGAAAAGCTTTGACAGACTATAGTAGGCTCTGTTGGATTTGAGAAGCCGCCCGCGTATTTCTTCTTCTATATTGTTATCGGCTGCTACTATTGACCCAAGGTATTTAAAGGATTGCACCACTTCAAATTCGTGCTCCGCAACCTTGATTGTTTGACAAACTGATCCTCTCGCATTCGACGCCACCATGTACTTTGTTTTACCTTCACTAATGTGCAGCCCCAGATTTTGTGCCGCCTGCTCGATCTGGATGAAGGAATCGTGTTCGGTTCTTCCGATGATGTCAATGTCGTCGCCGAATTCTCTCATGGCTTTGTAAAGTTCTACCCTGGCTATGCTATCATAGGCGGCCTTAAAGTCTATAAACAGATGGTATGTTGGAATGTTAAATTCTAGACATTTTTCCATCGCCTGCCTAAGGGTAAAGATCTGATCAGTTGTTGATTTGCCTGGAATGAAACCACACTGATATTGTCCGATGACGGTTTTAGCGTATGGGGTTATCCGGTCTTGTAGGATAGAGGAGAGTATCTTATAGGCGGTACTCAACAACGTGATACCTCTATAATTGCTGCACGTTGTGACATCTCCCTTCTTATGTATGGGGCATATTATGCCTTTTCGCCAGTCTTCTGGCATTTCTTCCTGCTCCCATACGTGCACTATAATATCATGAATTGCTTGACGTAAGGCTGGCCCGCCGTGATGAAATAATTCGGCTGGTATGCCATCGGCTCCCGGGGATTTGTTCTATCTAAGCCGGCCTATAGCCTTCTCAACCTCTTCTATGCTTGGTGGCGGCAACATAGGGTATTCTTCTTGAAGTAGTGGAGCCTCCACTTCTGCAGTGAGCTGACCATTTAGCAATTCATTGAAGTACACTTCCCATCGCTCCAGTATGCTTTCAGGATCGGTGATCAGATTTCCCTCTCCGTCCTTGCAGTATGTGCAGCGTGGTGTGTACTGCGTCATGTTTCGGACGGATTGGTAGAACTTCCGCGCCTGGTGCGGACCTCGCTCTCGGCTGTTTTCTATTTCACAGATTAGGTTCTTCTCCCAGGCTGATTTATTTTGTCTGTGAAGCCGTTTTTCTGTTCTTCTGAGCTCTTTATATTCCTCTTCGCGTGCCCGCGTTCTATGAGATTGTTGCATTGCTCGGTACGCAACATTCTTACGTTCAGTCGCTAGCTTGCATTCATCATCAAACCAGTCGTTCCGATTTTTACGACTGCTGCCTAAGATGGAGTTGGCAGTACTAATGACAGTATTTTTAAGACGTGTCCACTTTTTCATTTACGCCCAGCATACTGGCTCCAGGACTTACTCTCCCTAAGTCAGGTGTTTCTAGGGCGAGTCCTAACGCATTACCAAAGGTGTTACTGGTGTTTTCATTGCGCAGGGCAGCCGTGTTGATTCGAACTTGATCGGCGGATGCAATGCGTCTTCGCAAGGCAATCCGCCCTCGGAAAACCATACCAACAAGATAGTGATCCGAGTCGATATTGGCACCTCGGTACGTTCGTACCGTCATCAAGTTCGAGTAGTGGCGACGGTCTATCAACACGTGGTCTATTTGGTTACGAGTGACTCCATCAGGTGATACCCAGGTGGCTTTGTAGATATCTTTACGCGGGAACCTGGTACTCGCAACGACCATGTTTTTCGATGCTGCCAATTCTAAGACTCGAAGTCCATTGTCATTAGTGTTCTCATGCAAACTATGGGTGCCTGCGTAATGCCTGAATACCGGCTCCCGACCTATTTTTGCGTTCAAATCCCCAAGGATGATTTTAATATCATACCTTGGACAGGCATTGAGGGCCCTCTCGACTTGCTCGTAGTAAGTCTCTTTTTCTTTTTCTGAGGACTCCTCCGTAGGTCCGTGAACGTTAATGAGGCTGATGTTCGTAAATTTGCCTCGCACGCGAAGGGTGCATAGCCTTTCGCTTATAGCGTTAAAGCCGATGATAGTAGACTTCATTTTTTCGCTGACTAGGAAGCCTACCCCGAGCACATGGTGTTTTGTATGACAGCTGTAGTATATGTCATATTCTTTCTTCTGTAAAACACCATTCCCTGTCCATCTGATTTCTTGAAGAGCTGTTATGTCAGCTTTATACTTTGACAGGGCATCGGCTAGCTGCTGAGCAGCTCGAGCTCTATAGAGCGATCGTACGTTCCATAAGAAAATTCGTAAATCGTTTTTCCTTTTTCTTTGCGTGGGTTGTCGTCGTGAGATCAGTCCGTTTCCGAGGCTTGTTGTCGGTCTCGTAATTCTGTTAGTTGGTCACTGTTAGTTGGTCACTCTAAAATGTAACAGAAAAATGGAAGATACTGAGAGAGTGCTTTGCATAGTATTATGTTTATAAGTGTGGTATATTCAGTTGCTTGAACGTATGTGGTATGCCCGATTGCATAGAACTTTTTTTTTAAAATCTGTGAATACTGAGATTCGTTTGAAATGTCAAACAAAATCTATATTACGGTTGATATTAACAATTTTTTTTTTTTTATAATCTACACGCGCTCAAGGGGTTTTGATTACCCTTTAAATGTATCAACACAGCGCGGGCGTGAAGTTAAGGAAGAGAAAGAAGGATAGGAAAGAAGTGTGGCACGATGTTCTGAGACTGAAAGTGGTTGTCTCAGATTTTTTTATCTCCAGAGATGGCGGCTGAACTACTGCGGAGAAAATGCTGTGTCTTATTTGTATGTCCCTTATAATTCGCATTATTTTATTCGTTTTTCATATTTGATGGGCATACAAGTTTTACTCAATCACATGTTCTTAGTGTTATGCCTGAACAACATGCAATGAGCAAACCAGCAACCCATGGATGACAACTTTATAAGGTTTTGAATAGAATTAAGAAGACATAAACGACAGTCGTTATCAAAATTATTTGCACAGCGTAAAATTTACATAACATCTCTTCATAGAAGCCTTATAACTTTTAAAATAAAAAAGATATTGTTAATATTTATTTTTATTAATAGTGGATACATAGTCTCAAAACCGTACATAAAATACCAAAACCGAACTTCTTACGGTTCATTATATTTCTATTACTGCATTTGACACCACTAGAAGCTAAAAAGTATTTTTTTTTATAAATAAAACGAAAGGTTGTCATGAGAATAGCATTACCTAGTAAGTTGTGCTTCCTCCTTTTGCCGCAATAACAGCAGTGAGGCGCCTTGACATTGAGTCTATCAAATTTTGAATCTGTTCTGACGAAACTGTACTCCAAGCTGTTATAAACTCTTCCCAGGTTTTATTTGAAGATCTTCCAATGTCTTGAGGAATTTTTGATTTAACAAGATGCCAAACATTCTCAATGACATTTAGGTCCGGGTTCTGTGGGGGCCATTTTAAAAGTTCTTTCGTCCGGGCCGTATGTATGGGAGCATTATCTTGTTGAAGGATAAAATTACTCCCGATGAATATTAACCCTGCCACTAGTGCAACATCATTTAGTATTTCCAAATAATGCGACTTTGTCATAGGTTTGGAGCACCTAACAATTGGTCCCATACCACAATATTATATGCACCCCATATCATTATTTTACCTCCTTTGGAATGCCTTGTGGGTTGTGTAACGGGTCGTTTGTTTTTTGATTTGCGATCGGAGTAATAAAATTTTCGGCCATAGTTACCATCCAACGAACAAGTAGTCTCATCAGTCCAAAGTACACTTTCCAAAAAGCCGGCCAAATAATTTCTTAACTGAGGATTTTATTTTTCTTGATAGGTATATGGGGCTTTTTTTGAACCACGTAGGCGTTTATTTTATTGTATTTCGACTTTGTCGTATCGTCCTTTCACTAACAGCATTTTCACGATCCTTATTCAAATTATTAAGAACATTTCGAACTCTTGCACAGCGGTCACTTTGAAAGGAACGGATAATTTTTGTGTCTTTCCTTTTGGTTGTGGCCCTTTTTCTTCCTCTACCAGCAATATTTTTTACACTTCCATGATTTTTTTTTGTTTTTCTATAAGGTAATAAACTATCAACCAGGCGCAGCGATATTAAGCTTAAATGATTGCTGCCGAAACACCAGATTGGAACTCTGAAACATTGGCCGCGCGCTTTTATGTTAAAAGTTCATTCGTTTTAGCCATTTGAACAACTTGTCCGACGACGGCATTACAACAAACAAAAAAAATATCTAATTGCACCATTTACTATTGATTAGTCGGGTAAATAAACTACCGTTAGACAGTCTAAGCAGTTCATTACACTTGTGCAAAAAATTTGGTCCGGTTTAATATGATGTACAAATAATTTTGCCACTTTTGTTTTTATGTTTTTAAAATGAACCGTTAGAAGTTCGGTTTTGTTATTTTGTGTACAGTTTTGAGAATATGTATTCATTTATTAATAAAAATAAATATTAACAATATCTTTTATATTTTAAGAGTTATAAAGCTTCGATGAAGAGATGTTGTGTACATTTAACGTTGTGCAAATAATTTTGTCAACGACTGTACATACCTACCTTCTATAGTTTTTCTTTAAATTAAAATTGAAGAATATTGTTAAAGCTAAAATTAAACAAATATAAAATTTAAACGAAAAAATAATAAAAAAAAAATAATCTTCGATATTATACATATGAAAACTTAGCAAAGTAGGTATATCATTTTGTTTGGGAGGGTGGGGGGCTTCAGCCCCTTAAGCCCCCTCTGCGTACGCCTTTGCATATAATAATGTAATTAGAAACAACATTCAGTTTATTTATGAAGAGTTTCACTTCAGTTGTTCACAACAACATGTTTACTAGTAACAAAAAATTAACCCGAATAACAATATATTTTTCGATTAGTTCCGCTATTTAGTAGCTGGTACGGCACCTCCATAAAATTCAAATAAAAGAAAAGCAACTTTCCAAGGGCGTACGTAGGTTCCCTCCTCTAACTTTAATTTTATGTGGTAAAATTAATTATGTAATTTATTTTTTATTTGGATGTGTCAAAATTTCAATGCTGAGAATTTCTGCATTCGATTTATTTTTCGATTTACTGTCAATTTTACAAATCTATCACCTATCAGTTTTCAAATTCGCTTTCTTCAAATTGATCGTGAGTAAAGGACAATGTTAATATTTATTAACGTTGACTCCCTCTATAGGGCAAGTACTGTTTTCGTATACAAAATTAGAAATTTAGCATTACACATATACACTGCCGCTCATCTGAATGGGTTCACTGTTTTCCGATAATTACTGTAAGACTCTCTGGATATATATGGCAATGACAAGTCTGTGCTATGTATGTAATGAAAGAGCATTATTTTGCCCTTAGTTTGGGAGAAAAAAATTTCTCTTTAAGCTTACCGTTATTCTCACACGCTAGCTAAACTTAATTCATTAAGAAAAACTAACGTTTTTTTTTGGCTCATATGAATAGGTTCAAAAGCAAAAAAAAAGAAGAAAACAAGAAAAATAACTGTAATTTTTTTTTTTTTATAATCTACCCGCGCTCAAGGGATTATGATTACCCTTTTAAATGTTTCAACACAGCGCGGGCGTGAAGTTAATTAAATGATTAATTTTGCATATTAAATAGGCAGGGACATAATAATTCATATTAATAATGTGTATTGCCAACTTTTTTTAAAATTGTTTCAAAAATTGGATTTGGAATGGAGTCATACAGTTTTTCTAGATATTGCAGCGAAATCTCTGCCTACGCTTTCTTACAGTGGATCGATCAAAAAAGAAATCGGACATACAAGTTTTGTCTCTTTAAATCACAAAATAAAATTGATGAAGGTTTTAAAATAGCATATTTCTGCATTTATACATAGTTTTTACTATAAACTCTAGATATTTTTTAGCAAAAATTACAGTTTTATTAAAAAACTGTCATCGAAATTTAATCATTTTTTTGTTTTTAACGGGACAACTTTAAGGTTCTTAAAATTCCGTTACATATGTCAGATGTTTATTCGATTTGAATTTTATGTGTTATTATTAATAAGGTCAAAATGGAAGAGCAATGTTGATATACATACAACGATAGAAGTGCGAAAAATAGTGATAAAATATTTTTAAAAAGTTAACTGTACGTGCTATTGCAGAAATTGTAAAAAGAAGCAACTCTACGGTAGGAGACATCATAAAAAGATTCATTATTCAAGTTGTTGTTGTAATATTCAAAAATTCATAAATATATGAAGCTTCGCAGGTACACTGCATGTATGTAACCATACAAAAACCCCTTCAATAGATTTAAAACTTGACCAGAGTCAAATCTTTCATTAAAATCTCCCTCCTTATAATATACAACGAATTGTTGGCTTATAAACAGGGTTCGGAGAAATAGAAAGAAACCGAATTTACAACAACAAAACTTGAATGACTAATAAAAACGCTAGTCCTCAAGTGATAATTGAAAAACGATAAAACCTAAATTGGGATGGACCTGATCATGTGGTCTCGGTAGCGTGATGCGTAGGGCTAGGTCTGGGTTCAAATCTCAGTCAAGGCAAAAAGTTTTTCGATTAAACTTGATAGTATAAAGGCTAAGCACCACTAATAAAGGAGTCTGATGATCGGCTTGGCAACCGTGAAATAGCTATAACTCCAGCCAAATAAGAACCCATTTGGTGGTAGTTCATTCAAGTTGTTGTTGTAATATTCAAAAATTCATAAATATATGAAGCTTCGCAGGTACACTGCATGTATGTAACCATACAAAAACCCCTTCAATAGATTTAAAACTTGACCAGAGTCAAATCTTTCATTAAAATCTCCCTCCTTATAATATACAACGAATTGTTGGCTTATAAACAGAGTTCGGAGAAATAGAAAGAAACCGAATTTACAACAACAAAACTTGAATGACTAATAAAAACGCTAGTCCTCAAGTTTTTTTTTTTTTTTTTTATAATCTACCCGCGCTCAAGGGATTAGATTACCCTTTAAATGTTTCAACACAGCGCGGGCGTGAAGTTAAGAAGAGAAAGAAGAATAGGAAAGATGTGTGGCACGATGTTCTGAGACTGAAGGTTGTTGTCTCAGATATTTTATCTCCAGGGATGGCGGCTGAACTAAAGTGGAGAATGCCGTGTCTTATTTCTATGTCGCTTATAATTCACATTATTTTATTCGTGTTCATCCTTGTTGGGCATACTAGTTTAACTCAATTACATGTTGTTAGTGTTATGCCTGAACAACATGTAATGAGTAAACCAGCAACCCATTGATGACAATTTTAGAAGGTTTTTAATGGAAATAAAACGACATAGACGACGGCAGGGATCGAACCTGTGATCATGAGGTTCACAGGCGAGCACACATCCATCGCGCCACGGCCACCCCCCAAAATTGATAATTGATAAACGATAAAACCTAAATTGGGATGGACCTGATCATGTGGTCTCGGTAGCGTGATGCGTAGGGCATTGGCTTCTGACGACGCTAGGTCTGGGTTCAAATCTCAGTCAAGGCAAAAAGTTTTTCGATTAAACTTGATAGTATAAAGGCTAAGCACCACTAATAAAAAAGGAGTCTGATGATCGGCTTGGCAACCGTGAAATAGCTCCAGCCAAATAAGAACCCACTTGGTGGTAGTTCATTCAAGTTGTTGTTGTAATATTCAAAAATTCATAGATTAAAATTGTAGATATAAAATTTGTCTTGTCTCGATCTCCGTACTAGGCTTAAAAAAAAAATTCAATTTCCCCTCTAGGGAATCATCGAAAACCCTTATGTACCGAGTTTGAAGAAAATAACTCCCGGTAGCTTAAGCTGCAGATAGAGGAAAAGATAGACAGATAGACAGAAGGAATTTCCGGACCCACTTTTTTTGACTTCGCTATTATAGTATTGTCAACTTTGATCAAAATCTCGAGTTCAATTATTTTTCCAAATGCAGAACTAGCCCTATAGTACCTATATTGCAAGTTAAAACTACTTTTAGTAATAAAATTAGTCGCTTTTCTGAAATAATTGGCTTCCTTTGTTTTGTTAATCTTGGCCGAACTTTTTCCAAAAGCAAATTGAAAGATTCTATTGACATACGACAGTGTTGCCAAAATAGGTCTGGATATTTGCGAAGATTCAACATAATTTGCCCCTTCACGATTTATTGGGTGTACATCAAACATCTCGATCTTATATTAGCTCTTTAAATATGAACGCGACTTTCAACTAAAAAACTACGACGAGCTTTACTTGACAATTTCATTTTCGCAACTAATCGCTCAGCGATGACGCTCAGTAAATGGCCACCCATCGCTCAGACTCGTCGCTCTATCGCTCGTCGCTCGGTCGCTCAGTCGCTCAGTGCGTGGCCGAAGCCTAAGTTGTATTTTTTTCATCTGAAAATATAACTCGCCTCCACTCCGATTTCTACGACATGTATTTTTTTCAAAATTGGAGATGATTTTCTTTTCATTTTTCGTTCAAATGTGTTTTTTCGGTATTTTTTTCCTTTTCCTTTAGTACTCTTAATATCGCGTTTCACCGTCGACAAACTACACTTAACACCAGTTTTGAGTCTAATTTTTGACGCGAAATCATGCGAATTAGAAGCAGCTGTTGTGATTGCGGGTCTATTGGTCATTGATTTGGCCTTTTAAGTTCCAACTTTCATATTTTCCCCGTAGTTTTCGATGTTCCGCAAATATTTACCCATTAAATTTTGGCTTCTTTCCTTTTTTTTACTATTTTTCTTTGGCTTAGCCCTAATTCACGAAATGCTTTTATTTTTCCATTTTCTTTGCGTTTAAAAATTTTTCGAGACCCATTTTCCTTGTTTAATGGTTTAAAACAATTCGATTTACCGAAAAACTTAACTTTCAGTACATATCACCCGTGCACATCAATTAAAATCAATCAATTTTGCATTCGAACCTATTCAGATGAGCCAAAAAAACGTTAGTTTTTCTTTATGAATTAAGTTTAGTTAGGGTGTGAGAATAACGGTAAGCTTAAAGAGAAAATTTGTTCTCCCAAACTAAGGGCAAAATAATGCTCTTTCAATTCATACATAACACAGGCGTGTCATTGCCATATATATGCAGAGAGTCTTACAGTAAGTTACGAAAAACAGTGAACCTATTCAGATGAGCGGCAGTGTACATACAATAATTATAATAATTATAACACTAATAATAAGAGGAACGATTAAGGCAGCCGCCATCTAAAGCATACAAATACAAGGAACTTGCATTCTGTATTGTGTGTCTCTGCTAATTTTGTCTCTGCTTAATTTCAAAAAAGAATTGAAGAGAAGAATAGAAAACTGTCATGAGAGTGCTATAAGTTTTATACATAAAGATAGTATGTTATTTTGAATTATACGAGTACTTAAGTTTTGCAAAAATGTTTCTTAAATCTGGCTGCGTTATTCTATTATCTACTTGGTCTTTCCATATTTACAAGAATGTCTTTATAATTGCACGTGATGTTTATGATACAATAATATATATTTAGAAACAGCATTCAGTTTGCTTTAAGAGTTTCACTTCAGTTCAATTACATAGCAACGTGTTTATTAGTGAAAAAAAAATAACACGAATAACAATATATTTTTCGATTAGTTCCGGTATTTAGTTGCTGGTACTGCACCCCCATAAAATTTAAATGAAAGAAATGCAATTTTCCAACGGCCTAGGTTCCCTCTTCAAACTTAAGTTTTATGTGGTAAAATTTATTAATTTATATTTGATTTGGATCTGTCAAAATTTCGAGAAAATGTTTGCATTCGATTTATTTTTCGATTCACTGTCAATTTTGCAAATCTATCACCTATCAGTTTTAAAATTTGGTTTTTGGTTTGATTAATTTAATTCAATTTAAAAAATGATGTCTAAAACACAAGCTTTTATGATTTTTTTTTATAACTCACACGTGCTTAATGTTAAACACAGCACGCGTGATGGGGTAATTAGGGGAGAGGTGGGGAAAGGAGGTGTCGTTGAACATTGGTTTTGAATGTTTGCAAATTAAATGGCATGAGAAAACCGTGCTGGGTAATATCCCATAATCGTGTTGTGCGACTAAAAACGAATCTCTATATTTGACAGAACGACCAAAGTCAGGCTCGAGGATGAACAACTGATGTGCTTTCCTAGCGAAGCGGGTATCACGGTTCTTTTGGATATAATCATATTTGCTTAAAATATAATAATGTTAATGTTTTCTTAACCTAATTCATGATTTTTTTAATATTAGAATTGTCATAATTTTTGATGAATGGGCTTTTAACTACTGATTGTTGTTCTTCTCGTAAAAAAGAACCTCGTCGTTATTGATGATTTCTTTAAAGTGATCGTGAGTGTAGGACAATGTAAATACTCGTACTTATTTATGTTGACTTTCTCTATAGGGCAAGTACTGTTTTCGGATACAAAATTAGAATTTTAGCATTATACATGTAGATTAAATAATACTAATAATAATAGGAACAATTGGGGGGGGGGGGGCATCTAAAGCATACTAATAGTAGATACTTGCATTAGGTATTGTGTGTTTCTGCTTAATTTTAAAAACGAATATAATTATATAGAAAGAAAAAGAGGAAGAATGGAAGAATATAAGACTTTATACATGCATTGATACAGGTGACGTTTTGTGAGGGTAGGAAGAATATTAGTTATTGAAGCGACTCGCGGCTCGAATAAGAAACAACAACTTACCATTTCGGCTTTGAAAAGACTGAACGAAATTTTTAATTTTCTTCTTATATTTATACATTTTCATTTGCTTACATTTTACATTTACCTTACAAATCAAATCTTACTTATTCGATCATTAACATTATTATTATATCCATAGTAATCTTCCTCAGGAGTAGAATTATAAAAAAAAAAAAACATTGGACATTTTACATTTTGCTTACAATAGTGAAATTATTAGAAATCAATTCAAACATTAAGGTTATGTGCTTCACGGGATTCTTGGAAAAGATTACAAATAGCCTAGGAAGGAATGGTTATGGGAAGAATTGAAATTGGAAATAACAAATAGAAATGAGCTTAGGTATGCATTCGTAAAAACAATCGAACTCGAGATTTTGATCAAAGTTGATGGCGAAGACTGGGTTTCGCAATTCTGTCTGCCTGTCTGTCTGCCTGTCTGTCTGCCTGTCTGTCTGTTCGACTACAGACTAAACGGCTCGGCCGATTTTCTTTAAACTTAGTGGATATCACTTTGAATATTTTCCCCCACACTTTTTTTTTAAAGACCAAAAATAACGGTACCTGCCATACGAATTAGTTTCGAAATTTTATAAATATTTTTTTCTCAAAAACTGTTCGACAAACTTAAAAAATAAAAATGCATACAAATTTCATGTAGTTAAAGCTAGATATTGGTTGAAAAAAACTTCGGACAAGTGGATATTAAGGGTATCTACCACCCATGGAGCCATTTTTTTGTTTTTGATTTTCTCAAAAACGGTACCACCGATTGTGATCATTTTTTGTATGTTTAAGCTCTCCACCAATATGAACAAATTGGTGTATTCCAATTTAATTTTTTTGATTTTTAAGAAAAGTTTCAATTTTTTTTTTCAAAACTCAATATTTAGAAAACCCCATATACTATTTTTTTTTAAACTTGATAAATAAGAGTTTCTCAATATAATCTACAAGATGTGAGATTTTTTTTTATTTTACATAAAAATAAAGGTACCCACCATACAAATGTTAAAAAATTTTAAAATATTGTTTTCAAAAATCGTATTTTTCTTAAAAACGGCGCCTAGAATTTTGATAATTTTTTTTCTTTCAATTAATTTTTATGATCTTTAATTTAATAAAAAAAATTAAAATTAAGATATTACAGCTTATACTTACCATATAACTATTTTGTCTTATTTACAATTTCTCACAAATCGAAATAACGAATTTTAATGAAATTTTTTATAGAGATGCTTCTAAAAAAGTTTTAAATAAAAGTTTAAATACCAAGAAAAGGAAAAGCTACGAAGCTGTTTACGAACAAAAATGCTAGCAACACTTCCTGAACAGTAAAGTCTGATTTTCAACTTTGACATCACTTTTTGGCGATTTAAAAAAAGGTTAACTTTGGTGTACCCTGACCCATGTTAAGGTCAATTTCTCTGTCAGTACTCACAGTAGGACCTCTGCAATTTTTTTAGTAGAAAAACTAACCTTTAAAACTACGTTTAAATTGAGCTGATATGTTTTTAGGGTTGCCATATTTTAAATGGTGTTCATTTTTTCTTGCTCGAGCAAAATTTTGACTTTGAGGTCAATTTTTTTTTTTTTTTAAATGCGTCATAAACATAAAGTTTTCTTATTTTTACCTGATGAAGAAAACAATAATAAATAAAATTTATTAAGTGTACCCATACACCCATACATCTTTTAATACATGGGAAAATCTTAAACAGGTAAAAATTTTGGGTTTTTTACCTACTTTTATTGCAGCACTTGACAATCGGAGTGGTTTTCCAAAAATTGATAGTTTTTACGTAATTTTTAATACTATGCAATCACAGTATACATGGTTAAAAGTATACTTATAGAGCAAGAGCCCGTCAACCCCAAACCTTCGTTTTTTTATAAAAGCTGAAAGTTTGTCAGTGCGTGCTCCCAACAAAGGTTAGAACGATGGACTAGTATGAAGTTTGTATTTTACTTGTATTAAAAAACAGTTGAAATATGAAATAAAATGCACGACTGAATCTCACGAACTTACTCTTATGTAAAAGAATTTTAAATTTTAAATACATTTTATAAATTTACAACATGGATTTAATGAGATAAAAATTTTCAAATGCATGGAATTGCCGTCTGATTTCCGAAAAAAGTATAGAATTCTGCAAACAAAGTTTGTAAATGGTTTTATTATAAAAGTAATTTTTTATATAAGAAATATTGAATATTTTCACGCGTATACAAATTTTCTTTTTTCCAAGAAATGTTCATACTTTTTTAAAACCCAATATGTATTATCAAAAGTCTTATATATTTATAATAATAAAATGTAAAGTTTAAAAAATTTTGTTTTATTTTTATAAATTAAAAAAAAAAAGATAATTTTTGAACCTTATAACTTTTCAAAATTAATATATTTGTCGTAAATTGAGGGCAAACATCAATTTTATTAGAAAAAAGGTCAGGAAGAAAGAAAACACATAACCTTTTTTAATTTTAATAAATTAATAATTCTCAAATTTGCTCAAAATCCGTAGATAAATATGAAAAGAAATATTTGTTAGTCATTTGAAATTGGAACGCAAAATATCTCCTTTTTTATTTCTTTTTAACAAAATGTTCTAGGTGCAAAAGAAGTTACGTGAAAGCTCTACTTGCGGACAGCTCCAATAAGCGGACAGCTCCCTTAAACGGACACATTTTCGGGAACGAACTTTTTTTTCGAAAATTTCATACAAATAACTTTCCTATAAACGGACACTCTCATAGACGGACGCGGACACGTTTTTTTGCCCATTTTAGATAGAAAACCTCCCATACGCGGACACATTATTTTATTTAGGGATTATTTTTTCTCAAAATGTAACGGAAAAGAACAGCAGATCTGTTCTAAGTTCAGTTTATGTTTTATACGTAAGTAAATCTATAGAAAATCTCCGATAACCGGACGCGAAGCTCTAATAACTGGACAGTGCGATGTTATGTTGAAAGGTTATTAGGGGATTTCCCGAGTTAGTTACTGGGGGTAGTTGGTGTAATTTTGAGAGGGTATGGTTCCCTTTTTTCATCGCGTTTCGTTTTTACACATGTCATTTCCTTTCCTTCAGCTACTCATTCATCACACTCAAAAGTTTTTTGTATGACCTTAATATGTCAGAGACACAGTGTGAGCAATAGGAAAAAAGGGAGGGGTCAGAAAGGAGGTGTCGGTGTACATTGGTTTTGAATTTTTGAACATAGCAATGACTGGGAAAGACAGAGCGTGGTAAGGAATTCCACATTAGCTTAGTACGGCTAAAGAACGAATCTCTGTACTTCACAGTACATCCGAAGTTGGGCTCAAGGGTAAACTCATGGGCATTCCTAGAAGTGCGAATATTACGGTTGAATTGTTTAAGGGGAGGAATGCAGCTGGCTATTTCACTAGAGCATAGTCCGTTAAAATAACGGTAAAAAAGGGTGAGGCAAGAAAAGTTGTAAATTGCCAATGCATTGGGCAATAAAAACTTTTTGTTCAGCCACGACATGAAATATTTTACCTATGCAAAGTTTTTTAGATTTAATATTGGAAAAACACAAGCTGCAGAGATTTCAAGAAATAAAGAAGATGAAGAATTAATATGAAGTTAAAAAAAAAGTTTTTTTATTGCTTTCCCTTAACCGGACAGTTCTCATAACCGAACAAAAATTGGGCGACCATGAGTGTCCGCTTATTAGAGCTTTCACTGTATCTGATTTTATTTTCTAAATATTAGTCATGTGTATATCAATAAATTTCTAAAATTGGTATACTAATTTTTTTCTAACTTTATTTTTATTTTAATTAATTTAAATTTTCCGTGGTACCCCTTGGCATAATGGTTAGTGCGTTGGACTGTCATGCGGAAGGTCTCGAGTTCGATTCTCAGCCGCTGCAAGAAAGTTTTTTTCAGGGGTGTACTGCCTCTTGCGAGGAATTGACAAATTCTCCAAGAGTATCTCTTGTCATGGAAAGTACTGCTCATAAGCTGTTCGGAATCGGCATAAAATTGTAGGTCCCCTCTGTTCCTGGTAACACGCACACAGGAATGGTTGAGAGTTGTAAGTCACTAGGTCCTGGTTCACTCCGAGCTGTTGCACCACCAAATTTATTTATTTAATTTAAATTTTCCATACTACATTATGTTATGTTTGCATGCCGAAACGAGTATAGCCAAATGAATTTGCACCTCGCAAGAACAAAATTGAGTTTTTATGCTGTGAATTAGCGATATATACTTCATTTCCACCTAAAATAATATAAAATAACGTAAACACAATCAAAATCTATACCGTCTAGTTTAGCCAGAAATCACGTTTGATAATGTCAACTTTGGGGGGTCATTTTTCGTTACATGCGATACGTGGATTGAAAGGTGGCACTCCCTAGATCACGAATATGCAATTAATATGCTTTCAAAAATACTCATGCAAAATGATTATAATTCGGTCTTATTTCCAAATTTTGTTTGGCACTATTTCGGTTTATTTAATTCTGGTCCATGAGAGTACTATAGAGTTTATATACAAAGGTACTTTTACATAAGAGCAAGTACGTGCGATCCAGTCGTGCATTTTATTTCTTTATTCTTTCGTTTTTTAATGATAGGAAGGCATGACAGAACTTACCATGCAGGGGTACCACAAGTACCTTTATCACAAGTGAAAAGCGTTCAAGTCACTTAAAATCTGAATTCCGATTCCGATTTTTAACCCAAAAATATCGATTTCCTGTTTTGGTTTCATAATAGAAAAGAACATCAAAGTTTTGAAATATTCCACCACTGAAATCATCCTTCTATTCTTTATTGAAATTTGTCAAAATAAAAGATTAAACAATAGGTCCCAATAACCTAAATTCTTTTGTATTCATGTGAAAAACTAAAAGAAGTTCTTATAAACACCCCAAGTTGAACGAATTTCATGACGCACCACTGTCCGGTTCATGTGAAATCCTCTACATATGAAGTCATTTAAATAATAAAATCTAATCTTCCTATAAATCTTAAATCAATATGCAATATTCAAAGAAGAAAGAAAAAGGACTAGCAATTCCATAAAATAATTTCACTTTGACATGTTGTCTATCAAATATTCCACTCTTAATAGCAAAGCTCTATTCATTGGTCTGCATTGGTCTGAAAAGAGCAATTCCGGTATAACAACAACAAAGCTAACTTATGAATTGTGTTTCGTTACGCGCGCATATTAAATATCACGGATCACTCATTTTACCTCTGAACCATACCTATTATTTACGAGTATCGTGTGACGTGCTGGCGGTTTGGTGTGACTCGATGGTTGGCTGCGAAGTGCACGTTTATGGATGGAAATCAAAGAACTGGCGAACGGTTCTAAGAGTGATTGATTTGCATACCTACCTGACACCTGCAACCACAGCAAAGCAATTTCTTAATAAGTCAATTGGCTTAAAGAAACTCGACATATAAGACAGACAAAACTTAAGAACTATTGCCGTTTGAATTTGTCCAAACTTCAAAGAAATCAAAAGAAAAAGTGAGGACAAGGAGTTCCAGCTCATCAGACAGTTTGAACTTTGTCGGTACGTGCTAGAATGCGCGCTGTTAGAAAAATAAAATTAGTGTATGTATTATTTTGGAATGCAAAATTGTTTGTTCGAACATGCCTATACATGCATGCTTACAAAAAAACGTATTTATTATTTATATGAAACAATAATATGACTTGAGAAACAATAATTTTAATATTTTTTTTTTAAATTTATCCAGATTCAATCGAAGCCTCTTCCATTACAAAGTAATTGTTCTTGTTATTTATTTTCAGATTTAGTTGATGAGACTTTTCAAAGCAAAACATTTTTGTTTTTAATCAAATTTCTCCTTTAGAAATCCATAAAGAAATCTTGTCTCTTGATGACAAAACTTCAAGTGCTTCCGACAATATTACCAACTGCCTCTTAAAGAAAATTTCATTATATATTGTGAATGCATTGAGTCATTTATTTAATGCAAGTGTGAATTTTGGCATCTTTCCTGCTGCTTTAAAATCTGCTGCAGTAATTCCAATATTCAAAAAATGTAATCGAAATTTAATGTCTCAATATAGACCTATTTCCATTCTTCTAACTTTTAGTAAAATTTTTGAGAAGCTAATGAGAAAGTGAATAGTATTGTTTTTGAACAAAATTAACTTTTTTGCGCATGAGCAATTTGGTTTTCGAGAAGGGAGATCTACTGAAGATGCCATTCTTAAAGTATCTAGTGAAAAAAATGATGGTTTTAATAAAAATAATTCTTCCTTAGCTCTTTTCATAGATATGACTAAGGCATTCGATATGGTTAATCACAATATACTTTTAGACAAATTGTAAAAATGTGGATTGAGAGGTGTTATACATTATGTACATGGTTTTCTTTGTGCCTATTAGAGAGAAGTCAACGTGTGAAACTTAACTTCACCTATAGTGATGAATTAAATACTAACATTTGTGTACCCCAAGGATATGTGTTAGGGCCCCTTCTGTTTTTAATATACGTGAACTCATTATTTCACTAAAATTTCAAAAGTAAAATTACTGCCTTTGCTGATGATATCAGTTTTACTTATACGAATAATAAACTATTTGACTCCACAGTTAATCTTAATATGGACATACAAATTCTGCGACAGTGGTTTGCTAAACTTATAAGTGAAAAAAACTAAATTGATGAATTGTAACTTAAAAGGTTCTTACTCTGATGATTGTGAGATTATTTTTCATTCCACCAATTGTCCAAAAATGTCGTTATCTGCTCACACTTGTGGAGAAAAAACTTATCCGATAAATTTGTGTGTAATACAAATTGTTTAAAAATTGAAAGTGTTGAAAAATTTAAGTATTTAGGTGTTTTAATTGATAAAAACTTGAGTTGGAAAAGTCACGTAGATGAATTAAAAAAATATAAATGTTGTCTGTAACGCGGAAAATGTATCTATTAAAACCCCAGTGCTCAACTAAAATTCTTTTATGATATACCTACTATGGGTTAGCACACTCGACAGACCCCTCTTTACCACTGGGCCCACTGGGCCCAGGCCCAGGGCCCCGCAATCACCAGGGGCCCCCAATTGTTGAAACATCACTTAACCTTTATTGGTCTATTTTCAAGAAATAAAATATTTCGATACAATTTTAGATGCATAAAGAATGATCAGAATTCGTACTTTCTTTGCTGAACAACAACCTTTGCTGAACATTTTAAATCTCATTCCCTGCGGAATTATATTCAAATTAAAACAGAAATATGAAGCACCTATAAACAATGCTCCGCTGTGAATAACTCTCGACTGAAAAGGTAAAGTATCTTAAGTCGACTTAAGATATTTCGCGTTTTTTATTGAACCTTAGTGCTATTGTAAAGGACTACAGTTCTATCTTATCGGCATCCCTATATCTCACTTCTTTGCTTTTTTTATAGACAAAAACAATTTCATCTTATGTTCAAAAGACACATCTCTACACGAGGTAAAATATCTTAAGTCCACATAAGATTGTGTGTTCTGCTTAATTGTAAAACCTAAAACAGACATAAGATTATATTTTCTGAAGACTTTCTTATTATTGTGAAATCGTAAATCATATTAAGTTGACTTAAGATATTTTCGCGCGTGCAAACAGAAACAAAAGTCATCCTTAAGTCAGCATAAGATAAAATACTTAAAAAACTTCCGAAAAAGTGTGAAAACGCAAATCATCTTATGTGAACATAAAATAATTTTTTGAATTTAAAACTGAAATTTTTCTCTCCCTAAGTAATAATAGGATATTTTACCGTTTGCAAACCTACAAAAATGCCCGTAATGACAAGGACATGAGATATTTTTAAGCGTAGTTTGGTTCTGGATTTCCTTTTGTGCGAACGTTTTTCTTTTAGTGGATGAGTTGATAATTCAGTTCTTTTTTCATTTAGTGTTTCAGGCAGTGTTGTTTCATAAGCGATTGAAAAGTTATTACTAATAAAACACATCTACATACAACAAGGAAGAGTTGAAATGCACAACTGGATCGCACGAACTTGCTCTTATGTAAAAGTGCTTTGGAATTTAAAATACATTTTATAAATATAAAACATGGATCTAATGAGATAAAAATGTTCAAATGTATGAAATTGCCGTCTGATTTCCAGAAAACTAAATCAAACAAAGCTCAAAAATCGTTTTATTATTAAAAGAATTTTTTATACAAAGAATTTCTTTAAAATTTTAAGTAATTACATAGTAGTATTGCTGCAAAATTCTAAAAAGACTAGCGCAAAATTTTAAACAGCCTGTTATTATTAATTGCTTAGTATGATACTACTTAAAAATTTGCTAACTTTAAAAAAGCTTACTAACTCATTCATAATTTTAAACATTTTCTAACTAGTATCGTACTAAGCCAATTTTCTTAATAAATTGTTTCTTAACATACCTAAAACAATGACAGTTCACACAAAAAACTAAGTAAACAGACCTTTTGTGGCGTTTCTAAAAGCACGATACTTTTACGATGATTTTAACTTTAATAAAAGGGTAGAGAAATTATGATGCTTAAGTTCGAATAAAATTTGCTAAATCTTTGATTTAACTTAGTTTCATATTAAAACAGCTTTAACATCGTACTAATTCAAT
Organism: Philhelius festivus; assembly: GCA_963931855.1. Classification (NCBI taxonomy): domain Eukaryota; kingdom Metazoa; phylum Arthropoda; class Insecta; order Diptera; family Syrphidae; genus Philhelius; species Philhelius festivus. Next base: position 139,840,014 of record OZ007554.1, read on the forward strand.
TAAAATTTTGAGCCATTAATTTTAGGAAATAATTTCAAAAAATAATCGTTCACAAATTTTGAAGATATATTGATTTTTCAATAAATCCAATTAATATTTTTGGGAATGTTCTTATATACAATATTATTTCAAACTTCGGGGGCGAAAATAAAAAAAAAACCGGCAGGTACTGTCCACAAGCTTTTTTGGGACTTCAACTAATTTAATGTTTTATTTTCTTGAATTAATTTATTCGGAAGGAAAGACGATGTTGTCGAGTGGGTGGTCAATCAGCAAAGAGAACGATTCTCCATATTTTTATTTGCAGCTAAAGTCTAAATACATTACAGCAGTTCGATTTTACTATGATTCTATGTTTTGGATATGTTCATAAATAATTAAATTATATTTTCAAAGCTAGTACAGTAATGGTACAAAATTCAATGATTTAATTAGTTTTAGTTTAAGATTTCAAAATATTATATTAATTTAAACAAAGTATATAAAAATAATTCATGGCTATATAGGACGCAATATAGAGCGTGAACATACAGCCCGCCTTGAAGGATCTGCTCCCAAAAGATACTTCAATGTTTAGGCAAGGGAGCCAGTCGATGGATTGGGCGTCGCAGAATACCAGTTTTTGTTTTAATATCAGCAACTCGGATCTTAGAATCTGATCCAGGAATGACTTGCTCTATTCGTCCTAAGAGCCATTGTTGAGGAGGGAGATGATCATCTGACACAAGCACAACTGTTCCGACTTCGATATTTTTAGATGCGGTTTGCCATTTAGTTCGTTTTTGAAGTTCCAGCAGATACTCTTTGGACCACCGTGTCCAGAAATGTTGCTTAATTTGAGTAAGTCTTCTCCAACGGTTGAGTAGAGTAAGTTGATCACAGACTGCAGGCTCTGGAATAGAATTCAAAGGTGCTCCAATTAAGAAATGACCTGGAGTTAACACCTCTTCATCGTTTGGGTCGGTACTAAGATAACAGATGGGGCGGGAGTTCATGATACATTCAATTTCTGCAATCACAGTGGAAAATTCTTCATATGTCAAGTTTGCTTGTTTCACAGTACGATACAGGTGATATTTTGCAGATTTAACTGCGGCCTCCCATAACCCACCAAAGTGTGGGGATCTGGGTGGTATATGGAGGAAACGAATACGCTCAGCTGCACACCAAGATGCAATTGTATCTTTCGTTTGTTGTTCAATGAATAGGTCTCGAAGCTCCTTCAATTCATTTCGAGCTCCAACGAAATTAGTCCCGTTGTCACAATGGATTTCCTCACACAAACCTCTGCGCGCAACGAATCGCTTCAACGCAGCTATGAAACCCTGGGAAGATAGGTCGGAAACAACTTCTAGGTGCGATGCCTTTGTTGCGAAGCAAATGAAGACCGCAACGTAGGCCTTGTGAGAGCAGTATCCTCGGCGCTTCTGAGATATGTAGAACGGCCCACAAAAGTCAACTCCAGTTTTGGCAAAGGGTCTGGCAATGTTCACTCGGCTCATCGGTAGGTTTCCCATTATTTGACCAATCAACTTAGGTTTATACTTGAAGCAGTGAAGGCACTCATTTACTACTTTTGTTGCAAGGTTGCGTCCTTTTATGACCCAAAAACGTTGCCGCATAATTGCTAACAGAGCTTGAGGACCTGCATGAAAATTTTTAAAATGTAAATTGACAACAAAATTTTTTACAAAAAGGGAATTTTTAGGAAGGAGTAAAGGACATTTTGAGGAAAAAGGAATGTCCGCATTCTGCAGACGCCCACCAACTCTTAACAGTTTTAAATTATGCTCATCAGCAAGGAAAGGATTGAGGTTTCTGATGACACTTTTTGGGCTAATCTTATTTCTTTTTCTTAAATCCTCAATTTCCTCCCGGAAATGGTTTTGTTGTATATTCCAAACAATGCGTAAAAAAGCATTTTCTAATTCATCTCCTGTCAAAGTTTTACTAAGAGGTTCAGAGCTTATAGATGAGTCCGATTTTCTAGATATGCGGGATCTTAACTGGTTGTAGAACCGAACAACGTATCCAAAAATTCTATTCGTTTTTTGAAAATTATTGAAATATTCAAAGTTTGACTCAAATTCTTCTTTTTTCAAAACTAGTGATACAAAACTTTTCTGTTTTGGCCAGTGTCCTTGAGGCAACCCCAAAAATGGAGGTCCAGAAAACCAAATACTCTCCATAAGATCCGTGCTATAAGCACCACGAGAAATGATGTCGGCCGGGTTGGCCTTGGAGTTTACATGTTTCCATATGGCCGAAGGTAAGTCCGACTGGATTTTTGAGACACGATTAGCAACAAATATCTCCCACGAAGACGGGTGTGCGGCAATCCAACGAATAACTATTTCTGAGTCCGTCCAAAGAAATATGTTTTCCAAAGGCTGGTTTAAATTTGGTAAAACCTTTAAAACTAAATCGACAAGCAGACTTGCTGCGCAAAGCTCTAATTTAGGCAATGATTTGGTTTTGATTGGCGCAATTTTAGACTTAGCACTGAGTAATCTACAACTTGTAATTCTAAGAGAATTGATTGTTCTGATGTAAACGCAGCACCCGTAGGCCCGAATAGATGCGTCCGCGAAGCCATGCATTTCCATTCGACAGTCGTTTGGATTGGATGAGAAAACATATCGAGAGAGTTTTATTTCGCCTATATGCAAAATCTCCTTCCGAAATTCTTCCCAACGTGTTTGAATATCAACAGGAACTGATTCATCCCACTTGCTCTTAGCTATCCAAAGATCCTGCATAATGATTTTACCTCTAACAACGATTGGGTTTATTAACCCGAGTGGATCAAAAATCTGCGACAATTCGGACAGTACAATTCTCTTAGTTACAGCCTTTGAAGCTATAATAGCTGGTGGAACATATTGAAACTCGTCGTTTATAGGATTCCAAACTATGCCTAAGGTTTTAATAACATCCTTGTCATTAATCCTCAATGCCTCATTTTCTACTTCAGAGCAAGCAATTTTCCTTAAAACTCGTTTGTCATTACTACACCACTTCCTCAAATCGAAACCTGCGCTTTGTAAAATCTGTTTAACCCCATGATAAATCTTAAATACTGTTTCCAACGAATCTCCACCTGTAATCAAGTCATCCATATAAAAATCCTCTGCGATTGTCTTGGCCGCTAATGGATTTTTATTAACATTTTCATCTGCTAAGTATTTAAGACACCTTGTTGCGAGATATGGTGCAGAAGTGGTACCATAAGTTACGGTACGCAAACGGTAAGCCTTCAGTTCATTTTGTTCCGACTCTCGCCACAAGATGCACTGATAGTTTCGATCTTTCTCATGAACTAAAATCTGCCTGTACATTTTCGATATGTCGGCAGTTACAACATATTTGTAGCAACGAAACCTTAAAATTATGTCATATAATTCGTCCTGAAGAGTAGGTCCTTTTAAGAGAATATCATTTAACGAGATATTTGAAGAAGTTTTAGCGCTGCAATCAAAAACCACTCTAAGCTTGGTAGTAAGTGAATCTGGTCTGAGAACAAACTGATGTGGTGCAAAATACTTAATCGTTGAAATTTCGCTTTTAGGAACTTCTTCCATATGCCCCAATCGCTCATACTCATTCATGAATTCTATATATTGTTCTTTAACTACTTTGTTTTTAAGGAATCTTTTTTCTAAATTATAGAATCGCCTTTTCGCCTGGCATAATGAATCGCCCAATTCACCAACATTTGATTTTAACATCAAGGTCACTAGAAACCTTCCATCTTTTTGCCTACGCACGTCTCTTATAAACCTCTCTTCACACTCATTTCCTTCTCGAGTTAGGATTTTTTCTCTAAACTGCACTTCCTCTATTTCCCAGAACTTTTTTACCATCTCATTAAGTTCGTTTAGAGTGGAGTATTCAGATTCAGAAGACACAACTAAAGTACAAGCGGCTTGAGGAAGAGCAGATAGATCATACCTTCCTGAAACGATCCACCCGAACAATGTTTTGTGAAGAATTGGAAGTTTTTCACCTAGTTTGATTTGACCCACGCAAAGCAATTGGAAAAAAATATCTGCTCCTATCAACAAATCGATGCGACTCGGTCGATGAAAGTTGGGGTCTGCCAAAGTTATATTAGAGGGTATTTTCCAAGAAGACGTATCCATTTCCCTTTCAGGGTGGACATTGGTAATACTTTTTAAGATTAGCAACTCCAAATTTATTTCGTAGTCTGATGAACGAGACTTGCAACAGGCTTCTGTTTTGTAGTTAATCGCTGCATTAGATTTTCCTATTCCAGAAACTGAGGTATGAGTATGAATCTTTTTCAACGATAGTTTTTGAGCCATATGCTCCGTAATGAAATTAAGCTGGGACGCTGAGTCAAGAAGAGCTCTTATAGGATGCAATTTACCGAAAGGATCTCTCATATATACAAGGGCGGTTGCTAAAATCACTTGGGAATTGCTTTCTTCAAATTTACTAGAAATCAAGGAAATATTTCCTGCTGCTTCTTGATGTTTGTTACTGCTGCCTGGCAAAATATTGGCGGTGAACCTGTGCAACAAACAATGATGCGGCAACGAACATATGTTGCACTTTGGTTCTTGACACCTTCGAACAGAATGTCCTTTCGCTAAGCAATTCAGACACAAGTTTCTTTGCTTTGCCTCTTGATAACGATTCATTACCGATAGCTTACTAAACTCTTGACATGCAACTATGTCATGAGTGGTTGAGTTGCAAAATTCACAATTTTTGCCTTGAGCAACAAGAGTAGATCTAGAATTTTTAGTTTTGGAACTATTGTGGAAACGATTTCGACCTGTGTTAGAATTTTGACTTGACTCTGACTTAATAGGTTTCAACTCCCTTGCTTCAAGTGTCTGGCAACGACGATCCAATAACTTCGAGAAATCTTCCCATTTCGGAAGTTTAGTGTGATCTATAGACTCTTCCAATTTCTTTCTAGTTTCTTCATCAACTCTATCTAATGCAAAAGCTATCAATATTGCGTCCATAATTTCTTGAAAGCTACCAATTGAACGCATAGCTGATATGTGAGTATTAAAACTATCCTCCAAGTTCCGAAGAGAAATCGCCGAACAATTTGAAATTTTCTTAATTACCATAATTCCATTTAGATGTTCCTGAAACATCAGAGTTTTGCTATCGAAACGTTTCTTCAAACGATCTAAGGCCTTGCAATAATTCGTTTCGGTTAAATCAAACTCCTTAACAGCATTCAAGGCTACTCCTGACAAACAACTGCGAAGATAATTAAACTTCTGCAAATCATCCAACGATTCGTCCTTGTGCACTAAACTGGTAAAAATTCCAATGAAGTTTGGAAACTCGGAAAATTTACCAGAGAACGTAGCTAGTTTTATGCGTTCCAACTTTGATCGTGACGTTGGCTGCTGTGGCAAAAGTGAAGCATTAAAACTGTCAGAAAATACACCGCTAGGCTTATGACCTGACAACAACGATAAAATTTGGGTTTTCGTGAGAATATAAAGCTCCTCTATCTCAGACCTTTGTGCTAAATTCGTTTTCTCCTCTTCTGCTATGTTTAATTTATCCAACGACGATTGCACATTTAAGGCTTGCTTAAAATAGGATTCTAGAATACCCAAACGGCATTCTAGCTCAATTTCCGAAATTGAAGAACCTTTGTTTAAAATGTGCTGCTTTATTCGCGTCATGCTGCCTTTAGTAGTAGATCTTAAGATCTTTAAATCAGCCAAAGTTTTTGTGCGATCAACATCCACCAGCTTTACGCTAGGCTGCTCTGCCCCTGTCTCATCACCCTGACCATCTTCCTTACCCATACTCAACAACCGATATATATATATATGTATATGAAAATATATATATGTATGATAAATCAATGTAAGTATTCTAATGTGAATACAGCTCGTAGTTAAGATAGGCAGCAACGAACAACAATTTCTCCTAACCTCAACTAGCACAGCAACCAAGCAACAACTAACCAGCAACGATATTATAACATTAGGCAGCAACGACAAGCAATCGAAAATTACTTAAGAAAGGATGAGCCAAGCACGTGCTCTTTTTTAGTTCTAAGTAAAAAAGAAAAGAAAACTCTCGGAGGGGTAAATTGATGAAACTGTCTTGCTAATCTAATCCAAGCTCTAAAAGCACCAAAGCCAAGACGAGTTAAAAACTGTTTTTTTTTTTTTACCAGCTTTGTGTTTGCGAGTCCCACGTTGTTACCCAAGAGAGCGCACGATCGAAGAAAGTAACGAAATGAATCACGATTCAATATATTTTATTTCGTAAAATTAAATTAAATTGATTTTAATTATTTTGTAATTTTACTTTTATGATGGGGACAATTACTAAGTCCCGGGTTTCGGCACCAAAAAATGTCCACAAGCTTTTTTGGGACTTCAACTAATTTAATGTTTTATTTTCTTGAATTAATTTATTCGGAAGGAAAGACGATGTTGTCGAGTGGGTGGTCAATCAGCAAAGAAAACGATTCTCCATATTTTTATTTGCAGCTAAAGTCTAAATACATTACAGCAGTTCGATTTTACTATGATTCTATGTTTTGGATATGTTCATAAATAATTAAATTATATTTTCAAAGCTAGTACAGTAATGGTACAAAATTCAATGATTTAATTAGTTTTAGTTTAAGATTTCAAAATATTATATTAATTTAAACAAAGTATATAAAAATAATTCATGGCTATATAGGACGCAATATAGAGCGTGAACAGGTACCGTCAATAACATGTTATTCAAAAATTTGTCTGAACCAAAATATAGTTCATGCTCATAATAGCTCACTTAATTTTTATTTTATCAATATCGTTAGAGCCGTTTTCGAAATAAATGAGATCTTACACTACGGGTGTGGTACCGTTAGTTTTGGAGGTGAAAACAATTTTCAATTTCTCCTCTAGGGAATCACCAAAGGCCCTTGAGTCCCTTAGGTCCTTAAGTTTAAGTTTTTTCCAATGAATTTAGTTTTTTTTTAAATAATTTAATAATAAATAATAAATAATTTATTTTATGTTTTATTTTAATAATTTTTAAATAAATTAGTTAAATAAATCTAAACAGGTTCTTTTTGTAATTATTTTTTTCTGTGAACCAAATGTGATTTTATAATTTTTTTTTAAGAAATTCAAGTCTTTGTTATTTTTATTTTTTTATTATTAAAGCTCTATAGAACAAATGTGATTTTTTTATATTAAGTACTTAAATAAAAACCAGAAAATATCATCTTAAATCTCTTTTGATCAACTTTTGCTCACGCAACTCATCTTAAATGGACATAAGAATTAAAAACGCCCCTCGAAAACGCGAGGCAAAATATCTTATCTCAACTTAAGATATTGGAAATTAATATAAAATTCAGTTTAAAGAAAAACCAAACTATCTTAAGTAATATTTTTCCTTATAACGGCCGAAATATTAAAAATATCTTTTTGACAATTATTTCAAAAAAAGATCATAAAATTTTACATACTAATGCTTTATTGAATAAAGTCTACATTTGAAAGATTTTTGGGAGGCAGCTTTGAAGTGTTTTTTTGTTTTAATCGCCAGTAAAAGAGGATAATTACGATATATGCGAGGAGACATCAGATGCATCGCTCATTGAACAATTTACTTATACCCAGCAGGAAGCAGAAAAAGGACAGTAAGGATGAAGTTCCATTAGATGATTATCAATCAGACAAATAATTATCCTAAATTACTCATTACTTGCACCGTTTTCGTCATTTTCAATAGTAGTATTTTTTAATTAGATACAAAATTTTTAACTCAACAAGACCACAATAGATCGTGGAACAGGCCTATCGGGGAAACCACGTTAAAAAAAAACCTGCCAAACTACCTCACGGGTGGGTGGCGCGAAAACGTGTGCATATTATTATTATGAAGAACACAACTTTTTCAACTTTTTGCATAGCTGTTTCCCCAAAATGGTGATTCTTAGGAGAAAAAGTGATGGACAATTTTTATAGATACTTGCATGATGAATAATTTTTGTCTCACCTATTTTTATGATAAAACTTGCCGTTTAGCTGAAAAATGCAAAAAAAAACAATTTTTGCAACATTTGACCTTGAATAAATGTTTTTCCACACGTCGCCGTCGGATCGATCGGGGCTTTCGACAAATTATTTGTAATAGTGTTCTCAACATTCATGCCAATTTTCAGCTTTGTGCGAGTTAATGTAACCTTACCCCTATTTTTGAAGCTGATTTGACGGGGCTAGTAAATAGTTTTTGTTTTTGTGCATTCAATGAGATAGATGAAAGATTACGCTTCTCACTATTTGTTCTATAAGTCAATAGTAGAGAAAATGATAAGCGTATGTTTTCGCGCATGCGAAATTTTCAGATATACTCTGGTAGTGTTAGTGTGCGACTTTGCTCATTTGATTTTTTTATCATCGTTCTGTGTCAAGTTTGTAATGTATTTTCAATTTGTGTTTTTCTAGTTAAAATGTTCCGTTTTGATCATCGTTCTGTGTAAAGTTTGCGTGTTTCATTTGTGTTCTTGAAGTGCATACAAATATACTATATTAAATCAAAATACATATGTCTAAACGATCATACGTAAGTGGATCCGAAAAAGGGAAAAAATGCTGCAATAATTATTTATCTTTTTAATGAATTAAAAAAAATATTATTTATTTAAAAAATTAAAAGAATAAATATTAATTCAAAGTTATGTGATTTTTTCTGTATACCTTTATTACACAACATGACATTTTTATATAATCATACAGGGGCCCCATTTTCGTAAAGTGCCCAGGGCCTCCAAAAGTGTAAAGACGGCCTTGACACTCGAAATTGCAGTATGGCATTGCAAGTTGGGGTGGAATATACAACATTACAACTGCACAATCGAAATATTAAACGTTGCCCAAAAACATCTGATACGAATTATCTGTAGAGTTAACAGGCTTGCAAGTAGTTGGCCACTTTTTCATTGTCTCTGAGTATTTCCATTAGCTTATCTCTATATCTTCAAGGTATTAAAGATTTTTTTAATTGCGAAGCGGGTACAGACATTTTTTAAAATTTTTAAAAAAATTAAAAAAAATGTACTATGTATATATGTATTAGTGGCGTGGCCTCCATATAACACGATTCCTATCATCTTCCCTTTTAGAAAATCCACAAATAACACAATCTACCAAAACAGGTTGTGTGTACTTACGTACACGCGGTAGAAGTAAAACTTCTTTTCCCTCGCGCAAACCCTCTAATCTATAAACGTTCAAATATTTTGTATTTTAAAAACATGACTGATAACGTGTCGTTTTGATATGTCACTGACATGACAGCTCCATAGAAAATTTTCTACCCCTAAGCCCCAACGCCCGAAAAGAAGTTTTACTTCAATCTTTGTATATACACTCTATAGTATTCTCATGAAACCTTATTTTAAGAGGACATCTATCGTCGGCATGAGTACTATTTCAGACTATTTCAGAGTGCAAAACTATTCAAAATTTTAAATAAATGGCGGTTATAAAATAAAGGGAATCAAAAAAGGACTTTTTCTTGTGTGGATGATTTTTGTTTATCTTTCTATACCTTTGTGTATTCAATGTATTCAATACGTGGTGTCTGGTAAGAATTGAGACGTGAGGGATGAGAGATTGCTTTGGTTTTGTTTTTGTAAATCTGATTATGAAGATTTTTTGTTGAAGTTCTTGACCTACCTTTTGTTCTGTATATGTTTTTGTTGTTTTGTCCTTGGTAGCTGGTGTTTGAAGATTTTTTTCAGTTTGAAGAAAATCTTATTTTAGCTTTCAGCGCGGATTTACTATTGTTTTTATTATTTTTTTTTTGTATACGCATGCGCATGTAGGTATATACCTACTTGGAGGATGGGGGTATCTATTTTTTTTCATTCATCGCGATCTCGATCATTGGCAAGGGTTTTTTTTATGTTATCTGAAAATTTTTGTAGGTCAGAAAAATATATCAAGGAAGTTTTTTTTTGTAAGGATTTCTCTGTTTTCATTTGAGGGTGAAGAATAAACCTAATATTTTTGCCATTTTTGTGAAATGGTAGACATGGTGGCGGTTGTATTTTGGTCTCAGTGTTTGCTGGCCTCTAGATCTGGATGTAGGTACATTTTTACTTGCATGAAGGTTTTTATAATACAAACTCTATATATATACATATGTACCTACTACTCAAATAAATCAGCCAAGTAGAAGACTTAGCAAAATTACTGGACTTGTTGCATTATTGATTCAAATTAGCTTTTTTTGGATTTTAGTCCTTATTTTTACTTGCGACATAGGTAGGTATAGGTATGTAGGTACAATATGGAATGTTATGCATTTCTAAAAAAAATCGAAGTTTAGATTTTAATCAGTCTTAACATTACGATTTCTACTTGCGACTTAGGTACATACCTATGTACTATAAATAATAAAGTAAGTTACACATTCGTAAAAAAATCGAAATCAGATTTTGATCAAAGTTGATAGGTATACGATGATAGCGAAGACGAAAAAAGTGGGTCTTGCAATTCTGTCTGTCTGTTCGACTGCAGCCTAAGCGGCTTGGGTGATTTTCATTAATCTCGGTACCTATAGGTATAGGTAGGTAGACACTGTTTTTAAATTTGTCAATTTTTTAAATTTTTAATTAACGATTTGAGAATTTGGAATTAGTTACTTTCTTATATTGTTTGCTCTTAATAAATTGTCTACTTATTTTTTTTTCCGAAATTAATTAGAAGATAATGTGTCTATCATAATTTTCAATGTTGTTATGACGAAATAAAATAGGTATGACTTTGGTCTGGAACTCTATTTGTTCTCTGATTGATGTTTTTATAATTACTTGTTTTGGTTGTTTTCAAATGTCAAAAAGAAGTTTTTTTATTATATCAATAAGATATTTAATGATTATTTTCTCTAATGACTTTTTCATCAAGGTATAAAAGATTACCTTGTTTTGCAGTTTTAAACGTGAATTGAATTAAGAATGCTAAATTTAAATTGACTGCATTTGATATTTAGAAAACCACTTCTTATTAGGTTAACGATATTTTCCGCTGCAAAATCGTTAGATTGTTCTTTCGAACTTTTCCAACTCTGTTGGTTCTTTGCCACGTCTGATAGATGAGTTCGACAGGTCAGTGTTTGTTGTATATATCCGTTTGCTGATTTAGTTGAAGGGACCGATCTGACTGATATTTACTATCAACAATACAAAAACGTAAAAGTTCTAAAAATTATTTCTTTATAATTTGGGTATTTTTTTACCCTCTACTGCAAGAATTATGAAGGAAATAAAAATGAAAATTTAATTAACATTTTTCAAGGTTTATTTGAGTTTTTTGTTTTTTTTTTATATTCAAAACGTTTTACATATAAATAGTCACAATTGGGTTAAAATGCACCAAGTCCATTTTCAATTACAAGTTAAGAGACCATCTATGGTTTATTATGCTTTTAAGAGTTAAGACCATTTAAGGTAAGATGTACCTAGAGTCTCGGACTGTTGAACCAGTTATCAAAGAAGATTTTATGGTTGACATGTCTGAGTATAGTTACTGTGAGATGAGTATACCCATTTCCACTAACACTCAAATCAGGAGCGCCCTCAGGACGAGTATAACTGATCACTTGCAAAAATGTCCAAATCTAACTTAATCCAGATACCCCAGTCAAGACTTAATTTTTGTATCCCCATTTATGAGATTTTGTATTGTTTTAGGCCACTTCAAACTTGAGTTGTAATTATTTGCTCATCAACTGTGAAAAAATCTTCTCTTGGCACGAGTAAAAGTAGCTTCCTGATTCTTTCCAAAAGTAGTCGCAATTTAAAAAGCTTTCCCTATTCAGTAAAATTTGTGTTGTCTTTAGGCCTTGTGAATAAAATAAAAGCTAAAACTTGGAGTTTTAAGTGAAAGCTAATTTTTTGGAGAGTAAAAATAAGATTAAGTTAAAGATGTTTTCTAGTAATATCTACTTTAAAATAGCCAACACTAAATTCATTTAGTTTTAGCTTGTTTTCCCACCCTAAGCTTCAATTTGTGTGAATAAAAATAGCTTAAACTAGAATATTATAATTAGAGCTACAAAAATTTCAAGAAAGCTTTGACTAGGTCTTATTTTCAAAGAAAACTAAAATTTTATAACAAACGGTTGGAAGTTAGTGATGAGGATTTTCATAGTTTATTTAGATTTTCCAATATAATTAGACTTTCTGTAACAAATGTACAAATAATTTATATTATAAATGTAGATACAAATAATTTATGTAATAAATGTACGAATAATTTAATGCTAGGAACCCCATCCATACGCTATTAAGCCCAAATGATATTTTGTAAGCGTTTGTACATTCAGTTATTGTTTGACTACCGAACCATAAGAACATTCAATAAAAATAAATAACCTTAATAGTATAAATCTCTAATTTATAAAAGTACAAGTACTACACTTCTGATTACTTTTTTAGAAAACTCAACGGAGCGTAGAGGACTTCTGAGCAGAGAACGCAGATTTGTTTGAGATATCTAAGTGACCCTCAATTTCAGTACGATGTAGGATAAGATTTCGTAGTTGAACAACCTTTCTTTCGGTCATACACGTACAGTTCTAGCTACTTAGTCGAAACATGTGAATAAAAAACGAACTTAAATTAGAAGCTTAAGCTAGAATTTTCTAGCACAAGCTATTTAACGTTTTCATTTTTTTTTTATTCACAAGAACCATTGTTCAATTTAATTTTTACTAATGTTTGCTGGTTTGTCAGACACAGATTTCTTCGATCTCGGTTTTGATGTCTTCGGAGGATTTGGTTCAAGTTTGTTATCGGAGCAATCGCTGGCTGCCTCAGGGATTACCACTGAACTTCTGGATGTTATAATTTACTATACAAGTAACAAATTCACCACCATAACTATGGTAGATCATCATCACTTTGACAGCCATTGCCAAGAATACAATTTTCAAGTTTATTATTTCCATAAAAAAGAACTAACTTATAAATACCAACGAAAAACAAATTTTATTTTGTAGAACTAACCTATTTATAATGAATAATTATACTTTTTGTACTGTAATGTACTGACAGTAAGTGATCTATGAACAATGAGCTTATTGAAGAATGACGAAGTTCTCGCGGAAAAAAATTTGTATCATAGTAAAATAGACCTGTTAGTTGAAAACTAAAATTGCAGTTTTTCCAGTGCAAGAATAATAGAAATGAATGAAACAACAAAAATCAACAAGGATTAGGAAAACACCAAATAAGTATATAAAATTTTAAGAAATTGATATGCAATATTGAGTATTGTAAGAAAATAAAATATGTAAGTAGATATATTAAAAATGAAAAACCAGGAATTTTTACTATTTATTTTATAGTTTGTATTGTCCTCTTAGCATCTGCTGGTGCGACAGATCTGACAACAAGAACTTTAATCAGCAATGATAAGAACAAGAATCCAAATCAAATTTATACTTTATTTTTGCGTAAAATAACTTGCAGACCATATACATAATATGTAGGTATACAAATTCAGATATTGCTTTAAGAATTAATCTGTCTCTTTTTGCAATAAAGTGTTCGACACAGTGTAATGATCTATTTATTGGATAACGAATATTTTAAAATCTTTAATTTCATAGAAAAAGTAAATAATTTCGCAATTTTCAAAATTGAAGCCCAGCTTATTGAAGATATGAGTTTCAAGAACAAACAAATTTGAATTTTTCTATCATATTTTCCATTCAATTTGATTAAGAATTGATTAAATATTTACTTTAATGTTGTGCATATGAACCTTAACAATTTTGAATTTTAAAATATATGCTGATATCTCACCTCACAACTAGGTATAAGATCAAAAAATATAGATCTATCAATTTTGCTGTCTTGTTTTTTTTTTAATCCACAAACCATCCTTCATTGAAACCGATTCGCCTCAAAACACCATAAGCTTTTTGTTTTTTTTTTTTCAAATAGATAGGTATAAACAATAGCTTTTTCTGGTCAGTTTTAAAAAGCAATTTAAATAAAAAAATATAAAAACATACAAATATATGTGTTTATAGTACATGCACATATGTATGTCTAAGCGCATATTCATATTACTGTCTTAAAACTTTGAAAAACTTGAAAGATTGCTTTAATTTTTACTTGGCCCCTATGAAATCTACACATACCTAACCTCTTTTGTATTTCGATCAAAGAAATAGGTATACTATACAAAAAATACCTACGTCATTAGAAAGAAATTTAACTCACTTAGGCTCGTATTCACCGAGCGCTCCTAAACGGCTCTTAACTTTACGAGACTCTTAACTTGAAATTTCTGTGGGGTATTCACCAACCACTCGCAAGTGTTTTTCGAAGTTCGAAAATGAGAGCCACTCTCTCTTGTTCAGGCATACCCAAACTGTGAAATGTTGTGGAATGTTGGTCTTGACAGCGAATGGATACTCTTCTACTTGGCATTGCTCACTTGGATTCGAGTCAAATGCGTGCGTGGCACACGCACAAGCGAACAAACTTTCGAAGAGAGCGCTCGTAAGTTAGGAGTGGTCGGGACCACTCCTAACTTTTAAGAGCGCTCGTAGATCTTCACTAATATTGCTTGGTGAATAGGTTTATGAGCTTCTTAAGTTATGAGCGCTCGGTGAATACCGGCCTTATTTTCAAACCTTAAACCTATCCTAAATCGGTCAAAAAATTAATGAGTTCAAAATCGTCACTCAGTTATGGTTTTTACAATACGTACATATATACCTAACTACCATATATAAAATCTTTTTGTAGTCAACCAGAACTTAGAACCTAAATCAAAATATTAATTAAGTGATATCGATAATATTTTGATCATGACAATATTAGAATTAATTACATATTTGAATTAGTAGGTACTATGTTAAGGCTGTTTTAGTATGAAAATATGTAGTTTAAAAAGTCGATGTTGCAAATTTTTATCGAATATAGCATCATACTTTCTCTACCCCTTTTTTATAGTTATAGTTATATATACCTATATATAGGTAGGTATATAGTTTTATAGGTATAGTATACCTTTTTTACTTTCTTGGTATCGTGTTAACTTCATAAGGCTGTTTATCATTTAGAAACGTAAAACAAAGTCTGTTTGCTTATTTGTTAGCACGAACTGCCATTAATGAATGAGTTGGTAAGCTACTTTAAAGTTTGCAAATTGTTAAGTAGTATTATTATACTAATACCTTAATACCTACCTACTGCTACTAGGCTGTTTAAAATTTTGCGCCATTCTTTCATATTTGATGTTACGTACCTACCTATCTATTTTATTAAAAAGGTACCTAGGTATAGAAAAATAATATTTAAATGCCTAATTAACTACCTACATAATTATAAGTTTTTAAAGATGCTAGATTTCTATTTGTCTTTAAAACTTTTCTACATTTTCTGAAAAGACACCAAAAAAAGCTCAGAAATAGGTACATTTATCTTTTTTTCAATCCACCAAAACAGTGAAAAACTAAAGCACGCCGCAGCCATCCAAAAAACAAAATCCAATTTCCCAATAAGATTCCCTGATTATTTCTTATTTTGCCCTGTTTATTTTGGTCAGGTTCAAAGCTAAAATAAGCGATTTTGCGACATCTGGATCTCCATGTAACACTACAAAATCGTGTTGCATAGGAATACTATAGAGTGTATATACAAAGCTTCAATAAACATTGAATAAGTTTAATCTTTGTATATATGTACACTCTATAGTATTCCTATGCAACACGATTTTGTAGTGTTACATGGAGATCCAGATGTCGCTTTGAACCTGACCAAAATAAACAGGGAAAATCTTATTGGGAAATTGGATTTTGTTTTTAATCCCCTTATGCATTTTTGCAAACAGTCAGCCAATGTGTGTATGGCTGCGGCGCCGGTGTTCCCACCATTTGAGAGGATCCATGTCTAGAAAGACTGCTTTTAAACGAAGCAATATTAACTTGCGATTTTTAAGCCCGTAGGAGAGAGACGAGTGGGGTGGCGGGGGTACACAAAATTGCTAGGGTTGGAAAAATTGCAGAGTTATCGTTCTTTCTTCTTTGTGGTTTTCTTTACTTGTCAGGTATGTTTCATTTCTATTTGGCGTTCGCTCAGTGAACTTCGATCTACTCACTAGAGTAAAGAGTGCGGAGAGATGATTCCTTTTCAATAGAAGAAAAGTTAACTTTCATTAAAAATCGCTGTGTTTAAAAGCATTCATGCAATCGAAGGGAAGTCAAAAGAGAATCAAAGATTAAAAATCGCTTTCGTGTAAAAGCAGTCAAAGAGAATACAAGGACTAATGATGGAAATTCCCTATAGATAGGAACTTATTTCATCCAGAGAAAACATAAAACTAGATTATTGAGTTAGATGAGTTTGAGCAGCTCTGCGTTCTGCCATGTCATAAATGACTTCTGGGGTGGAATCGCGTAAGGTGATAGTTGACTATCAATTCGTTGATTGTCGTTTTTGATTATAGCTGTCTCTATCATATCAATTAAGAATTATAGAGAGAGCGATAGTCAAAACGACAATCAACAAATTGATAATCAACTATCACCTTACGCGATTCCACCCCTGTTTTCTCTTTCTGTAAATGGGTCCACATAAATGTTATTAACTAGAAGAAAAATATCAAATCGAAAATATACTTCCTCACTTTTCGAGAACTAAATGAACTAGTGAATTAAAACTGTGAACTAAGTTCACTAGTTCACTTAAATGAACTAGTTCATTGAACTAGTTCGTTCGCGAACTACACAAGCCTAGTTTGCAAAAAACCGAAAAAAACCCGCTTAATAAGCTTTGTGACTGTTTTAATTCTTTAAAAATTATACGTAAAAATAAGATCAAACTTTAAAGTGACTGTTAGTTAGTTTTGTAATCAAAATATTAAAGTTCCCTACTTGGAGGCGAATAGCTTCCCCACAATGTGACCAATACAATGGATTTACCAAGGATGGCGACTACAATCGGGAGATCTTTCAACAGCTGGACTGCAGTAATTTAGCCTCGACTAAGAGAGATGAACAGCAGAATGATTTTTCCGACATCATCGATCCATTCCCTGCAAGTGGTTTGTGTCACCTTTGTAATGAGGTAAAGATTAAGAAACTGGCAGAATTCCAACCGAAAACCGATTGAAAATTCGAAGACGAACTCAAGGTGTAATGAGTTTTAGTTGGATTTAAAAAATAAATTTGTAGAAATATTTAGCTTGAAAAAGTTTTAGTGTTTATTTGGTTGTTTAATGATACAAAAATATTGAATAATAAAATGTTTTTTGTTTGTTAATTTGTATGCTATTCTTTTGTTCTAACTTAGTATCTTCCCGCAAGGCAATCAATCCTGCCAAAAACTTTTTTTTGGTTGCCGCTGTCAAATAACTTTGTCTTACACAGATTTGAGTAGCGCCCCCTATGATAGTCACGCATTTGGAATAGAAACGAGCCCTCCATATTATATATACTCAAAGCTTTGCGTGGACAATATACTTTTGAATTGGAAGCCTTTGATTGACTATTTTACTAGTTTAGATGAAGAATGTCCTAGACATATAAAAAATATTTTGTGTATGCAATAAACTTATAGAAACATCAAAGTTCAAATCTTTTTGAACTTTGCTAGCCATTTATTAGATAACTTTAATAAAGCTGTCAAACAACTTGAAGGTAACAACATCACAGTTTTAGATTTGTTTAACATTATGTTGACTTTAAAGATTGCGCTAGAACAACGCAAAAAAGATTATTTCTTTGGTTATGAAACGCAAAAATTGTTACAATCCTTAGAAGCTAGATCTCCAAAAGAAAGTGATAAAATCAAAAACGATTTTATAGTATTCTTCAATAAATGTCTGGAATACCTTGATAAATCGTTTAACTTGAAAGAAGGCAACTGGTTATACAAAATTCGAAGCTTAAATTTGAAACAAGAGCTTTCGTTTGATGACTGAGATGACATTACATGTTCTTTACTTACAAGAAAGAATGAAAATCAAGATGGACGAACTTTAATGTGAAATACAAATACGCAATGAAATCTTTTCAAGAGTAAGGAATTCAAGAGATTTTACGGGCAGAACTTCAGATCAAAAATTGATGCATATTTTCCGAAATACCGAAAAAAATTTACCAAATATTTTTGAGCTAATTTCATTCTTACTCTCCATTCCTGCCACTTCGGCGTTCACGGAAAGGATTTTTTCAATCATGAACTCAAAATGGTGAGAAGAAAGAAACAGAGTGAAATTGAATGTGCTGAGGCTTACGAAACTCTTATTGCCACCGAAACATTTTTAAATGATACAAGGAGTCCAAAAAAATATAGATTTTATAAAAAATAATATGCAGCAAAAGTAACTTTCGTTTTTTCTTTTACTTTTCATAAAATACTATACATTTTTGGATTATATTATATTTTTACTTGCGACTTATAGGTACTATAAGGTAAGTTATGCATTCGGAAAAAAAATCTAACTCGATATTTTGATCAAAGTTGACATTACGATGGTAGCGAAGACCAAAAAAGTGGATCTCGCAATTCTGTCTGTCTGTCTGTCTGTCCGTTCGATTGCAGCTAAACTGCTCTGCCGATTTTCTTCAAACTTGGTAAATATGGGTTTTAATTTTTTCCCCCCGGATGTTTTTTGATTTGATTTTTTAAGACCAAAACTAACGGTACCTGCCATACGAATTTTTTTCGAAATTTTATAAAATTTTTTTTTCTCAAAAACTGTTCGACAGATTTTAAAAATAAAAATACAAAAAAAATTCATTTAATTAAAGCTAGGTATTGGTTGAAAAAAATTTTCCGAAAAATGGTTATTGAGGGTACCCCCATTGAACCATTTTATTTGTTTTTGATTTTCTCAAAAACGGTACAACCGATTTTGATAATTTTTTTTTGCTAAAGGTCCCCAAAAACATAAATAGAATTGTGTACTCAAATTTTCAAAACAAATTTTTTGGATTTTTAAAAAAAGCTTCAAAATTTTTTTTCCAAAACTCAATATTTCGAAAACCCCATGCTAGATTTTTTTTAAACTTGATAAATAAAAGATGTGAGAAAAAAAAATTATTTTACCTAAAAAGAAAGGTACCTACCATACAAATGGTAAGAAATTTAAAAAAAATGGTTTTCAAAGATCGTATTTTTCTCGAAAACGGTGCCTAGAGTTTTGATAATTTTTTTTTCTTTCAATTAATTTTTACGATCTTTAATTTAATAAAAAAAAATTGAAATTAAGATATTACAGCTTGTACCTACCATAGAACCATTTTTTCGAATTTTGAATTTCTCATTATCCAAATAACGGATCTTAATGAAATTTTTTATAGAGAAGCTTCTAAAAAGTCTAAGACACATTGCATTTCAAAACTTTAAAATAAATATTTTTTGAATTTGTGAAAAAAAAAAATCTATTTTTTCTTTTTTTGAAAATTCGATATCTCAGAAACGGCTCAATATTTTTTTGTAAATTTAATTTTTATTCCGAGGTTGAACCCAGTTTAGTGAAAAATAATAAATAAGGCTGTTAGTACTTGACTCAACCTTTGAACTAGTTTTTGAAAATGAAAAAAGTTAAAGGAAGAGGCGTGGAATACCGCAAGAAAAATGCTAAGAAAGAAGCAGATGCGAAGAAGTCTCCAGGTGCATTACTAAAATATTTCAGTTCTAGTTCTGGTTCGAAAGCTAAGTTAACGTCTTCGGTGGCATTCCGGCAGCAGCAGAAGTGACTCCAATGTAAGTATGATTCCTCCATCTACAATCGTGAGTGGCCTAGAATTGTCTTCCGGCCAATATTCATGGGAATGCATAACTTATTTTACAGGCAGAAGAAGAAGACGTGCCTGCCGTCGAAGTTAGAAGTTGTTCTGGTCCCACCACAGAGCAGGGTCAAGACGAAGTCGACTCACCAGAAGAACCTCAAGCATCTAGTCACAAGCTTGCAGAAGAACTGAACCTCGTCTTACCAAAGACATGAAGCTGTAAAGACGCTTAAAAATAAGTTTGTGAAAGTTCTTGAGGTACTGGAAGAATTGACGGATCGGGCGCCAGTCTTCTTCTGATAGTCATGCAGTCATTCAACTTCCTCACTTTTCTTGGTTTTTGAGCTGCAGAGCTACCTGAAGATGACGCACAGATTAACCTGCCGCAACGTAGACTGAGTGTGGATAAGTTTGCTCAGAAACTCTGCGTTTTAAAAGCTCTCCTAGTGGAAGTTTTGTCCAAGCCGCAATCGACTTTTCTAAGACTCTCTGTGAAAAACTCGGAATCGAACTCAAAACGAGAAGAATTCGCAGGAAAAAACGCATGCCTGGTGATGAATCCGCAGATACAGCTTTGTCTCACGAGCCTCATTCGTAAGGCCCGTAGAATCCGTTTATGAAACCGCTGATCTTATTTTACCTTCAATAAAAGATACCTCAATGCCTGTGAAATGATGTCTCGAAATTTAATTTTAATTTAGTTTTGAATGGGGGCGGCAAAATTGGTCTCCCGCCCCGGGCGCCGAGATAGCACGCTAGCCACTGCCCCCGACTTAAGGTAACCTAACTAAAAGTCGAACGGTGAAAGATCCTGTGTAAATTCATATTTGAATTTTAAAATTGTACATTGAAATACTTTTAAAATCGCTTTTTTTGCCATTGTATTTATCTAATTAAGTGACTTCGCTATTATTTCAAAAAAATCTTCATCATTAATCTATTTTGAGAATAGCAATATGAGCTTTATAATTGTGGAAAAATCTAAAGAATGTTTTTCAAAAATTAGAAAGGCCGAGTTTTTAGAATTGTATCTTTAATCCAATAATTACTAGGTAATTTTGTGAGAGTATACAATTACAAATGAATAAATATATAGTTTAGAAAATTTATGTATGTGCAATAGATACCTTAAATTCATGAAAAAAAGATAAAGCATTTAGAATAAACAACAAATATAATAGAATAAAGTATTAGGTAGGGTAAGTTATAAAACAATTATTATTATTATAACAAAGGGGGTGGCCGTGGCACGATGGTTGTGTGTTCGCCTGTCAACCTCATGATCACAGGTTCGATCCCTGCCGTCGTTTATGTCTTCTTTAATTCCATTAAAACTTTCTAAAATTGTCATCAATGGGTTGCTAGTTTACTCATTACATGTTGTTTAGGCATAACACTAACAACATGTGATTGAGTTAAACTAGTATGTCCAACAAGGATGAATACGAATAAAAAATAATGCGAATTATAAGGGACATAGAAATAAGACACGGCAGTTCTCCGCTTTAGTTCAGCCGCCATCCCTGGAGATAAAAAATCTGAGACAACAACCTTCAGTCTCAACATCGTGTCACACATCTTTCCTATCCTTCTTTCTCTTCCGTAGCTTCACGCCCGCGCTGTGTTGAAACATTTAAAGGGTAATCATAATCCCTTGAGCGCGAGTAAATTATAAAAAAAAAAAAACCTATTCTTTTTGAATCGTATCCATATTTTATTAGATAGTTTTCATCTTGTTCACAATTGAAATAAATTAAACGATGGCAGATTTGCACACTTGATTTTAAATCAAAAAATATATCTTTTATTATTTTTCCAATGCAATAGAGATTTCCAAAATCAGCATTTTGACAGTTCCAAATCAAAAATTTGAAAAACAAAATAATTCAGAGGCAGCACATCATACCAATACATATATTATGTAGAACTAAGGCCTTGTAATTTACCACTCCAACGAGTCACAGCACTTTAAGTAGTGCTGTGCTTCCGTCCCTGATAAATACTTATTATGACTGGTGCAAATAATCAGCACCGAACAATACCGCTTTCTCCTTTCTTACCCCGTTCGCGTTAGCTTACGAGCAAAGCATTTATCACATAAAATGGAAAAATTCCCTCTGGACATAAAATCCACACAATCTCTATTTTGTACAAATAAAATATGAAAATAGCCCTGTAATTTTTTATTTAATAATAAACTTACAAAATTCCCGATCAACACCCTTTACAAAATCAATAATGTCAATGATTATTGATAAATCAAGTAGCAAAATCAAAGGATACAATGGGGCATATTCATAGTCATATATTAAACCCAAGTCTAACTGAACCGGAGGCGTATTGCCAAACTGTATATCAGTACAGAGCTCCGACGCTCTATAATAGACTACAGAATGCTCATTCAAATTAAGAGCATACTATATACTGTGTCAGATCAAAAGCAGATTTTTCTGTGTTGGTATACATTTTGTTCAGGAAACTAAGAGCAAAGTACCTGTGATTACAGAGCCATCGTTCACGTTGGTATTGTTATTGTGTGTGGTGAGTTCTGGGTTGGTATACATTTTGCTTAGGAAACTAAGAGCAAAGTACCTGTGATTACAGAGCCATCGTTCACGTTGGTATAGTTATTGTGTGTGGTGAGTTCTGGGTTGGTATATATTTTGCTCAGGAAACTAAGAGCAAAGTACCTGTGATTACAGAGCCATCGTTCACGTTGGTGTGGTTATTGTGTGTGGTGTGTGGTGCCGTGACATAAGGCCAAGTGACAAAAGGCCAAATTTGTTTGTGACTTAAGGCCAAACATAAAATGTTTTGTCTTGAGCAACAGTACCTTGGGTGGCCCGCTTCGCGGGTTTTCAGGATTTTAAATCCCTTTTCGGGGCTCACACCCGCTCACGCAACTCCGTTGCTCCGCTTAGGGTATGTTCAGTCGCCAGGCAGGCGCCTGTAGCAACAGTTTTCCTGAGCAGCAGTACATAACTGTTAGTTGTTTACTCCAATTAATGTAAAATACAAAACTGTTGCTACAGGCGCCTGCCTGGCGACTGAACATACCCTAAGCGGAGCAACGGAGTTGCGTGAGCGGGTGTGAGCCCCGAAAAGGAAGTTAAAATCCTGAAAACCCGCGAAGCGGGCCACCCAAGGTACTGTTGCTCAAGACAAAACATTTTATGTTTGGCCTTTTGTCACTTGGCCTTATGTCACGGCACCACACACCACACATAATAACCACACCAACGTGAACGATGGCTCTGTAATCACAGGTACTTTGCTCTTAGTTTCCTGAGCAAAATATATACCAACCCAGAACTCACCACACACAATAACTATACCAACGTGAACGATGGCTCTGTAATCGCAGGTATATTGCTCGATCTGAACTAGCATATAGTTTGCTTCAGCTTTTTTTATATTTTACAAGCAAACTGCATGTGACCACAGAGCGCTCTGTGGTAGCATACAGTTTGCTCTACAATACTTTCAAATTCGGTGAGCAGAAAATGGCTGAGCACAGACTATGGAGATCTGTGCTGATATACAGTTTGGCAATACGCGAACCGGAGTCTAAATTTAAGACCCAGGTTAGAAATAGGTGCTATTGATAAAGAATTTGTCAGCTCTGTTTAGTTAGAAACAGGTGTAAGGACATTCTGCTACAATTTTACTACAATTTTCCTTGAATCTTCTAATAAAACACTGACAGCGAAATTACAGCTATTTTATTTTTAATCTGTTATTGTGTGGTTGTTTCTTTTGGCAAATAAAAACATAAACAAGGTAAGATAATTTGTAAACATGTTTTTGATACAAAAATGAAACTTACATGGTATACAATTATATGAATAGAAAAGGAAAATCTTAAAAGGCCAAGGGAACAAAATTGGTCCGAATCGGAAAAGGAAATGCTTCAGGAGTTGGTACGGGGACATTTAATGTTTGTCGACGATAAAAGTAATGATGTTCGCATGATCTCCGCTAAAAAGGCTGCTTGGATGGACATCCAAAAAAATATGGAAGCTGCTTGATTCAACAGGGGAATTCCGAAACTGAAAGACCAGTGGCATCGTATCAAAAACGCTGCTCGTAAAAGTGTTAGTGGAATGCGAGCTGCACAAAGGGCGACCGGCAACACAGTTATAATTAAAGAGCCCATTGAAGAAGAAATGATTGTCAGGGACATGATGGCAGAAGATTTTATTGAGGATGAAATTTTACTTGACAGTAATAGCTATGAACCTGGTACAGAAGAAGTGATAGAAGATTCAATATTGCAGCAGCTATCGTTTAACAACCACAACGAAAAGGAACACCTATACGACCAGGAAGTGGAAGAGGAGGATGAAAGCCCAATCAAGAAGCTTAAGCAACTTCCAAAAATGACGAGAAAGCCAGCTGTAGATGTTCTTAACCAACGCCGAAAACAGATATTGAGCGAGAAACGACACAGCAAAGAACTGCACAAATTGAGAGTGACATTACATAGGTACTTAAAAATCAAATCAGTCATGAAAATTCGCTATACCGAATGGAAATGCAAATAAAAGAAGTAACTTTGGAAACTGCGAAGCTCCAGCGAAACACCAAAAGTGTAACACACATTTTTTAATTTAGATTTTTACTTGCGATATAGGTACTATAGGGCAAGTTCCGCATTTGTAAAAAAAATCGAACTCGAGATTTTGATCAAAGTTAACATAAAGATGATAGCGAAGACGAATAAAGTGGGTGCGACAATTCCGTCTGTCTGTCTGTATGTATGTCTGTACCTCGAACTATATATTTTGGGCTATATTTTGGTAAAAAAAAAATTTAGTGGAAATGTTATTAGGGGTACCTGTCATAGGATTTTTTTTATTTTCGAATTTCTCGTCAACGGCTCTAACGATTTTTACCAAAATTTGTATGCAGACGCTCCTATGCATTTAAAAATATAAAATCTAAAAATTTTTCCAAAAAAATAGTTTTTGGATTTTTAAAAAAATAATACAATTTTTTTTTTGAAAATTCAATATCCTGAAAACGAATAAATTCTTAATACTAACAATTTCCGTATCAATTTTTTATGAAAATTTTGAGAAAAATTTAGTACACAAAAAAGCATGTTTCAGTGTGCCTGTATGTCTGTACCTCTCCCTACAGCCTAAACCACTAGACCTATGTTCTTCAATCCCGGTAGTTATGAGTCTTCGGTGATTCGCTAGAGGGGAAATTGAAATTTGTTTTTTAGCTCCGAAGCTAACGGTACCCACCATACACCCGTAATGCAAAATCTTATTTATCTCGAAAATGGCTCTAACGATTTTGATAAAAATAAATATGTGTGATATTATGGACATGGACTACAGTTTTGTAAAAAAAATTTTGGGGCAAAATATTATTAATGGTACCTGTCATAAAACTCTAACGACTTTAACCAAAAATTTTCACCAGGAGCCCCCTTAATTAATTTAAAAAATTTAAAAATTAAATTAAATTCCAATTTATTTTTTGAAAAATCAATATCTTGAAAACGTGTGACCGATTATTTTTTGAAATTATTTCCTAAAATCTATATTACTAAACACTTAAAATTGGCATCCCAAATTTTGTTCTAGAAAAATTTGGAATAAATTTGTTATATAAAAAATTACTTTAATAATACGATTTTTAAACTTTCTTTGCGTAAATTCATACTCTTCCGGAAATCAGACGGCAATTCCATGCATTGTATTTATAAAATGTATTTTTTTTTTGTTCCTACGAATTTAATTTTTTATTCCACTGCTTTATGTTCATTGACATTGACTGATAGTTTCTAGAAGTGGAAGTGAAATACTTTTATTTATTAGTTATTTTTATTTATTACTTATTTATCATAAGAGTTTGCTTTGTTTTATAATATAGTTTAGTTCATATTAATTACTATTTAAGTCTTTTAATAAAAAAAGTGTTAATTTAATAAAAATGATTAATAAAGCTAAAGCAAAAAATACTAGACTTTGTAATTGTATACTCTTTCTTTTGATATATGCATGAAGATATTTTTTTTAATTGAAATGGCGGTTGATGAAATTTTGTCGAAAGATTCTTGTGGTGACTGGTCCCCTTTCGTTTCGTTGATCTATCTGAATCGAGACTTCACTTTAGCTGAATACTTCATTATTAAAATCAAAAACTGTGAAGTTAACATATTAATAAAATTAATTATGATATGTATGTACAAAATATATGGAATGAATTTAATGACAGATTCCTTTCTTTGACTATGTTGTGTAAAACTGCAACTGAAACAACAACGTTCTTAGCTGTATACAATTCAACTCTCAGTCTTTCGAAAGTAGACCGGAATTTAGATTTTATTTGTCCATTTAAACATTCTATTTCGCTTCTTGTTGCGATGTGACAAATATTGTATTTTTCCTCTTGCCGAGTTTGTGGATTCCTTACTGGAGTCAACAAAATACTAGACAATGGATAACCAGCATCTCCCAGTAATACTCCATTGTGAATATTTCTATTGCGTTCGAGAGTTTCTTTTAGTCCGCTGTTGTTCCAAATGCGAGCATCATGCCTTGAACCCCAACTTCGTGCAACTATGTCCGTAATTTTACAATTAGCATCGCATACAATCTAACATGTTGATTTTTATTATTTAAAATAGAGAACTACAATTCATATGTATGAAATCATACCTGCACGTTAAGAGAATAATATCCTTTTCGATTAAGGAAGTGTCCAGCCATAACATCTCCTACATTTTTTGAAGGACACTTAATGCGGACGTGCGTGCCATCAATGGCTCCGATAACTCCGGGAAATCCAGCAATTTGAAAAAAATCTGATTTCATTTGTTGCAATACTCGACTTGTGGATGGAAAAGCGATAAAATTGTTTAGCTGAGGAGACATTTTTCTTGATATCTTTGCAATTATTCAGCTGACTGTGCTTTAAGAAAAGCCATGAAGGTCACCTGTTAAGGATATAACAAGATTTTTATATATTTTTACTTATTGTGGTAAAGGTAGTTATGTAGCAAACTTAACTTTACCTATGTCACTTTGATGAATGTTTCGAGCAAAAAATCTCAGCGCTGTTAGGACTTGGAGGCTTCCAGATATTGGCAAGCACCTATTTGATGGTTGATCCTCAATATTTACTAAATCAATAATAAATTTAGCTGTTTCTTTATCGAATCGATACCTCTCATAGAAATCATCGTCGGCCATTTCAAAGGGATCGATGCGGTTCAGATAACGCTTTCGTTTTCTATTGGGTGGCATCATATCAATATCCAGCAGAATATCAAAATCTTCATTAATATTAAAATCAATTGACATTTCTATGTTTTTTAATTTATTTATTCAAAATACTTGAAATTAAATCAGTCGCGCCGAAAAATTCTGAATTTTGTTCTGTATATTTTTGACGTTTTATAGAGTTAAAAACCGCTTAAACATGCCTTCTGTCGTGTCTATTGTTAGACTTCAGGTTATCGTTTAAAAATGGGTTTTAATTGTAATAACACAAACTGGAGTTTAGTTTAGCAAAAAAAATCAGAACTTATCGAAGAACTATGAATATGCCCCAATATGTTTTACGCATTGACTTACATATGGACATATGGACTCATAGTCGCTCATTTTCTTCATACGAATCCTCAAAAAAAGTGGTTCCACTTTTAAGGTTCTCTCTAACGAAAATGCGCGATCAAAGATGTCACTTAAAAAAAGAACAACAACCTCTGGGGTTGAATTGTCAAAAATTAGTTTCTTTTTTTAAGTGACATCTTTTGATCGCGCATTGTCACTAGGAAGAAAGCTTGAAAGTGGAACCATCGTGAAGGCTACTAGCAGTCCATATCTAGTAAGTCAATGGTTTTACGCCTTTGCACCAATAGCGCTAGTTGCCGTATAGTTATAAATAGAATAAGCGTGAAGTTGGCTCCTAGCAGTCCATATCTAATAATCCAATGAGTAAACAAATCCCAGCTGATTACCATTACAATTCAATACTGTATAGCTGCCATCACTTGCAAATCAATTGGGATAGTCCCTCCCCTTTTATTATCGCTTAGAAAAGGCCGAGATATAGCTATTAATTTCATAATTTCTTTCGAAGATCAATACTTAGAGCGGAAATCTGCATCCCTCAGTGCCATGAGGACTAAAATGAGTTTTGTACTACTTTGATGGCCTTCTCCTTCTTCCAGTTACAGTATTTTAATAATGTATTTAAATAATGTAATGTAAAATATAAATCCAAAATAACTATCCATATTGTCTTAGAAAAAGAAAAAAATTGGTTACACTCCTCTTAGTAAATTTCACACGATGTCGTGTCAAAATGACATTTGATACTACAACGGCCTTAAACCTCCTATAAAGCAGTTTTAGCTTACTCCACCTGTCAAAAATAGTATATTAAAGTATAAATTTGAATAAATGTAACGTTGTCCTCATGGCTTCCAAATTTGGCTGAACGCATCCAAACTATCGGCTTCGGTTACTTTCATTTACTCCGATATCTGTCATTATATTCTGCGTTCATTTTACTTCATTTCATTGCCGATCGTCACCAAATTTGGAAGCCATAAAGAAACCAAATCAAGTAAGTTAAATTTATCTTTATAAATGATGATAAATTGTAAAATTAATATTAAAATACTTTGTAGAAAATAAACGTCTTAAACTGAAGATCGTTATATTATTGGTTGAATGCGAATTTGGCTGACGCTTCGACAAATTTATTTTTTGATTTGCCCTGCAACCAGCAATTAAGTCGCCATTTTGCCAAATTGAGAAAGCTAACAAAATGTGTCTATCGTTAATCTAGCCAACCATTTGTTACAGTATTTGCTTGACTCTGTAACCCTATCGCAGCCAGCAATAGGAATCGCCGCCAGCATTAGGAATTGCCGCCAGCCTTAGGAATTGCCGCCAGCATTAGGAATCGCCGCCGACAGCAATAGGAATCACTGCCGCCAGCAATACGAATTGTCGACATACAATAAAGAACGTTCTTGTGGTGCCGCCATTTTACGAAAAATCTTTAGTGCCGCTACGTATTATTCAGCCAAGATAATTTACTGTTTGGGATCACAACCGTTATTGCCTTTTCGTTGCCTGAAAGCATTGTTACTGTTCAACTGCTTCATTTAAGCCAGCGACACAAAGCACATTCGGTAAGTTATACAAAACTTGTTCATGCCTATAAATTTGCCGCATAATAGAGTCACGCGGAACACGACCAAGCTCCTGAGTGTATTAGAAACATCAGACAATTCAACAGAGGAGGAACTTTCAGAAGAGGAAGACGAAGCCGAAGTGACAATTGTTGACGCTGACGGCGAATCTGCGATTATGAAAACAAACTTACAGGAATTAACCTCGCAGGTTGAGATGCTTACAGTTTCTTTAAATATAGAGAAGCAAGAACGCCAGCGAATCGAAAATTTACTCAACCAATGTCAGAAACAACAAAATCAGGATTTAACCACCACGTCTTCGGAGGTCAACCACGGCCGTACGGTATCTTGTCCTCTGTCTTCCGCTATTCACTCCAATCCTACAGCTACAGTTACTACAACCCTCTCTAATTGCGCAACTACAGTGACAGCCATTAGCACAGTCATTACACCTAGCATTTCATCTTATGCTCCATCTGCTAATTATGATTTTCAAACAGCTTTATTTTATACTTCTCCTAATAGTTTTAGTAGTTGATGTACATATGTATGTACATTATATTTAAACAAGTACTCAATATGTTTTAAATGAAGTTTATTAGTACATTGATCAAGATAGACTGACCAGCAGAGATCAGCTAGCCACAAGTCGAACTTCATACCTACTTATACATTGATATATTCTGTGGTTATACAGGGTGATTGGCATAAGGTGTGACAAAAAGCTAGGGCGTGTAGGTAGGACTTAGACAAGAAAAAAATCGTATGGGAGGGGGGGGTCTATTTCCCCCCGTTTAGGCGGGAGGGGAAATTTAAGAAAAAAATCACTTAAAACAGAAAAAAAATTATTAAAAAATAACGGTGATACCTACAGAGTAATGCTATAGCCTTTTGAAAAGCCAGAAATACATTCTTTAATTTTGTTTTTAAATAAAGTTGTTCGAGTGAATAGTTTTTGGAAAATTAATTTTCAAAATTAAAATTTTGAAAAAAAAAATGAAAAAATTTTTTTTAAACAATTTTTTTTCAAAATTTTACGTAATTAAGTATTATTTTTGTATTCAATATTCAATGCTCTCATTAATTTTTGATCAAACACAAGAAACCGGATGTCAAAATGTTTTGTAGTTTTTGCGAAAATCAAAAATAACAAAAACTACTTTTGTTCTAAGAAAAGCCTTTTATTTTAGTTTTTATACCTCTTTGGATTCTTACGTGAATTTACGATTGAAAGGATTAACTTTCTTTTTACTATTTTTTTAATTATCGGTCTTATAAACATACAATAATGTGACAAAGTACTGGATTAACCATATTTCACACATTTTTTCATTGAGAACACCTGCGTGAGAGCATTGGATTAATATTGACCTGCGAATGTTGTTTAAATAATACAACGTTACACGCCCTAACTAGTGACAGAAAAGTGCAATTGCGAAATAAGAACAAGAATGTTCCTGAATCTTGAAATCAATTAAAATAAGAAATACATGCATATTTAGATAAAATACATAATTACTGTTTATTTAAATTTTTAACTATTTTTTAACTAAAGCTTATTACAAAAAATTATTTAAAAAACATTCGCAGGTTAATATTAATCCAATGCTCTCACGCAGGTGTTCTCAATGAAAAATGTGTTAATCCAGTACTTTGTCACTTTATTGTATGCTTATAAGACTGATAATAAAAAAATTTTACAAAAAAAGTTAAGCCTTTCTTTCGTAAATGCACCTAAGCCAAGCCGACCCCACCATAATAAAAAAGTGGCAGGTCAATTTTAAACCAATGCTCTCACGCAGGTGTTCTCAATGAAAAAATGTGTGAAATATGATTAATCCAGTACTTTGTCACATTATTGTATGCTTATAAGACCGATAATTAAAAAAATAGTAAAAAGAAAGTTAATCCTTTCAATCGTAAATTCACGTAAGAATCCAAAGAGGTATAAAAACTAAAATAAAAGGCTTTTCTTAGAACAAAAGTAGTTTTTGTTATTTTTGATTTTCGCAAAAACTACAAAACATTTTGACATCCGGTTTCTTGTGTTTGATCAAAAATTAATGAGAGCATTGAATATTGAATACAAAAATAATACTTAATTACGTAAAATTTTGAAAAAAAATTGTTTAAAAAAAATTTTTTCATTTTTTTTTTCAAAATTTTGATTTTGAAAATTAATTTTCCAAAAACTATTCACTCGAACAACTTTATTTAAAAACAAAATTAAAGAATGTATTTCTGGCTTTTCAAAATGCTATAGCATTACTCTGTAGGTATCACCGTTATTTTTTAATATTTTTTTTTTCTGTTTTAAGTGATTTTTTTCTTAAATTGCCCCTCCCGCCTAAACGGGGGGAAATAGACCCCCCCTCCCATACGATTTTTTTCTTGTCTAAGTCCAACCTACACGCCCTAGCTTTTTGTCACACCTTATGCCAATCACCCTGTATAAATGCATGTGTATTCAATATACATTACATATATTCCAATACATCACCTTCTCCCTTTAATTCAATACTTATAACTAAATGTTTAATTCAATATTCAAGTAAACAGAAAATACTTAAAATTAAAAATATTGTTATTCATCTTTAAATTACATAGATATAATTATTTTGTAATCAGTAAACAAACAAAATCCAAAATAAATTCATTATTATATATTTCTAATATGTACATAGATTACTTAAATTGGTCTAAAGAAATCTGGCCTTTTGATATTGCGTCCAAATCTAGTAGTGTATGTTGTTTCTTTTACATTTCGCTGCTCATTCATATTTTGTGTATCGTTACCTCGTTTATTGAGCTTTAGTGATGGAGAAATGGACTCGGACACATTTATAGGAGCATTGTTATTCTTATTATTGTCTAGCGAAATAGGTTCATTAGATGTTAGTATCTGTGGAGCATTGGAAGACTTTCTTAAGTGAACAGTACTTCGTCGAATGACATTATTATTTTCATTGCGAATCCAATACGAACGAGGTGTTTCATGTTTTGACACTACTTTTGCAGGTTCCCATTTTCTGTTGTGAAGATACACTACATTATCATCCTCCTTCAATACAAGATCTTTTCTCGGCTGTTTAACGTTTGTCATGCGGTCCTGTTTGGTCTTCAAATGTAATTGTAAATCTTTGGGTATCTTTTGAGCTAACTGTTTGGTGTTTATGGGCAACTTAGTTCTTAGCTTTCGAGACATAAGCATTTCCGCAGGAGAATAACCTATACCTGGGATTGGTGTTGTACGATAGTTTAATAAAGCTAGATCTAAATCCTGAACCTGGTTTGACTTTCTTAGCATCATCTTTGTTATATGAACAGCTTTTTCTGCCATACCATTGGCTTGTGGGTATCTAGGGCTGGTATATTTAAAATCAAAATTCATTTCATTTGCAAAGGTTTTCATAGAATATGAATTAAAAGGCTGATTGTCAGCTATAATAAGCTTTGGAATTCCATGTATTGAAAAAATTTTCGTCAAAAGTTTTATCATTGTATTTGCTGTTTTATCCCGAGCTGGAAGTAATTCTATCCATTTAGATAAATAGTCTATTGCTACCAGATAATACCGATCCCCATACTCTAAAATATCAACGCCTATTTTTTGGAAAGGTAGTTCAGGTATAGGACTGGGATTCAGTTTGTGTTTTTTGTTTTGTGACCTGTTCTTTTCGCAAATTTTACACTGCGAAATATAATTTTCAATGTCTTTATACATTTGTGGCCAATACATAATTTGCTTAGCTCGCATAATCGTTTTTGTTACACCCGAATGGGACTCATGAAGTAAATGCAACATTTGGTTTATTAGGTTATTAGGTATAAAAACGCGGTCTTCATAAAAAACTAAATTATCTTCTACGTATAGTTTATCTTTAATTTGCCAAAATTGCTTTAAATCGGTATCCAGTTTGTCCTTTGTCAAAGGCCAACCACTTATAAAAATGTTTGTTAGTCTTTTTAAAATATAATCTTTTTTAGTTTCCTCTTGAAATAACCGTTTTTTAGAATCACTCATATTTATTGTGTGAACAAGATCTCTCAATGATTTTTCAGTATCAACAGTATTATCAACCATTGAGTTTCGTGAAAGTAGATCCGCTACATGTAAAAATTTCCCTGGGACATATTGTAAATCTAGCTCATATCTAGCTAGTTTTAACTTCATTCTTTGTAGCCTATGCGAATGAACTTTATTAATTTCTTTTGTACTAATAGAGACTAAAGGTTTGTGGTCCGTATGAATAATTACTTTGTGCCCATAAATATATCTGTGAAATTTTTCGCATGCATAGACTATAGCTAGCATTTCCTTTTCTATTTGGGCATATCCAATTTCTGTTTTTGAAAGGCTTTTTGATGCATATATAACAGGTTTTTCGTTTTGGATTAAACAACACCCGAGACCGTTTTTTGAGGCATCTGTTTGTACTACTATGGGTTTAGTAGGATCAAACGTATGTAGAATTGCATTTTCTCTCAGAATGTGTTTAATTTTTTCTAATATATTAGAATGAATGTCAAGCCACAAAAATTCGACATTTTTTACTAATAATTTACGCAAGGGAGCATTCAGTTCTGCAAAATTAGGAATGAAACTACGCAGGTAATTTAAAGTACCCATGACCTTTTCTAAATCTTTTTTGTTTTCAGGATTTTTGATTTGCATAATAGCTTCAATGCGGTCAGGGTCGGCGGCTATAGTTTTCCCTGTAATAATGTGTCCTAAATACCTCACACTTTCTAATCGGTACTGTAATTTTTCTTTATTAAATTTGACATTAATGCTTCGCGCCCTATCAACTACCCGTTGGACATTGGCATCATGTTCCTCTTTTGATCTGCCACCTACCAAAAAATCATCAATATATATCGCCGTACCAGGTAAATCTCTAAAATACTTCTGATTTAATTTTTGAAATTTTTCTGGGGCTATTTTTAAACCGAAAGGGAGGACATTCCACTCCCAAGTACCGAAACCGGTGCTGAATGTCGTAAACTCTTTGGAATCTTCATCTAGTTTTACCTGCCAAAAACCTTCACGCATATCAAAAACTGTAAAATATTTCATCCCTGCTGTTGCCTGGCACATTTCTTCAACGGTAGGAATGAGGCAGTGCTCATCTTGTAGATGTTTATTTAGCTCACCTGGATCTATACATAAACGCAACGAACCATTCGATTTTTCAACTATAACCAATTGATGGCACCATGCAGAAGGTTTGTCTTTTCTGCGAATAAGGCCTCGTTTTTCCATTGCACTTAACGTGGTTTTAACTTTGTCATATAAACTATACGGGATACGTCGAGGAGGTTTGCTAATCGGTTCTGTCCCTGGCTTCAAAACTAATTTACAAGCTTCGGGAAAACAGCCATGACCCTCAAAAACATCTATATTTTTCTCGATAAATTTTTTCTTATCATCTTTAGTTACCTCATGAACCTTCCGAATGAGATCAAAATCAATGCATGTTTTCAATCCTAATATCGGTTTCGAGGAACCTGAAACTACTACATATTCAACATCTAATTGTTTTTTATTAAATTCAGTGGGAATCTTAACTGACCCTAACGTTTTAATTGGAAACCCTCCATACGCCTCTATTTTAGTTCCATTAGGCTTAATAACTGCTCTGTCCGCTACATTTTTCACTATTTCATGCGTAATGATGTTCACTTCTGCACCACTATCAAGCTTAAATTCAATCGACGATTTGTTAATTTTTAGTTTTTGATACTGTGATGCTTCTTTTCCTTAGGCTGAGGTAAGCTCGCCGGATTCCAGGGTCGTCTCGAGAAAGCACGAAACTCGAGTATAGATAGTCGACCAAACTGCTCTCTCCAAATGAAAAATAGATTTTCCTTTTTCAGATTTTATTTTATTAATCCAATAAAGCGGCTTAAGACTAAACAATAATACCTACAGATAATAATACCTAGAGATAATACTACCTAGTATATACGAACTTAATCATACGGTCAAGAGCCCATCGACACCGGAAGGGTGAAGGGGAATAACTTAAGAATACGGCAAGAGCCCGTCGACACCGGAAGGGTGAAGGGGAATAACTTAATAATACGGCAAGTGCCCGTCGACACCGGAAGGGTGAAGGGGAATAGCTTAATAATACGGCAAGTGCCCGTCGACACCGGAAGAGTGAAGGGGAATAACTTAATAATACGGCAAGTGCCCGTCGACATCAGAAGGATGAAGGGGAATAGCTTTAATAATACGGCAAGTGCCCATCGACATCAGAAGGATGAAGGGGAATAGCTTAATAATACGGCAAGTGCCCGTCGACACCAGAAGAGTGAAGGGGAATAACTTAACAATACGGCAAGTGCCCGTCGACATCAGAAGGATGAAGGGGAATAGCTTTAATAATACGGCAAGTGCCCATCGACATCAGAAGGATGAAGGGGAATAAATTAACAATACGGCAAGTGCCCGTCGACATCAGAAGGATGAAGGGGAATAAATTAATAATACGGCAAGTGCCCATCGACATCAGAAGGATGAAGGGGAATAATACGGTGTTTTGTTGTTACCACACAGCACGCTATGGAGCAACGGCCCATCGACTCTTAGTAGAGAAGGGGAATATCGGGGGAAACTTGTGCTTCTGTATTATAAGGTAAAAACCTTAATCAACTTCGGCGAGCAAGCTTCGAATTTCTTTGGATTTCTTGGGTCCATAAGGCAATTCTCCTGCAGGAACCAACTGTGAACTCTATAACGATGAACCACAATATCGCATATATTTTGTTTTTGTATTTCGGCTGCGTGTTGGCGTTGGTTATTTCACTTGGTGGGTATGCAGATGGAGGTTGATTGGTGTCGGTCGGTCGTAGGAGTGTGACGCTTCGTTACACATCCCCCTTCCTTTTTGAGACGAGAACCTTCTCGTCTTGAAGGTTTCCTGGTATAAAAAAAAAACGGTAAGTATATTAATTACTAATAATATATATCTATATATATATTTTTTTTTTTTTTAATTTGTTTTTTTCTTCGTTTTTGTTGGTTTGTTTTTTTTTTTTTTTTTTTTTCTTAAATAACTTTACAAAAAAAGTTCAGTCCTTATGATAACATAAATAATAATTAATAATTCATAATAATAAGAAACTTAGGTTATCAATTAGGGACGCTGATAGTTTTCTTCTGGCCTCCGAAGTGAAAGGAAGCTCTTGCCCCTTTTCGGTTCATGAGCACGGTTACTGGATTCCAGGGGCGGTGAATCGTGAACTTTCGTTGGTGATTTCTTCTGGTTAAATGGATCCCCTCGAAAGGATCACTTGGAATCTGGCCAACCTGTCATGGCTTGGTGATGGGGTCAGGGACGGTATTTTTAGGGGTTTTATCAGCGTCGTCATCCAAGGCGGCATTTACTCTCTTCTCGGCTACCTCTGCCCATTGGGCACACAGGTTTTGTGTAGAAGGGTGTGCACGGACCTGTTTGAGACGATCGCTTAAACGTTGGCGGAGGACTTGCATGTTACCCTTGGTTTCTATATTCCGGGCTGCGAGCATTTCTATAAGCTCGTTTTTCTTGAGCATGTATGTGAAACTGCGGCTCCTGAACGGATTGATTTCGTCCATGGCGGCATTGGCTTCGTTTTCGCTCATTTTATATAGACGGTCGCTGGTCGGCGGTCGGTGATCGGCGGTCGGTAGTCGGCGGTCGGTGAACGGCGGTTGATAGTCGGCGGTCGGTGGCGAGCATTTCTATAAGCTCGTTTTTCTTGAGCATGTATAAGAAACTGCGGCTCCTGAACGGATTGATTTCGTCCATGGCGGCATTGGCTTCGTTTTCGCTCATTTTATATAGACGGTCGCTGGTCGGCGGTCGGTGATCGGCGGTCGGTAGTCGGCGGTCGGTGAACGGCGGTTGGTAGTCGGCGGTCGGTGGCGAGCATTTCTATATGCTCGTTTTTTTCTTGAGCATGTATATGAAACTGCGGCTCCTGAACGGATTGATTTCGTCCATGGCGGCATTGGCTTCGTTTTCGCTCATTTTAAATAGACGGTCGGTAGTCGGCGGTCGGTGAACGGCGGTTGATAGTCGGCGGTCGGTGGCGAGCATTTCTATAAGCTAAGCTCGTTTTTCTTGAGCATGCATATGAAACTGCGGCTCCTGAACGAATTGATTTCGTCCATGGCGGCATTGGCTTCGTTTTCGCTCATTTTAAATAGACGGTCGCTGGTCGGCGGTTGGTGATCGGCGGTCGGTAGTCGGCGGTCGGTGAACGGCAGTTGATAGTCGGCGGTCGGTGGCGAGCATTTCTATAAGCTCGTTTTTCTTGAGCATGTATATGAAACTGCGGCTCCTGAACGAATTGATTTCGTCCATGGCGGCATTGGCTTCGTTTTCGCTCATTTTATATAGACGGTCGCTGGTCGGCGGTCGGTGATCGGCGGTCGGTAGTCGGCGGTCGGTGATCGGCGGTCGGTAGTCGGCGGTCGGTGAACGGCGGTTGGTAGTCGGCGGCCGGTGATTGGCGGTCGGTAGTCGGCGGTCGGTGATCGGCGGTTGGTAGTCGGCGGTCGGTGATCGGCGGTCGGTAGTCGGCGGTCGGTGATCGGCGGTCGGTAGTCGGGTGGAAGACCTCTAGGAATTCTTTACGGAGGATCGGTCGGAGTTTGGACGAATTCTCTAAAGGTCCCTGCTCGGGCGCCAATTTGTGATGCTTCTTTTCCTTAGGCTGAGGTAAGCTCGCCGGATTCCAGGGTCGTCTCGAGAAAGCACGAAACTCGAGTATAGATAGTCGACCAAACTGCTCTCTCCAAATGAAAAATAGATTTTCCTTTTTCAGATTTTATTTTATTAATCCAATAAAGCGGCTTAAGACTAAACAATAATACCTACAGATAATAATACCTAGAGATAATACTACCTAGTATATACGAACTTAATCATACGGTCAAGAGCCCATCGACACCGGAAGGGTGAAGGGGAATAACTTAAGAATACGGCAAGAGCCCGTCGACACCGGAAGGGTGAAGGGGAATAACTTAATAATACGGCAAGTGCCCGTCGACACCGGAAGGGTGAAGGGGAATAGCTTAATAATACGGCAAGTGCCCGTCGACACCGGAAGAGTGAAGGGGAATAACTTAATAATACGGCAAGTGCCCGTCGACATCAGAAGGATGAAGGGGAATAGCTTTAATAATACGGCAAGTGCCCATCGACATCAGAAGGATGAAGGGGAATAGCTTAATAATACGGCAAGTGCCCGTCGACACCAGAAGAGTGAAGGGGAATAACTTAACAATACGGCAAGTGCCCGTCGACATCAGAAGGATGAAGGGGAATAGCTTTAATAATACGGCAAGTGCCCATCGACATCAGAAGGATGAAGGGGAATAAATTAACAATACGGCAAGTGCCCGTCGACATCAGAAGGATGAAGGGGAATAAATTAATAATACGGCAAGTGCCCATCGACATCAGAAGGATGAAGGGGAATAATACGGTGTTTTGTTGTTACCACACAGCACGCTATGGAGCAACGGCCCATCGACTCTTAGTAGAGAAGGGGAATATCGGGGGAAACTTGTGCTTCTGTATTATAAGGTAAAAACCTTAATCAACTTCGGCGAGCAAGCTTCGAATTTCTTTGGATTTCTTGGGTCCATAAGGCAATTCTCCTGCAGGAACCAACTGTGAACTCTATAACGATGAACCACAATATCGCATATATTTTGTTTTTGTATTTCGGCTGCGTGTTGGCGTTGGTTATTTCACTTGGTGGGTATGCAGATGGAGGTTGATTGGTGTCGGTCGGTCGTAGGAGTGTGACGCTTCGTTACAATACCAACTACTAGTTTTGCTCGCAACGGAATGTACTTCTCCAACATACAACACTGATTCATCCTCAGAATCATGGTCAACATCACTATCATAATTAACCTCATTAACTTTCTTTGCAAACTTATTTCTATGGCTTTTACAAACATTTGCATAATGGTTTAGCTTACCACAGGCCAGACATCTTTTACCATGCGCTGGGCATTTACCTTGCACGTGGTTAAGATTACACCTTGTACACTTAAACTGATTTTTACCTAGCTTTGTACTTAAACTTGTATGTGGCTGCTGATCCCCGGCTTTCTTAACAAATCTGGAATTATAATTTACATTTTCAGCAGTTTTATAATTTTTATTATTTCTAACACTACTTCCCGATTGTCTTCTTATAGCTGCGACACAACTCCGTTCACCTTCCATTCGTTTAGCTTGTAAACCAGCCTCCTCAGCAACTCGACATGTCTCCTTTGTCTTTGCAAGGTCTAACTTATCTGTCTTGAGTAACTGTAACCGCACAG
Source organism: Philhelius festivus (assembly GCA_963931855.1). Classification (NCBI taxonomy): domain Eukaryota; kingdom Metazoa; phylum Arthropoda; class Insecta; order Diptera; family Syrphidae; genus Philhelius; species Philhelius festivus. The sequence continues at coordinate 139,879,292 of OZ007554.1, forward strand.
TATGATCCGTTATTCCAATAACTATACGGTCCCGTATCATCGATTCTTTTTGTGATCCAAATTCACAGTTCTCTGCTTGCTTTGTTATATCAGAGAAAAATTGCTCCGCCGGTTCTCCTTCCTTCTGATAACGGGAGAAGAACAGATATCGCTCATAAACGAGATTACTTCTGGGAACACAGTAATTTTGGAATGCATTGATAACTGATTCGATTTTCTTTCGGCTTTCTGAAGATAACGGAAGAGTACTGAAGATTTCTATTGCCTGTTCCCCTGCACATGACAAAAATCTTGCAACTTGTACCTCTTCGCTTTCCGTGTTTGTTTTTGATGCCACTGTATAAATGTCCCACATGTTTTTAAATTTTCTCCAATTTTCTTTAATATTTCCATCCAATAACAATGAATTGGGTTTTATATAAAAATTTTCACTTTCAATTTTTTGTGTGGCCATTTTGTTTTATTTATTTTCCAAAAAGTTCTTTTTATTTATTATTTTATAGCCTGTCACTTTATTATTTCTTTTTATATTTTTTTTTTTTTTTTTCGTTTTATGTACTTATATTTCACGGAGTTCTTTTTAATTATTATTTTATATAGTCTATCACTTTGTTTTTTTTTTTTTTTTCGTATTACTTATATTTCACAGAGTCTTTGTATTAAACTTCGGCTGCGCCATGATGTACATATGTATGTACATTATATTTAAACAAGTACTCAATATGTTTTAAATGAAGTTTATTAGTACATTGATCAAGATAGACTGACCAGCAGAGATCAGCTAGCCACAAGTCGAACTTCATACCTACTTATACATTGATATATTCTGTGGTTATATAAATGCATGTATATTCAATATACATTACATATATTCCAATACATCAGTAGTATTAGAATGCCATGTTCATATCCTAACTATTCATTGCCATCTATTAGCCTTCCGTCAATGCACCCCAACTCTGTGTCAACAGCAACCGCAGTGAGTATTTCAACTCATAGGCCAACATCAACTATTTCTTTTTTATGCCGACGAAAAAGAATGTGTAAGATCGAATGATGTAACAAACATCATCATAATATCCTCCATGAACGAGAATCAGCACCATCTGAACCAATAGAAAGCACAAATGATAAAAGCCCATTACAAGTCCAGAAATCACTTCTTAACTGCAATGATGAAAGTGTCAGAATATTGTTCCGAGTTTTACCTGTTCGAATATATAGTGGCTCTGAAATGGTGCGAACGTTTGGGTTATTGGACGAAGGGTCATCCGTCACTATTATGAGCTCCAGCATAGCAAAGCGCTTAAAATTGGAAGGAACTGCCCAAGATCTTAATCTGCGTTGGTTTGGAAGAGAATCCAGGTCTAATAAAACTGTAGTTGTTGATGTACAGATAAGTCTCATCTTAGAGCGCCAATTCGTACCATCAACTCTACAAAAAATGAAGGCCTTATAGCAATGCAAACAAAGCTCGGATGGGTAGTTTATGGCCGCTTTACACCAGAGGAACGTGATGCAGAGAAACCTGAATTAATGACACTTTTTTGCAGCCAAAGTGAGGAGCGAGATCTTCGATTAGAGCAGGCCGTGGAAAATTATTTTAGCATTGAAAGTTTTGGAATTAAAAGACCGACTAAAAAAACCCTATGTGATGCAGACAAAAAAGCACTACACATTTTGGAAAATAGTACAGTGAAGATTAATGATCGATTCCAGACCGGTCTGCTCTGGAGAGATAATGCTCTTATTTTTTTTTTTTTTTTTTTATAATCTACCCGCGCTCAAGGGATTAGATATTAGATTACCCTTTAAATGTTTCAACACAGCGTGGGCGTGAAGTTAAGAAGAGAAAGAAGGATAGGAAAGATGTGTGGCACGATGTTCTGAGACTGAAGGTTGTTGTCTCAGATATTTTATCTCCAGGGATGGCGGCTGAACTAAAGCGGAGAATGCCGTGTCTTATTTCTATGTCGCTTATAATTCACATTATTTTATTCGTGTTCATCCTTGTTCGGCATACTAGTTTAACTCAATTACATGTTGTTAGTGTTATGCCTGAACAACATGTAATGAGTAAACCAGCAACCCATTGATGACAATTTTTAGAAGGTTTTTAATGGAATTAAAACGACATAGACGACGGCAGGGATCGAACCTGTGATCATGAGGTTCACAGGCGAGCACACATCCATCGTTCTCTTAAACTTCCGACTACGATCTGTGGCAGTAGTGGGAGATATAAAAGAAATGTTCCACCAAATACTAACACGTCCCGAAGATAAAGATTCTCAGCGATTTCTTTGGCGAGAAAAAGAAGATGGGCCTCTTGAAGTCTATGTGATGGAGGTTATGACTTTCGGTGCGAAATGTTCACCCTGCATTGCCAATTTTATAAAAAATCATAACGCCGCAACTTTCACTCGTGAGTGTCCTAGAGCTGTCGAAGCTATAATTAAAAATCACTATGTAGACGACTACGTAGATAGCTTTGATACTATCGAAGAAGCTTCTAAGGTGTTGCGAGTTGAGCTTTACCACGGGGGTGTTACTTTGATATTGTAGAAGGGCGGCGGCATGCTTGCTCTTCGCTCGGCCTAGCTCGAAGGATGGGGGTGGTTCTTGCCCCTCTCCAAGTATCTCTCACTCAGCAAACAAAATGTTCATGCCTTGTTAAAGGAAAAGGGAAGGGAAGGGGAAAGGATATAGTATATGACAGGAATAATTAAAAAAGGATTTACACAAATCTAGTGACCTATGCCACTATATGTGAGAAAGGATGAGGCTTGAGTCGATATCCCTTGGAATAGAAGATTGAGTATCTTAATTCTAACTATATCTAAAACCCTACTCACTAAATGTATATCCTTTTGGATATAAAGAAATTCTTTATTAGAATGTCTTTAGTTACTAAACCTAAACTAATCTAATCTAAATCTAACCAAAACAATCTTCTTTCCAAAAAAGATTCGAACACAACCCCATTGTCTCCCCCATACAGTGGTTCGTCCGATCATCAAAAGCATTGACAGATGTTAGTGTCAAAGGTCAGCCATCCCACCCTTGTATCTAAGATACGACCGTTGCTATCTCCTTGGCCGAAATCTGTGGAGATAGCCCCTAACACAACCTCCAGTCATAATCCTATTATAGTCAAATGTACGTATCGTTACATGTTCCTAGTCATCTTAAGTCATAGTAGTTTTGGTCTGTTGTAGCGTCTGTAATGAAATTATTTATGAAACCCTTCAAAACTACGCTACAACATACATTCATTCATTTTTTTTTTTCACCACGATCGATGTAAATAGACCATGAATATTTCTAGTTCGAAAGAACCACTGAACCGATTGTACAAATTGTTTTCGAAGATCGACAAATGGGCATTTTGATTAACCAATTTCCGATCACGATCTTTCTCTTGCTTACTTACTCTCGACACAGACGGTCCAACTAGCAGCCCCCGTGACTTGTGAATAGTCTAAATATTTAATATAATACAGCACATGTAAGTTCAAAACATATTTAAGAGTTCTTAATGTACAATGCATTTATTTCAAACCTTTTTGCAATTACTTCTTAAAGTGATGTAAGGTATTTAATTGGAAAAATCGTGATTGGAATTGGGATAATACTCGTGTGGTGATCGGATGTCCAAATTGTACATGTACCTAAGAACTGTACATCCATTGTAGTTTTTTAAATATTTTTCTTATAATAAATATTGTATAAAACGTAAGTCAAACAAACTTTAATTGTTTTAAATACAATTTATTTATTAAATTCTACTGATCGATTGACACAGGGAGAAGCGATTGAGAAATCAAAATCTCTAGAGAGTCATCACGTGCAGAGATTTTAAGTCTTACTCGTATACGTACTCTGGTGCTTTTTTCTATCGCCACCGTGGTCTAGGAGCAAGACGTTACCAACCAGATTTACAGCCATCGTTAGCATCATTACGACTCAGCTGTAAGGAAGCTCTGAAGATTGTAACTCTTGCCATCACGTTGAAATTTACGCCCATAGTACCATATAGTACAATGCTTGAAGCACCCGAGGTCCACAATAAGACAAAACCCTCCATAAACTCAACCTTGCCATATCGTCGAAATGTGCTGTCCGAAAAAGTTTAACCTCAATTTTCCTAACTTAAATTAAAAAACAGAGAGAAAAAAGTGAAAAAAACAGACAAGCTAAAACAGAAAAATTGAAAAAAAAAAAAAAGAAATAGTTTATTACTGAATTTATAGTTAATATAGTCGATAAATTAAAACTAAAGTTCAAGACACGTGACATTTGATTTTGATGATAAAGTGTACAACAAAAGGAATTATTATTTATTATTAAGAATATAGAGTATGAGAGTGGAAAAAAGTAGAAATCAATAATGTCCAATTAGTCAAAAAGAGAAAAAAAAAAAAAGAATACCCTATTTGCCAATCCCCATAACTTAAATCAAATCATATAAAAAGAAAAAAATTATTTTAAATCCTTACGAAAAACAAATAAAAACAAAAAAACGAATAACTGATAAGAGAATCTACATCAATCATTGTGCGCACAACGTTGGATGGATCCTCGACACAACAAGTGAGTAATTTGAAATCAATTGATTATTATTTTTATTTGAGTTGGAGGTATGGGTAAATGTCTACATAAAATCTTCCACTTTTTATCACTCCTATATTGCATTAAAATTTACATTCTCATAAAAAAATTCCTTTATGTTTAACTTCAATTGAGACACCCTGTCACGAAATTATGTTAAAATATTATTTGTGTTGAGAATTTAATTTGCTTAAAGATCAAAATCAAAATTTATGAGTTAAAATTTATGAAGATACGCATTCGTCATACGTAAAGAGAGAAGAATTCACTCAATTGTGTGCAGACTGAGTTGCACTCACTCTTTTCTCACTTATAAAAAAAAATAATAATACATTGTACCTGACATTGAGTGTGATTTTTTTTTGTGCTAGGAAAGAATAAAATGAACGAGTGTTTATTGAGACAAGTCTGTTACTCATTTATTTGCTCCAATTTGAGTTATCTGCAAACCCAGTAGAGATAATGATCGTCTTATCTTATTAGTACTTAGTAGAGAGAACTTGAACATGAAATGTTAATTTTTTTTAGACTTACGAGTATTTTGATTTTCTTTTGTTTATATTATTAGAATGTAATTATGTACGAACCTTAATTTACGAATTTAAATATAATGGATTTTGAAATGGAAACTTTAATGTTAATCATTATTTGTTAATAATGGATTTTTTAGATTAAAAAAATTAGAGGGGAAAGGTAAGAGATAGGGATTGGGTAGGTACGAGGAATATGTGACATGAGAGGGAAAAGGGGCTACACTATCATTCACTTTTGGCATGTGTAGTATGGTGGCAGCATAGACCGCTGCAGGATAAGGGTTGCCACATAGCTATTGCTAGCGCAACAAAACACCTGTTGTGTTCATTTCATCTTTCTTGGTTTTGTGCAGAGTGAGACGATTTTAGTCTTTTCGATTGTTTTTTCGTGTATTGTAAAGTTTTTTGTGAGAATGGCACGAATATTTTATTTATTTTTGAGGGTATAATTCAGCAAGATTCCCCCCATCCGACGAGTGAAGCCGTGCGTCGACAAGCGTGCCACCTGCTGATATACAAGGAAAATAAAACCTTACTTCCAACCTTCACAAAATAATTTGGCGCCCAACGACTAGGCCTGTTTTTATCAAAGCTTGCTTTGACAGATAGAGTTTAGTATTTATGTTTTAAAAAGTAATGTGTTGCCGAAAAGCGTTTATAGTTCAAAAGGAACAAAAACCAATCAGTGCGACATACAATTATTCAGTTGATTCCGTTTACGTATAAGTTAGTGGTTTTCCTTAGAACCGGTCAATTTATTCCCTAGTAAAATAAAAGTCGTTTTAGTTTCCATCACTGATGATTTAGAGAAAAATGATGATAAGGAAAATCCAGCTTCGTTTTTTTGGTTTGAGTTGCAGTGGAAGATGAGCTTGTCGCTTCTCTTTCCGCAACTATTTTCGAGAAAAAAAAAATTGTCGCTCAGCAATGCACAAGATCTAGTCACATGTTCCATGTGCAGAATCCGGTTTTGTCTCTTATCTTTCCCCGATATAAATGAATATAAACACCCAACAATATAAATAAAGTACAATTGTTATTATAAACAGCAACCCAATAGAAAAAGAATCTTTAACCTATTTTTCTCTGTGTAAATAATAATAATAAAAAAAAAAAAAAAAAAAAAAAAAAAAAAAACTCTTTTGATTCAGTTCAAAATTTAGCGATATTATCCGAGACAGGTTAGCGTATTATGTCAGACGTTCAAGGTAATATACCTAATCAAAGTAATGGTGCAATTCCAAAAAAGAAGGACAAGGGTACAAGTGGAACTACACGTTCCGGGAATAGATATAAACCAAATTTTGGTAGAAATCAAAATCATAACTCACCATTTAGATCAAACCCTCGAGTAAGACATACGCCAGTGAAAGTAGTGGTAGATAAGTTGGCAGAGGGAAATAATTAAATAATTTGAACTTACCCGACCCAGTAGAGTCTGTTCGAGACTTTAACATAGAGCCAGAAATAGAAAATAATGTCGAACAGCTAGCTAACTTGATAGAGCGTGAAGAAATAAGTTTCGCAATAAATGGAGAAAACCCACAAATTCAAAATAATCCACAAAATGAGTCATTAAAAAGCTATGTATCCAATGTTTTGCAACAAGGCTTAAAAAACTTGCATGAACAGCTTTTACTATCTCTTAATGAAGCACTCACAGATAGCATTGAAAAGACAGTTTTACCCACTGTAAGAAATATGGTCCAAAATAAACAGGTAGTTGGTCAAAAACCAAACAACCACAGACGAGCCAAAAGAAATAGTAATAACCAAATTGAAACATCCCAGACAAGAAATAATTTTAGTTTCCAGGCCAATGCTCCATCTACAGTGGATGGACAGATTAATCCTCACTCAGAATTACCGCCTCGTACAAACAATCTTCATCCGACTACCGGTAATTTAAATTCTTCTTCCACATCCAACACCAACAACAACTGCTCTGGCTTGCCATTTAATCAAGATCCCTACCTTAATGCCAATTTTTTTTATCAATCTAAGAATAAATTTGATCTTGATCGTTGGGGAATTAAATTTGACGGAACTGATAAGTCGATGTCGATTGAAGACTTTATATTTCGAGTAGAGACTCTAAAAGAAAATTATGAAATGCCTTGGTCCGAAATTGTCAAAAACTTTCATCTCCTCTTGAAGGAAAAAGCTCAAACCTGGTTTTGGCAGTACTTGCAGGATAATCCCCGTCTGGAATGGCAGGAGTTGCGTAGTGCCATACTTAAAAAATATCGCAGTCATGAAACTGACTTTGAAGTCATTAAACAAATAATGGAACGACGCCAGTTACCAAATGAGTCCTTCGATGATTACTTCAATGCCATTCTAGATCTCCGAAACCGTTTGCGAGAACGAATGCGAGAGAACGATCTATTAAAAATCGTAAAAAGCAATATAAACAATCGCCTGATGCAGTATATCTATCCCATGTCGATATACTCACTCGAACACTTGCGCGACGAATGCAAGAAGACTGAAAGAATGTTGACATCCAGAGATGCATATCGTCTCCGATATAATCAGACCGGATATCAACGAAACGTTCATGAATTAGATAAACCAGATTTTTATCACGAGGATGATATAAGTGCCATTGATAACAAAAACATTCCTGCACGGAATCGAGTATGCTTCAACTGTAAAAAAGAAGGACATAACTTCATGAATTGTCCATCCCTAGAAAGAAAATTATTCTGTTATAGATGTGGATTGGATGGATATACGACTCCGCATTGCCCGACATGTAACCCACAGGCGGAAAACCGGAAGGTGAGCGAGAAGTACTCCGGGGAGTCTCGCTCGTTTCTGACCAATCCAAATCCGGTTCAAAAACAGTAAAAATTGCCATAAATTCGGAGGAATCACACTGTTCTCCAAACCTACCAACAGTGGTCACGACCTCTGGATTAAAAAGTAACACAATTAACCCATATAAAACTTACGAAGAAAGACTCAAGCGATATAATGAATTAAGAGCAAAAATATTTTCAGTTGAAGAATTCAACATAGTTGACCCTTTTAAAAAACCAAACAAAACTTCACTTAGGAAAAAGAAGAGACGTTTTTTTTCAAAATTAATAGACTCGTCACAATTTATAGATGAACATGATCGTCGGCCCTATGCCACAGTGCGTATTGGTAACGAGGATGTCAAGGGACTCCTCGACAGTGGTGCGTCTATTTCTTGTCTAGGCACAGGTTGTGGAGATTTTGTTAAACGAAACAAGCTAAAAGTTATAGACTTCAAATCGGGAATAAAAACAGCCGATGGAAGCAAACAACGCATAGTAGGAAGAGTAAATATTGCAATGAGCTATAATAACACTTGTCGCAGAATCGATTTATATCTTGTTCCAACTCTTACCCAACCGTTGTACCTAGGCATTGACTTTTGGATAGAGTTCCAGATTTGTCCAAAACTTATATCCGAAATTGTTGACTATGACCCTAAGACGAAACATGACTTGACTGATGACCAGGAAAAGGCATTAAAAAATATAATAGAAATATTCCCTTCCTTTTCTAAGTTAGGACTAGGGAAAACTAATGTTGACACCCACGTTATAGACACAGGTAGCGCAGACCCGGTAAAACAACGGAGTTATCCTGTTTCACCTGTTATTCAATCGCTCATTAATGAGGAAATCGATCGGATGATGGCTTTAGGTGTAATCGAAGAAAGCCAAAGCCCGTGGTCATCACCGGTCGTACTTGTAAGGAAACCCGGGAAAAACCGATTATGCATTGATTATCGGAAAGTCAATGCCCTAACAAAGAAAGATGCCAATCCTATCCATAACATTGATTCCATACTAAGTCGCCTTGGCGATACTTATTTTATATCCAGCATCGATCTTAAAGACGCATACTGGCAAATTCCGCTTGATGAGAAGTCGCGGGAGAAAACAGCATTTACTGTGCCAGGAAGACCATTGATGCAATTTACTGTCATGCCGTTCGGTACATGTAATGCTCCGGCAAGGATGTGTCGCGTAATGGACAAAGTTATTCCATCAGCACTTAGGGAATATGTTTTCGTCTATATAGACGACCTTCTTGTCATCTCTGCGGACTTCGAAACCCATCTTCGTCGACTGGAAACTGTAGCTCAATGCCTTAGACATGCGAATCTTACAATAAATGTTGAAAAATCGAAATTTTGCCAACGTGAACTAAAATTCCTTGGGTATATAGTTGGTAACGGTCACCTCCAACCTGACCCAGGAAAGGTTCAAGGTATAAACGATTTTCCGATTCCAAACAGTGTAAAACAGGTCCGTAGATTCTTAGGTATGTGCGGCTGGTATCGTAGATTTATTAAAAACTTTGCCAGTCTCGCAGCCCCAATAACTGATATGCTCAAGAAGAGCAACAAAAAATTTGAAATGTCTTCTGAAGCTTTAGTAGCTTTTGAGGAACTCAAGACAGCGCTATCAACGGCTCCATTATTGAACAAGCCTGATTATGATAAAATGTTTTCGGTGCAGTGCGATGCATCAGATCAAGGTGTCGGAGCTGTTTTGTTCCAAACTAATAATGAAAACGAAGACCAACCCATAGCATTTTATTCGCAAAAATTGAACCCATGTCAATCCAATTATACAGTCACTGAAAAAGAGTGCCTTGCAGCTATTTTGGCCATTAAAAAGTTCCGGCCATATATTGAAGGGTCACACTTTCGGGTCATTACTGACCATTCTAGCCTTAAATGGCTAATGACTCTTAAAGATCTGAGCGGTCGATTGGCTAGATGGTCCCTTAAGCTGCAGGCATTCGATTTCGAAATTGAACACAGAAAAGGTTCAGCCAATGTCGTGCCTGACGCACTGTCGCGAGCTTTTGTTGACAGCATTGTTGCTGAAGACCCAAATGATTTGGCAATAGACCTTGAATCCGATGATTTTAAGAGCAAAGAATATAGTTCTTTAATTTACAAAATTGAACAAAACTCAAACCAATACCTAGACATTAAAATCCAAGAAAAACGGATTTACAAAAAGTTTTTCCCAGCTGACGGTGACGTTGATAAAACAGACCTTCAATGGCGACTTTGGATACCACCTAGTCTCGCTCCTGAACTTATCCGAAAGGCTCACGTTCCACCCAACTGTAGTCATGGCGGCTTAGCTAAAACATTGTCAAGGTTGAGAAATTATTATTTTTGGCCGAGAATGGCAAAGGATGTTAAAGAATTTATATCACAATGCGTTGTGTGTAAAGAAAGCAAAAAAACAAATAAGATCATAAAACCACCAATGACCACCCACATTGCGTTTGAAAGGCCATTTCAAAAGCTTTATATAGATTTTATGGGGCCTTATGTGAGATCAAAGCAGGGAAATACATATCTTTTCGTGTTATTAGATCATGTTACAAAATTTGTGCTTTTAAAGCCTATTCCAAAAGCAAATACGCAAACAGTCATTAACTTTTTGAGCCAAAATGTGTATAGTGTTTTCGGAGTGCCACAGTTTATCCAATCAGATAATGGCAAACAATTTGTGTCTGCTCAGTTTCAACAACACCTTGTCAAGCATGGAATACGGCACATAAAGACAGCTCTATACTCGCCTCAGGCTAATGCGTCAGAACGGGTAAATCAATCAATTCTATCAGGAATACGCTCTTATATTAAAAAGGATCATAGAGAATGGGATAAATATATTCCCGAAATCCAACAATCTCTTTGCACTGCAGTTCATCAGTCGACGTCAAAAACCCCTTATTTCTCATTATTTGGAACACAAATGATTACGCATGCCAGCTGGTATCCATTGTTACAAAACTTGGAGCTTCTGAATGACCCAGAGTTTCAAGCAGTGAGTAAAGCCGATCGCATTGGGTTGATTCAAGATCAACTGAAGGATCACCTTAAATTAGCGTTTGACAAACATGCAAAGAATTATAATCTTAGATCGTCAAATAAAAAGTTTCAACCAGGTCAAGAAATTTATCGGAAGAACTTCGTACAAAGTGATGCGAGCAAGAAAATTAACGCTAAATTCTGCCCAAAATATCTCAAGTGTAGAGTAGTACGCGGAATAGGAAACGCACTTTATGAAGTGGCTGATACTAAAGGCAAAATTGTTGGAATTTTCCACTCAAAAGATTTAAAAGCATAAAACCAAATGAGACTTCTATCTCAGGGCATGGGTCGAGCCACACGTCTTATTATAATAACGAAACATAATTTCCATTTCTTTTTCACATGACCATGTTTCTAAACAAATGGTTTTGTAATGAAATTATTTATGAAACCCTTCAAAACTACGCTACAACATACATAGTCATTTTTTTTTTCACCACGATCGATGTAAATAGACCATGAATATTTCTAGTTCGAAAGAACCACTGAACCGATTGTACAAATTGTTTTCGAAGATCGACAAATGGGCATTTTGATTAACCAATTTCCGATCACGATCTTTCTCTTGCTTACTTACTCTCGACACAGACGGTCCAACTAGCAGCCCCCGTGACTTGTGAATAGTCTAAATATTTAATATAATACAGCACATGTAAGTTCAAAACATATTTAAGAGTTCTTAATGTACAATGCATTTATTTCAAACCTTTTTGCAATTACTTCTTAAAGTGATGTAAGGTATTTAATTGGAAAAATCGTGATTGGAATTGGGATAATACTCGTGTGGTGATCGGATGTCCAAATTGTACATGTACCTAAGAACTGTACATCCATTGTAGTTTTTTAAATATTTTTCTTATAATAAATATTGTATAAAACGTAAGTCAAACAAACTTTAATTGTTTTAAATACAATTTATTTATTAAATTCTACTGATCGATTGACACAGGGAGAAGCGATTGAGAAATCAAAATCTCTAGAGAGTCATCACGTGCAGAGATTTTAAGTCTTACTCGTATACGTACTCTGGTGCTTTTTTCTATCGCCACCGTGGTCTAGGAGCAAGACGTTACCAACCAGATTTACAGCCATCGTTAGCATCATTACGACTCAGCTGTAAGGAAGCTCTGAAGATTGTAACTCTTGCCATCACGTTGAAATTTACGCCCATAGTACCATATAGTACAATGCTTGAAGCACCCGAGGTCCACAATAAGACAAAACCCTCCATAAACTCAACCTTGCCATATCGTCGAAATGTGCTGTCCGAAAAAGTTTAACCTCAATTTTCCTAACTTAAATTAAAAAACAGAGAGAAAAAAGTGAAAAAAACAGACAAGCTAAAACAGAAAAATTGAAAAAAAAAAAAAAAAGAAATAGTTTATTACTGAATTTATAGTTAATATAGTCGATAAATTAAAACTAAAGTTCAAGACACGTGACATTTGATTTTGATGATAAAGTGTACAACAAAAGGAATTATTATTTATTATTAAGAATATAGAGTATGAGAGTGGAAAAAAGTAGAAATCAATAATGTCCAATTAGTCAAAAAGAGAAAAAAAAAAAAAGAATACCCTATTTGCCAATCCCCATAACTTAAATCAAATCATATAAAAAGAAAAAAATTATTTTAAATCCTTACGAAAAACAAATAAAAACAAAAAAACGAATAACTGATAAGAGAATCTACATCAATCATTGTGCGCACAACGTTGGATGGATCCTCGACACAACAAGTGAGTAATTTGAAATCAATTGATTATTATTTTTATTTGAGTTGGAGGTATGGGTAAATGTCTACATAAAATCTTCCACTTTTTATCACTCCTATATTGCATTAAAATTTACATTCTCATAAAAAAATTCCTTTATGTTTAACTTCAATTGAGACACCCTGTCACGAAATTATGTTAAAATATTATTTGTGTTGAGAATTTAATTTGCTTAAAGATCAAAATCAAAATTTATGAGTTAAAATTTATGAAGATACGCATTCGTCATACGTAAAGAGAGAAGAATTCACTCAATTGTGTGCAGACTGAGTTGCACTCACTCTTTTCTCACTTATAAAAAAAAATAATAATACATTGTACCTGACATTGAGTGTGATTTTTTTTTGTGCTAGGAAAGAATAAAATGAACGAGTGTTTATTGAGACAAGTCTGTTACTCATTTATTTGCTCCAATTTGAGTTATCTGCAAACCCAGTAGAGATAATGATCGTCTTATCTTATTAGTACTTAGTAGAGAGAACTTGAACATGAAATGTTAATTTTTTTTAGACTTACGAGTATTTTGATTTTCTTTTGTTTATATTATTAGAATGTAATTATGTACGAACCTTAATTTACGAATTTAAATATAATGGATTTTGAAATGGAAACTTTAATGTTAATCATTATTTGTTAATAATGGATTTTTTAGATTAAAAAAATTAAAGGGGAAAGGTAAGAGATAGGGATTGGGTAGGTACGAGGAATATGTGACATGAGAGGGAAAAGGGGCTACACTATCATTCACTTTTGGCATGTGTAGTATGGTGGCAGCATAGACCGCTGCAGGATAAGGGTTGCCACATAGCTATTGCTAGCGCAACAAAACACCTGTTGTGTTCATTTCATCTTTCTTGGTTTTGTGCAGAGTGAGACGATTTTAGTCTTTTCGATTGTTTTTTCGTGTATTGTAAAGTTTTTTGTGAGAATGGCACGAATATTTTATTTATTTTTGAGGGTATAATTCAGCAAGATTCCCCCCCATCCGACGAGTGAAGCCGTGCGTCGACAAGCGTGCCACCTGCTGATATACAAGGAAAATAAAACCTTACTTCCAACCTTCACACGTCCCTGGTCCCAAAAGTTCGTACTCGTTGTGTCAAGTTATGGTAAATGTTCGTATCGTCACGTACTAGTTCCAAAAAGTTCGTAATTCGTCTTGTTAAGTCAGGGTAAACGTTTGTAGCGTAGCGTACTAGTACCAAAAGTTCGTAATTCGTCATATTAAGTCATATTGTCTCTTTCTCCACTCTTCCAGAAAGCCGGCTTGGCCTGGCCTCTACACACTGACGCAAGTGGATTAGCACATCATTATTGTAATGAAAACGCAATTTTTAAAATTCAAAAATACAAAAATTTAATTAATTCAATATTGGCCATAGGCCGTAAATGTAAAAGAGTATAAAACAAATTCAAAAATTATGAAAAGTAATGAAAAAAAAGTAAAAAAAAAATCTTAAAAAATTAAGAAAAGTAATGAAAGGAGAGATATTCAATAAAACAAAAGGATCATAAAAATAAAAAAAAGGTAAATCTTGAAACCAGACAACCCAAAAATGGTCTTTAATTTTTTTTTGTTTTATTTGGATCTGCCTTCTTTAGTGCAGATCAACTTCATATATATGTATATGTATATATGTATATATTATGTGTGTGAAAATTTATGTTGATAAAAAGGTTACTCACTTTTCCTCATCCCACGAAGTTCTGCCGGCAGCACGTTCCTGATGATGGTAAGTAGATTGGCTTCCAATTTAAAGCCTTCAATTCAAATACTCTTTACTGTACATATATCTATATAACTATATGCATATATATAAATTTTCACTCGCGCAGATCTTGATATCCATACACGTTTTTACGGTTTCACTTTTTAATATCTTTTTTTTTTTTTGTATGTCCTTTTCTTTCAATCTAATTATTAACATTTAGCAAGAAAAGTTTAAAATTTTAAAATTCAATAAAAAGTTACTCAAAAGTTATTAAACAAAAAAAAAATTCAAGAACAAAAAAAACTTTCAGCTTAGTTCCAAAAACATAAGGGACACCCCTTTCCTTTGTCGTGGTGCTAACCAGGCTTTCCGCTGGAGCTCAAATCAGCTTTCTGCAGAATCTATCTATGTGCCACTGGATCTCCTTCTCTGAAGCGTCCAGGGATTTATTCAGCACCAAAAGGCAATTCCAATTACAGGCAGAGGCCAAGGTTCGCCTCTAATGTACGTACGGTACTTTATATTATATCTATATATATATAAATATATATCGAACTATTTTACATATATATCTGTGCAACTACGTACATATGTATGCAAGATTTTTCCAAACCTCAACCTAAAGAGATTTCATATCTTTATTCTAACTATCACTTCATTATATCTTTAATAAGATTACCTCTGCTTTGAAATTAGCTTTTATATTTATTCGGTTATTGTCAACCTGTCCTCCTTTGGGCCACTTAAGTCCACTTTCTTCGGAAGATGTATATATATATATATACTTGTATGTACATATATATACATATATTCTAAAAGTTATTAAATTTTGGTTTAAATCGAATTACACTTATTTTTCAAATGTTCACCTCTGAATTAGATATAGTAATTTATGGCAATATTTCTCCTTTTTCACCTTGTCTTTAAGGATAAAAAAAATCAACTTTATCAAGAAAAAACTAATTTTCTTATTCCCGGTGCACTATTCTCAAACCGTACTGTTATGGTAGAGCTCGAACTTTGCATCAGCACTTTCACTTTCAGTATGACAGCAAAAAAATTCCTATTACATAACACAGTTCATTGACCTATTAGCCTAATTTCTATCTCCTCCTTAAACTTTCTTTCTTCGTTCTTCCTTCTGGAAAGATTAAACTTTTTCCAGTCACTAATCTAGTACCTTAACTGGTCATGGCTGTCGTCCTCGAATTTTACTAATACTTTCGGGATATCGTAAGCTTAATCCACTACTTAGTATTATTTTCTATTTGAAATAATGCTTATTTTATCAACATGAACTTATTTAAATTAACTAAATTATAAATAAACCTAACCTAATCAGTCTAACTCTCATTTAACCTACTTATACTAATAATATTGCACAAAATCTTATCACAGATTTTCTACTACGTACTATTTCGTACTATTTTAGTGTCCTACCTAGTTGCTTCCTCTATTCGCCAAACGATCGCGTTACCTAGTTTTGTCAATTTGTTGTTGTCGGTCAAATTTGGCTTGTGTTTGACATTTCATCATATTTTACAAATTGCGAAAACAAATTTTGTGTGTAAAATTTTTTATAATTAAGAATAAGAAACAAAAAAACTAAGTAAAATCAAACAAACAACCTGAGATGGAAACTCGACTAGGACATAAATTTCTCGTTACTCTTAAACATAGAGAGTAACAAACAAAACATCTAAAACACCAAAGGGTAAGTTTATTTACATTCCCACTTTCTAGTTTGCTAAAACTTATCTTTTCTTTTTTTTTTCTTTAGTTTATTTAGCTATATATTTCATGGACACTTCCTACAAGGCCAAATAACTAATCATAAGGATAAGTCACTATTTGTCGCTGAGAATGATTCGGGACATTTTCATTTTGAAACGACCTATGTATGAATATAGCCACCCAAGAACCAGTCTCAAGCGACAAAAATCCTAATTTTTAATTTGTTCTTACTTCCTCTTTTTCTTCTGTATTTCAGGTTCTCCTATCGGATCCTCAAATATCAACTTGAAGCCACCCACTACTGCAAATCACAATCAAAACTAAACTCAGGACAAAAAAAAACTTTTCCACTTCAATGGGCTACTTTCATAATACCGCCAAAATCTTTCCGTCCACAAGTTAGTACGTGTCATGTTGTAAGTCCAACCTTTTGAGTCCTATTATATGAATTCATATACTATAACTATGCTATACTATTCGAAGCGTTATTTAATGTATGAAGGCTCTGCTTTTCATACTATTTCCTTTCTTTTATTATATCTAAGATCTACTATTGATCGATTGGTAAATCTTATAATATCAATAAAAGATTATAAGACTTATATGAGGTATATGACGACCTACGTAACAAAGGTTACAAAGGACGTTATAAAGATACATAAAAGTGGTGGTTTCGAACTACGCAATTTAATGTCTAACTCGGAAGAGGTTCTAAGGTGCATTGGACATAAAGCTGAAATGAAAAATCTTAAGCGCGGCCTTGACATGAACATCGATGCCGTGTTGCCTCCAGAAAAAGTTCTTGGAATGTGTTGGGACAGTGCAGAAGATGAATTTGTTTTCCAAGTTCGTTTTCCTCGTATTAGTCAAGAGATTATTAACGACGAAAGATGTCCTACAAAAAGGGAATTTCTTGGAATCACGATGTCCATTTTCGATCCCTTTGGAATGATTGCGAATTTTACATTGTATTTGAAGCTGCTGTTAAGGTCGATATGGCGTCTTGGAATTGACTGGGATGCTATTATTCCTGACGAGCTCTCCGCGAAATGGAAACTATGGAGGTTAGAGTTGCCAAAACTAAGCAATGTGAGAGTTCCCCGATATCATAGTTGCCATCTTTCTACCTGCAGTCAGGTTGAGCTCCATACGTTTGTTGATGCCAGCGAGGATGCCTATAGTGCCGTCACCTATCTTCGAGTTCTTTTTAATGGAGAGACTTGCATTTCATTCGTTTGTGGTAAAACCAGAGGAAACCCTAAGAAACTATTGTCCATGCCCGTCTTGAGTTATCAGCTGCTGTTCTAGGTACTAGGCTTTCTGAGTCAATTGTAAACTGTTTTAAGTTGCCTTTTGTCAAGATACTCTTTTGGACGGATTCCAAGACCGTACTTCATTGGCTACGGACTGATCCTCGACGACATAAAGAGTTTGTAGCCTTTCGCATTGCAGAAATTCTTAACAGTTCCAAAGTAAGCCAGTGGCGATGGGTTCCATCTAAGCAAAACTCAGCAGATGAAGCCACAAGGGTGAAGTATCCGCCACAATTTCGAGTGGATAGCTACTGGATAAGAGGACCTCCTTTTTTGGCTCAAGATGAATCTGAATGGCCGCAAATACCAGATGATCTCACCATTCACAAATGTACGGAAGAACTTCGTCAAAATTATGTTCTGTATGCAGAGATAAAAACAGATGTTTTATTTGATACTAAGAGATTTTCTTCGTATATAAGACTGAAGAGATCCATTGTATGGGCGATACGTTTCATAGACGTTTACATTCTTCGCAGGTCGAAGGTGCAAGGGGAGCTCACAGCGCTAGAAATAGACTTTGCTGAACAAGTAGTCTGCAGAGAGATACAGAGGCTTATGTTTTTGGACGAGATTACAACGTTACGAAAAGGGTTACCAATAAAAAAGGGTAGTGAAATAATCAAACTAACACCGTACCTTGATGAGTTTGGCCTGCTTCGTGTGTATGGACGTATTGATGCTGCCGAGACTATTCCATTTTCTACAAGACGTCCCATCATAATGCCAAAAAACAATCCAGTTACAATCTTGCTTATCGAACAATTTCATCGTCGATTTGCCCATCAAAATGACGATGTTGTAGTCAACGAAATACGACAGAAATTTTGGGTGGTTGGTCTTCGAAACGGTGTTAAGAAGGTAAGGAACAATTGCCTCTTGTGTCGAATCCGAAGTGCCTCACCTGCACCGCCAATAATGGGTCAGTTACCAGAAGATCGTCTTACCCCTTCGGTCAGACCGTTTACATACACCGGATTGGATTATTTTGGACCCGTTAGCGTCACCATAGGTCGTCGAAAGGAAAAACGCTGGGTCGCTCTCTTTACATGTTTGACCATTAGAGCCATACATCTGGAAGTCGCAGCTGATTTATCTACCGATGCGTGCATTCTATGTATACGAAATTTTTGCAACCGACGAGGGGTTTCTCTACGAATACGCAGCGATAATGGAACAAATTTTATTGGGGCGAAGAAGGAACTAGCATCGAACGTTATCTTCGATGTTGAAGCTATTAAAGCTGAGCTGTCTACGAGAGGTATCCAATGGGTTTTCAATTGTCCAGCCAACCCTCACGCTGGCGGCTGTTGGGAGCGTCTCGTACAATCCGTCAAGCGGGTGTTGTCTCGTACTCTCAATGAAACGTCTCCTACACTCGAAACCTTACAGAGCGCTTTAATAGAGGCAGAAAATATCGTCAACAGTAGGCCACTCACTCATCTGCGGTATCCACTGAAGAAGAAGAGCCACTTACACCCAACCACTTCATCTTGGGTGCTCCCAATTCAACCCAATCGCCAGACGTTATCAATCCGGGGGCACTTTGCCTTCGAAAGCAGTGGAAAATTGCTCAACAATTAAAGGATCGCTTTTGGAGAAGGTGGATTCAGGAATACCTTCCCGTTTTAACGAGAAGATGTAAATGGTTCCGAGAGGTTCCACATATTGCCGTCGGACAGCTTGTCCTTGTATGCGATGCTGACATACCAAGATCACAATGGATTCCAGGAAGAGTCACCAGAGTTTTTCCGGGCCCAGATGGCCAAGTCCGGTCAGCAGAAGTAAAGACATCGAAAGGGATATATCGAAGACCAGCAGTGAAGATCGCAGTACTTGATATTGGTGAGACCTCTGATTAAAATCTGTATGCCTCACGGGGGGTGGGATGTCAAAAATAGTATATTAAAGTATAAATTTGAATAAATGTAACGTTGTCCTCATGGCTTCCAAATTTGGCTGAACGCATCCAAACTATCGGCTTCGGTTACTTTCATTTACTCCGATATCTGTCATTATATTCTGCGTTCATTTTACTTCATTTCATTGCCGATCGTCACCAAATTTGGAAGCCATAAAGAAACCAAATCAAGTAAGTTAAATTTATCTTTATAAATGGTGATAAATTGTAAAATTAATATTAAAATACTTTGTAGAAAATAAAATTCTTAAACTGAAGATCGTTATATTATTGGTTGAATACGAATTTGGCTGACGCTTCGACACCACCTGTATTCATCGTGTATTTTTCTTATAAAGGGTGGTTAAATTTTAAGGGCCGATTTTGAATGTGAACCACACCTAACGTAAAGTTTTTTTCAGCATTTCATTTGACATTTCTCAATTTCTGACTAACTCAATTTGAACCATGGAAAGATACACAATCATAGTACAGAAGGATTTTATATGAATAACAAATACAACATCCGCAATAGGATCACTGCCGATACTCGAATAAATGTCAAATCTCTATCCGCAGCAGGATTTCACTTCTCCTTTTATCGGCAGTGATCCTACTGCGGATGTTGTATTTGTTCCTACTGTACTACGGATAACTTTTCCAAAAAAAACACGGCTAAAGACTTGCATTTACACGCTTACAAGGTACAATTGACTCAAGAACTAAAGTTTCTTTCAAGCGTCGTCAATGGTCAGAATGGTGGCAAGAAATGGCAACAGTGGATGATCAATTTTCGAAGAAAATCGTCTTCAGTGATGAGGCACATTTTCACCTCAGTGAATAAGCAGAATTGCCGCATTTGGGCGAATGTGACTGTCGAAAAACAAATGCACTCACAAAGAGTGACTGTTTGGTACGTTTTATGGGCTCGCGGCATCATCGGGCCGTATTGTTTTTCAAAATGAAGCCGGTCGGGCAGTTACTGTGAATGATGATAACGAACTTTTTATGGCCCGAATTGGAAGATATGGATGTGGACGATATGTGGTTTCAACAGGACGGTGCCACTTGCCACACAGCTAACGAAACAATGGCTCTTTTGCGCGACAAATTCAATGTCCGTGTTATCTCACGTGGTGGCGATGTCAATTGGCCGCCAAGATCATGTGGTTTGACACCGTTGGACTTCTTTCTTTGAGGTTATTTGAAAGAAAAGGTGTACGTCGATAAGCCAGCAACAATTCAAGAGCTAAAGGATGAGATAATTTGGCACATTAACGGCATAGAACCTCAATTATTCCTCAGCGTCATCGAAAATTTGGACCATTGGATGGAGGTGTGACGCCGAAGTCGCGGCGGCTATTTGTCCGATATTTTTTTCCATACATATAATTGAACCATACCATATTATCATAATAAAAAGAAATGACAATAATTTCGTAAATAATTTGTGTTTTATTCAAAATCAACATCGGCCCTTAAAATTTAACCACCCTGTAAGCTGAATTGTAGTTCAAATAGTTCTTAGCTTAGATCAGCCCTTGCAAGCTTTCCGTATACCCAGATGGAATACAACCATTACCATGCCGAAAAATTTATATAACTTAACGAAACTCTGAATTCAGTAGCCATTTCAATGAAATTCAATTATGCCTTTCTTTTATTCAATACCTGAAAGTAGAAGTGTCTAGACAAAATGTAAGTACTACGAAAATGTAAGAAAAACTAATTATAATTCATTAAATCTTAATAATTTTTCCTTAAATAAAGGATTTTGTAATCATCGAAAAATATCTTTTATTTCGTAATTAAAAAAATATCTAGCTATTGGGTTACTGTCCAACCATTACAAAATAATTTTTGGATTATACCAATTGTGTTCTCCAAGATGTCCTCTTCAAGAAATAATCTGAAAACTGGAATACCAGAACGTTCAAAAAACCCTAAGTCAAAACTGCCAACAGATGAATTTAATTGCTATGTCTGTACAAGGCCGGATTCTGCCGATTATATGATTAAGTGTGACAGCTGCTGTGAAATCTGGTGCCACTTCTCGTGCGCTGGCGTGACCAGTCTAATAGTCGAAACGGATTGGGTCTGTTCCCACTGTACTAAAGGTAAGAGTATTCTTTATACAAAGTTTTCAGATGCGATCCCCATACCTGCTGTGTGTATTGCCATAACCACAAATAAGGACAAACCACGTGCTAATTGCTCTTATACTAATACTACAACTTCAAACGAAATTTTTCATTTTTTTATTTTTAATATATATATATAGCTAACAGTTTAAAGAAAATGAGCCCTCAGATTAGTATTGCATCAACAGCACAAACATTTCAGAATGTGAATATACCAACTAAAGTAGCAGCTCCATTGTCTGCCATGTCTATAAATTTCCCCTCTACTATTGCAAACACCAACGTAGTAAACGTAGAGAAACGAGATAAGGAGCACTTAAATAAAAAATATAAACTGCTTAGCCAACTTTCTGAATACGCGTCAGAAGATGATGAAGGTTGGACTTCATCCATATCAAGTGTTAACGTAACCCATTGGTTAAAATCTCAAAAAACACAACAAGAGAAATTGGTGAATGGCCGGACAAATTTGCCCACATGTGCGAAAGGTCAAACGAATGATATAACGTGGTTAACTACACAAAACCAACATTCACAATTGCAAGAGCTAAAGTGCTCACCCAGAGAAAAAAGCACGTAAAATCAAAAAAAAAACAACTTTGAATCAAAGTAAAACCAATATGATTTGGCTCTAATGCCGAAAATATTTAAATCAAAGTTGTTTATCAATGAAAAGTGATTCCCTACTTCATTTCAAATCAAATTTGAAACCAATATGATTTAAAGTTGTAGCATTATAGCCCCGAAGGAAGGAGTCTTCGAGAGCATCGATTTTCTCTCGCAGTGCAAAACTACTGTGCCACTATAGAAGCCTCCGGATTGATCTACAACACCCGTCGCTTTTGAAAGAACTGGAAAATAAACTACCTCATGACATTCGACTTAGTTGGGCATCACACAAGTACATGTTACCAGAATGAACTCTCTATAATTTCAACGAATGGTTAAAGAGGCTCGCTGATTCAGCGAGTTGCGTCGTTCCACCAATCACATACTTGACGTCGGCTAAACCAAAACAGAACAGCAGGAATACAAAGGTGAAAGGATTTGTTAATGCTCATCTGCCTGTGTCAAGCCAAGAAGATAATTTCAGTCCAGTTGCTGTTAAATGCTGCATATGTGAAGGTAACTGCTCTTGAGTTGAAAGATGTGTACGGTTTCAAGGTCTCAATAGAACCCTCAAATGATCCGCTGTAATAGAACATCACTTGTGCCGCCGCTGTTTGCTAAATCATCCAAAGAATAGGTGTAGCTCTACTTCTAAGTGTGGGATTAACAACATCGTCGCTTTTCCGGCAGAGTGGCATAAGTCGAAATTTGCAAATTTTCAGGAGAGCCTTTTAAAGTTTTTTTTCATACTGAAAAAAAAAATCGTTGTTCATAAAAAACAAAACTCGAATGTTGAATACGTGAAAAAATTGCATTTTTTGTTTGTTAACTTTTATAAAAAACGAAATATTAAAAAAAAAAAAAACAAAAATTGATTTATGCCGTATTTATACGTAGAAAATGACGGGATGTTTTTGAAAGTTGAGAGCGGCGCTTTTTCATAACTCGGAAACTAGAAGAAGTAGGTTAACGCCGATTACACAGAAAAATTGTGTTTTTTTTTCAGCTCAGTTCTGTGTTAAAAACTAAAAAACGACAAATTTCGACTTATGCCACTCTGCCGGAAAAGCGACGAACTGTACTTTTAATCGCCATAAATTACTTCACAACTTTGAAGTCAAAAACGAAAGCAATGGAAATGTCACAGTAAATCAAGAAAGCAACAAGCGAGATGAAAGCTGTAAGTCCCTTTTCCGGATTGTACCAGTCACTTTATATGGTGAAAAAAGTTGGCTTAAAACCTTCGCTCTCCTGGACGATGGGTCGTCCGTAACGCTTTTAGATGAAGACATTGCCGACCAGTTAGAGTTGCAAGGTAAGCCCATTGCGTCTCAAGTGGACAGGTAACACCTGTCGACTGGAAAATAATTCTCAGTTGATTCAGCTTCGGATATCAGGAACCCAAACTGGATCCGAAATCTATTCATTGATAGATGTACACACGGTAAAGAGCCTCAATTAACCAAACCAATCACTTGATTTCGCAGCATTGCAACTTACCTCACTCGTATTTGTAATCTGCAAATTTCCAGAGGAACGAATAGCCATCTGTGGAGACATAATGGAAATGTTTCACTAGGTCCACATAAGAAAGGAAGACCAATCGTGTCAAAGGTTCTTGTGGAGCCGCACTTCTGAAGAACAGCCCGTTATCTTCACCATGGCGGTTATAACTTTCGGTGCTAGCTGTTCTCCGTGCTGCGCGAATTATGTTTTTCCTTTTAAAATCAAAGAATAACTCAAATTTAAACAATTGGTTCTTTATTAGATAACAATCAGCTTCAGACTAACTTAACATAAAATATTCCATTTCCATGATAACAAATAATGATAACAGCATTCTTGAAAAGAGAAGTCTCTCTTGTATGAGTACTGACCAAGAGATTTTGGAGTTGATCTGGTAAAGATGCTACTGTTGCTATGATGCTGCTTTTGTGGTGATGCTTCTCGCTTGTTGCTATGTAGGGTTTAGGATTAGAGAACATAGGTTTTTCTCCTGTACAATTCAAATAGTGATATTGTCATCTGTCCAGCATTATAAAGATACCATCAACTAGTTGTCCATCAAATAATGTAATTAAGGTAAGGTGTTTGTTGTAAGTAATGACCTTTAGTTATGCAATTACGTAACTCGCGCAATACATAAAAAACAGAAATGCTGATGATTTTGCAGAAAAATTTCCTCGTGCCGCACAATCCATCAAACAGAATCATTACGTTAATGATCTTATGAATAGTGTCCCAACAGAACAGGAAGCGATCAGATTAGCTAAACAAATTAGATACATACACCAACAAGGAGGATTCTACATAAGAAATTGGATTTATAAGTTATAACTCACCAGCCGTTCTTGAAGCATTACAATCCGAACTCACCGAAAGTAAAAATTTGAACTTTGATGTTGAACTAACTACCGAAAAAGTTCTAGGTATGTGGTGGTGTACGTTGACAGACTGCTTCACCTACAAACTCTCAACAAACCCGCGTCAGAGAGAAGTTCTTTTTGATGGCCGCCATCCTACTAAACGAGAAGTTCTGAAAATCTTGATGTCTATCTTCGACCCGCTAGGCCTATTAGCATACTTTCTTATGTTTGGTAAAATTCTATTACAAGACATATGGCGCTCAAAAATAGATTGGGATGACAAAATACAAACAGCCGAATTCGAAAAGTGGCTGAAATGGGTGCAAATTTTACCAGCAGTCAAAAACTTCAACATTCCCCGATGTTACATCTCTAATGCGATGAAAACGGAAGTGGACAGGCAACTCCCATTTTTGTAGATGCCAGCGAAAATGGTTTTGCTGCGGTAGCTTACATTAGAAGTACAAATGGCAAATGTACTAAATGTGTCCTTTTAGGAGCGAAGACAAGAGTCGCACCTCTAAAAAATGTATCCATACCTCGTCTTGAGCTACAAGCCGCACTTCTTGGTGCTCGATTTGCAAAAGCATTGGTTAACTCTCATAGCATCAATTTTTCTCAGCGCGTTTTTTTGGTCAGATTCGAGAAACGTTCTCAGTTGGCTCCGCTCCGATCATCGGCGCTACAGACAATTTGTCACCTTTCGAGTCAGCGAGATTCTAGACTTGACAAATGTGACAGAGTGGCGTTGGGTTCCAACAAGGGTCAATGTTGCAGACGAAGCTACAAAATGGAAACATCTACATACCTGTTTTCTCATCAAAAAGCAGATGGTACAATGGACCCGAGTTCTTAAAAAGTTGTCCTGATGACTGGCCAAGGGAAATACTAAGTAGTGAAGTATCAACTGTTGAAGAACTAAAGACATATGATATGAACATTCACACTAGATTCCTAGAAAGCATTATTCGAGTAGATCACTTTTCACGCTGGAAACCGCTGTTACGCAGTACCGCCTACATTATTCGATATATAAAAAACCTAAAAATTAAGAAACAGGATAAACATATGAGAACTTCTGGATTCTTAAAACAAAACGAAATTCGATCGGCGTGGAACGTGTTGATGAGAGAAGCTCAACGCACAGCATACCAAGAAGAGATAGCAGATCTGGCTTCAAAAAGGCATGTAGAGAAAAGCATCCCAATATATAACCTTTGTCCGTATCTTGATGCCCACGATGTCCTTCGAGCTAAGGATAGAACTGACCTTTTCAAAAAATCTAATGATTACTTCAAAGGATTAATTATTCTTCCAAGAGATCATCCAAATACCAGACTCGTTATGACAGACATGCACCATAGATTTCATCATCAAAATCATGAGACCGCTATCAACGAGCTTCGTCAAATGTTCCAAATTCCACGGATAAGAACAGCTTATCGAAATGTGAAAAAAGAGTGTCAAGACTGCAAAAATCAGAGTGCCAAACCTCGTGAACCAATAATGGCCCAGCTGCCTATAGCACGAATGTCACCCTATACTAGACCATTTTCATTTACTGGCATTTATTACTTCGGTCCCATAAATGAAGGAAAAAAGATGGGGTGTTCTGTTCACCTGCTTACGCGACTAGAGCTGTTCACATCGAAATTGAGCAGTCTAACAGCAGATTCATGTATACTTGCTTTACGCAATTTTGTGGCTCGTAGAGGAACACCAGTAGAAAATAGTGATAATGGCACTAACTTTAAAGGAGCTGAAAGTGAACTACGAGAAGCACTCAAAAACGTCTATAAACACAAGTTAATGGAAGCATTCACTTCTCAAGACACTAAATGGAACTTCATTCACCAAGTTCCCCACACATGGAAGTTTCCTGGGAGCAACAAGTGCGCTCAATTAAATCAGGCCTCTACAAAATTATGCCCATGCGAAACCCTAGCGATGAGCTGTTGAAGAGAATGATGCTAGAAGTTGAGAATGTGGTGAACTCTCGGCCACTCACATATCTTCCTATAGACCATGAAAATGAAGAAGCACTCACCCCAAACCATTTTCTTTTGGGATCATCCAATAGACTGAAGCCTCTAGCAGTATTCGACAAATGATGTGAAAGTGGTTAAGAAGAATTGGCAAACATCACAGCTGTATGCGGATCGTTTTTGGAGGAGGATTTTTGGATAAATGAATATCTACCTACACTAACGCGTCGATCAAAATGGTTTGCAACAGTCGAACCAATAAAATAAGGCTATATTGTCCTTATCGTAGATCAGAATAGTCCTCGAAATTGTTGGCTGAAGGATCGTGTTATTCAAACCAGAGTCGAAAATGACGGCCAAGTAAGAAGCGCAACAGTCTTAACCAATGCTGGTGTTTTCGAAAGGCCTGCTGTAAATTTAGCCGTGCTTGACGTTACTGGACCCAAAGAAGTTGTACTGCCCTTGCAAGCTTTCCGTATACCAAAACGGAATACAACCATTACCATGCCGAAACATTTATATAACTTAACGAAACTCTGAGTTCCGGTTTCAAGTAGACATTTTAATGAAATTCAGGTATGCCTTTCTTTTATTCAATACCTGAAAGTAGAAGTGTAGATAAAATTTAAGTACTACGAAAATGTAAAAAAAACTAATTATAATTCATTAATTCTTAATAATTTTTCCTTAAATAAAGGATTTTGTAATCATCGAAAAATATCTTTTATTTCGTGATTAACAAAATATCTAGCTGTTGGGTTACTGTCCCAACACACCCTTTAAATATGCTTTTCAGGATTAAACGAGTTAATAAATAAAATAAGGTTCTATGCATTGACTTATTATACATGGACTGCCAGAGCCCAACATCACGATGGTTCAATTTAAAACTATATGGAACTACCGCTATTGGTGCAAACTCGGAAAACATAGTGTAACTTGTGGTTTTGGTATTTGATACATGAATTTTTGACATAATTGAGTTTGTAAAGGGTGTTGAGCGAGAATTGGTTAAGTTTATTATTAAATAAGAACTTGAAGGCTATTTTCATGCTTTATTTGCGGATTTAAGAGTCATAATATCAATACCTTCCCCTAAGAATGTATTAAGAAACATTTTTAAAATTGTTCAGGAAACGAAAAAAAGTCTCATTTAGTTATTTTTTTGTGTATTTTATTCTTTGAGTATATATAATTATATATACTCAAAGATTTTATTGGACGATTTTTGTTTCCCTTAAGAATGTATTAAGCGACATTTTTAAATTTGTTTCGTCCAATAAAATACACACAAAAATAATAAATGAGATGTTTTTTTCGTTTCCTGAACAATTTTAAAAATGTTACTTAATACATTCTTACGGGAAGGTGTCGATATGCATTTATCATATACAGGAGAAGAGTGCTGAGATTCGTTAGAGTGAGAAAGCATAAAGAACTGTCGAAATGCTGATTTTGGAAAACTATTTAAATGGCACAAGAAATTGATTTATTTTCTTATATGAAATCAAGTATGCGAATCTGTCATTGTTTAATTTATTTCAACAATAACTTTAGTCATAAAAGATATATTAAACCGAACAACCTGGAAACATATAATTCAAAGCAAAAGTGAAATTTATCAATTTGTACAAACCTTATTGTTTAACACAAATCAAAATTTCAACTTTTCATTTCAATTTATTGTGAACATTGTGTTCAAAACACGAAAAAAACTATCTCTAGTAAAAAATGGATGCGGTTCAACATGAAATAAGGTAAATTATAAAGTTAATATTGCTCTACTTAAAATTATGTAGATAAAAGATAAATATATTTTTTTTTGAAAAAAATAGCAAATTCACCTTTTAATAAGGTTACCTGTGGAAACCTTACAGCAACAATCGCCAAGCAATTCATGCCCTAGAAGACAATATCCGCCGTAAGGCAGTTTTCATTGAACTAAATGCTTTGTTCTCGCGTGTTCACAAATTTCGCTGAACACCCTTTATATTATTCTTATTATTTTGTCTTGGATAACATTAAAATGTAAAGTTCAATTGAAATAGATGGCTCTGTTTTTTAATAAGCAATAATAATAGATGTCTATAGTTTCTATGGCAAAAATCGTAGTTCAGGCCAGGAGCCAAGAGGTGGCCTCTGGAATTAATATTTATTTTTACCACTTTTGCACCAATAGCTCTAATGTCGGTAGTGAGAGGTGGAACCATTATTCACTGAAGCGTTTGTATAGTAATTTCATACGACTAGCAGTCCATAGCCGTATTTTTTTGGTAAAGTTATCCGTAGTACAGAAGGATTTTATATGAAAAACAAATACAATATCCGCAGAAGGATCACTGCCAATACTCGAATAAACGTCAAATCTCTATCCGCAGCAGGATTTCACTTCTCCTTTTATCGGCAGTGATCCCACTGCGGATGTTGTATTTGTTATTCATATAAAATCCTACTGTACTACGGATAACTTTTCGAAAACAACACGGCTCATATATAATACGTCAATGGTTCTATGACTAGGTTTTTTTATTTTCTTAAAGAGAGATAATAAGGGTATTCATGTAACGAGATAATTTTGCGCTTTGTAGAAAGATATAATTTTTCGCAACATGTTTTCATGAACACCCCCTAAGAAATACTTGCGTAAATGTGGGAAATATTTTGTGAAATGTCAAATTTAAAGTCAGGATCCATTCTTCTTTAGTTTACGAGGTTTATTTCTGCACTTTCCGCAGCAAATTTGTGAGATAATTTTATGAGATTTGCAGAAACTTTTTCCCATACAAATTTTGACAGCTCGTTTCTGCGGAGATAAAATTATCTGGTTTACGAGGTTTATGAGGGTTTTCCGCGCTTACATGAATACCCTTAATATATTCCATGTTGTTTTAAAATAAAATAAAATTAGGTTACGTGTGCACTTCACAATTCGTTTATGAAGCCTAGTACGCAGATCGGGAAAAATTTTGTCTCCCATACATTTTTTGTCCTGGGACAAATTTTGTCTTGGAAATTTTTCAGTACGCAGTTCGCGCCCAAAATTCATACTTTTGTGCATTGCTGTACAAAATGTCTTTACTAGATTTTGCCAAGTGCGGTATTACACAGCGCATGTATTTAATGCGCAGTTCTCAGTTATTTTGTTTTCCACTGTCATTTGGTGATGCGCATTATTACACGAAGACTTTACTGGTTTTTCAGTGTTGTGCATTATTTGACAGCTATCTTTCATTTCAATGTTCGTTGTTCGTTCGGAGTTTCGGTGTTCGGTTTAGTAATTAAAAAAAAAATAATTAAAATACAAAAATGGAATCAGGGAATGATTTCAACAATTTATTATATTCATTTCATAAACGAAAATCATGTGATTTGATTTTCGTTTATGAAATTAAGGCTTTAGTCGATTTTATTTTATTTTCATTAGCAATAGCCATATTAGAGATGTTTGCTTGACAAAGAAGAAAAACGAAGTGAAGCAAATTCGAAAAACAACGGAGAAGGAGAAAGGGAAACGTCAAAAACATGCAAGGAATATCCTACCCGTGCATGTCGAGAAATCTTTCTTTTTGTTTCATTTTTTTCTTTCTTTCTCTTTCGCACTTCATTCTAGCAAGACTGGTTTTATGTAAAAGGTGCTGATGCTTCTCTTGAAAGCATCAAGAGGAGATTCCAAGAAGGTGTGAACACTGATCTCTATAATACACTGGATAGCGCATTCATCCAAAAAAGTTGAATCCATTTGAACATTGTTATATTATGAAGCCTAGTACGCAGATCGGGAAAAATTTTGTCTCCCATACATTTTTTTTCCTGGGACAAATTTTGTCTCGGATATTTTTCCGTGCAGTACGCAGTTCGCGCGCAAAATTCATACTATTGTGAATTGCTCTACAAAATGTCTCCACTTAATTTTGCCAGGAAAAAGAATGATACAAGCATTATTTTGCAGGACAAATTTTGACAGCCACAGTATTTCCGAAAGTGATTTTTGTTAAAACTGATTTTATGTAAAAGGTACTGATGCTTCTCTTGAAAGCATCAAGAGGAGATTCCAAAAAGGTATGAACGACTTTTGTAAGATAACCCGTTCCAGAGATATACTAAAAAACACATTAAATTAGATTTATTCTCTCCAACTTCAAACTTTTGCGCGAGATTTGAAAAAGTTTTGTAGAGATTAAAATTGTAGAGATAAAATTTGTCTTGTCTCGATCTGCGTACTAGGCTTGAAGTTGCCCACCATTGACTTATTATATAATATGTCAATGCTGCCCACGGTGCCGTATAACAGTATAACTGTATAACATCTAAAACAGCATCATAAAGCGTGGAACAGATTGAACCAGCAACAGCACTGTCAAGAGCAACAGCGGCCGCCATTAATATAAAACCAATGCATTTCAATTGTTCAACACACATAAGAACAGCAACAGCCACGCCAACAGCGTCGTTAGGCCAAAGTCGTAAACTTGCTGTTGCTGGTGCAGTATGTTGCGGACGCCTGGAACTTTGTCCATATATGAACCCTGAAATTAGATAAATAATAATAAATAGTATCTTTATAATTGAATTCAGCAAGAAAAAAAAAATAGACTTATGCCCGATTTCACGAAGGACTTTTAAACATTTAACAGGCTTCTAAACCTTAAAATGAGATGTTTTGGTTTCACCAAGCGCTTCTAAATTAAACAAGCTTTTAAACACCCTTATAAACTAAATGCCCATTTTTGGCTCATTAAATTTTAAAAGTGTCATTGAAATGTCATCAGATGTAGATAACAACAATTGGTTATAGGTATAGCAGCTGAAATTATCGTTCTGTAAGGATTTAGTGTTCAATTTTTGAAGATACAAAATAAATAAATTAATACTAAATATTTAAATGATTTGTTTCTTTATTTCGATAAAAAATATTGATCGTCTTCATCCAATAATAAAGTGCAATACAAAGTTATTCGCTGAGAAAGAATATTCCCGGTTCACAGAAATACTTTATAAATGACTTCAAAATGTGGTTCCGACTTTCCAACGCATCTGTGGATGAGTTTGTTGAATATGTTTGGTCTTAGGTCTTCATTTGGAACCAAAACAAACCCAACAATGCAATAAAAATAAATTAAGTGGTTATTACTTAACGATTTTATGCCACAGAATGTCAGAATCAGAATCTTTCCAAATATTTTGTGCGCATTTCTTTTTTTAATTTATTTCTTGGCATTTGTTTGAACACATAACGCTTTCTCATTTCTTCTCATACATTTCGCTTGTTAGAAAGAAAAAAGCAATTTATTTTTCCCAGGGATGTGAAGAGAACTCAATTTTAACAAAAATTTCCCCAAAATGTCCCTTTTATAGATTGGTGAAACTAAAAATTTTTAAGAGCCTGATAAAATTTAAGAGGATTTTTGATAAAAGTGCTTTTAGTGTTTGTTTATGAAATCGGCCATTAGAATATAATAACAATGATAAAAAAATAAAAAGAATAATTTCTGACTTACCAATGTTGTTGACTTCTACTGCGAACTGCTTGCTTTGGTGTTTTGGGAGAAATGTCATATGAAAGGGTGGAAACAAAAAAATAAAAAAAACAAAATGGAGTCCGTGTGAGAATAATCACTTTGGCGGGTCCGTTCGGAAACCTGAGGTGTTGACTAGGCACGGAATGGCAACTTTTGTTGAATAGCTCGCTAAGACTATGCGCGCACGTTCAATTTTTATTTGCAGAGCTGTTTGGTTGCGTATAGAAAACAGAAGAACTATTTGGTTGAATGTCCGCGCAAGTGCATATAATTATATGTTACATAAAACAGCGAACTCATTTTAGGCAATCGTTTAGTTTGTGTCAAAACCCAAACTTTTTAGTTGCTCGAATCAAGCAGTTGTGCAGCAGAAAGTTGAATGTGCGCGCCTACCCTAAATATGGGGCAAAAGCTGCTGCACATTCTCCTTAAGGCTAATTCCTGCTGAATATGAAAAATAATTAATATTCGTCTATTTTTGTATAAATATGCACAGCGATACAATATTTTTAATTTATATTCTAGTGGCAGTCTTCATGAGTGTTCGTTTACGCTAGTCATTTTTTGTATTTGCTGATGCTGTGTGTTTATTTCTATTTTTATGTCGTGAGGGTTTCTTTTTGCTGGTAATAATACTGTTAATTACGATTTTTTTCTTCTTATTCCTTGTTGGAGAAATTAAAAGTTTCACCCTAATATTCATGTCTCAATAAAAAGTGGAGTCGACGAAACTGATATGTTAGGGAATTAATTGAGATTAGGCTTTTATTACGAGTCTCAATGGGTGGAGCAAAATCTATTTAGATTTATAAGTTGAAACTTTCACAGCCCCATCTGTCGACAAGGATCGGCGTCAAAGTAAGTTTCACGGGTCCAATTGTTTATGAACACGCCCATCGAGTGTCGAAGTTCGAAGTGAGGAATATAATTGTCATTTCAAGTTTTGTTTTCTCATACCCATACTAAGGCATTAACCGATCAATGTGTTGTTCTATTAATATGTTTGTTTATTGTATGTGCCTCATAGAGATGTGAATCGGATGATGTTGTTCAGTTAGGGAAAAATCATCCGAGATTCTTTTTTATGAATAGTTGTTGGTTTCTTCCTTTTGACACACCAATACTATTGAGCATTGGGTTTGTTTTGACAGTTGGTACAGTAGCCACTCATTGAATGCTTATTAAGCCTATTGGTCGTCAAGCAGTCGTACTGGAGGAGATATCAAAGAAATAAGCAAAAAAATCGCTAAAAATTATTTTTTTTGAAAACGAAATAGCAAGAAAAAATTAAGGATAATAAAATTTATATGGTGCGTTGTTTTTCTTTGCCATTGTGTTTTAAAAGTAAAGTTTTAATATCTTTCTCAGTAGTTCCGTCAGATTTCATTACGGTCGTGCCATCTTAAATCTTCCATCGTGTTTTTTTCTTAAAAATCCAATTTCTATTAAATAAAAGTCAAAGTGGTGAGTTGTAAGAAAAAAAATGGTTTTATTGAATGGTGGTATAATTGAAACAAAATTTTAGGTTATTTCTCGGCGGCCCTAAGAAGTTCCAAATAGGGGGCCGCCACAGGTGATTTTTTTGGTTCGAAGCCTTTACCCGGAATTCTTTTGTTCGAAGCTTTTTCCCGAACTTTATTTTTTTGAAATCTTCCTCTGAAGTATTTCCGGAGGTTTTAACGAGGATTATTTTGAAATTGGTGTGAAGAATTCTGAAATTGGTTCCTGGTACAAAAGATCAGCTTTTTCGGACCCGAATTGTCCCAGAAAAAGAATAACTGGATTCGCCCAACTTCTGGTTCACCGGCTGTTGCGACAAATTCGTTGAGACTCCGCTGCCGTAACGTGACGAAACCAACAAAGATAAATTCGGTCAGAGTGAGTCCTAGTAAAGAAAAAGAAGAAGAAAAGAAAACAATTATTCTCTATACAAAAGTTAATATTCGTTAAAAGTTATAAAAAAAAAACAAATAATAGAACAGAATTATCAATATACAATTAAATTCAAATTTGTGTTTGTGTTTGTCTCGTATTTATACCGTAAAATTATATTTTTAAGCGGCGTTGAAGTTACTGCTAGTTTTTTTAAATTCGATTCCCTTTTCACTCATTTTTCTGTTCATAAATTTATTAAGTGTGAAACCAAAAATCAATTTCGAGTGTCCCCGCGACTTTAAATTATATATTGTGTTTGTCCTTTAGTGTCAGCTACTTCCAAAGAGCTCTCTAGGGGTAGGGAACCAGGGCTGCGTTTTTCCTCTTTTCTGGCAAACAGAAAGCGTTACCATAAAGGGTACCTACGAATCAGTTTTAGCATTTAACTCCGACACTGCGAGGTTAGATTTTTAGTTGTTTTTCTTTCTAGATACGATTTTGTAAAATTTCTTAAATAATTTATGTTGTTTTTTTTTTTGTGCTTCAAATATCTCGTTTTGTTGTATATAATCCGGTTCCTTTCAATATTTTGCCATAATTCATTAGGTTAATAAAACTTCAAAATAACGCCCATGAATGAAAAGAAAATATTTGTTTTTTTTTTATTTCACATAAGTGAAATGAGATTTTGAAGAAAATTTTTCAGGGGTGCCGAGGGTAGCCGAGTTTAGGTGAAGATGGTATGAGTTGAAACCGATCATCCACTAATATATTCTTTTGGGGGAGTTCAAAATTGGCCACGAATTCCTATGGTTGGGTGGGTAATGGCCACACTGCGACAACATCTGCAGTGCTCTGATGTGGCAATAGTCCGTCCGTGGTCATAGCTAGTCCGTTTCTTTTTTTTTCCCTAGTTCCCTCAGGCCTGATTAGTGTTTTTGGCTGCAGGCGAGGTTAAGTTTCCGGGGGCAAGATCCCCCCCCGTCCGACGAGCTGACGCCGTGCATATGCAAGCAGGCCGCGTCCCCGGGACTTGACATTCCATCCGTTTTCCTAACCTCTCCCTTCCCTAGCTTCCTACCCTTTACTTTTCCCTATCCTACTTCCTTACCGACTCCGCACTTCCTCTTGCCTCGCAACAAAATGGCGCCCAACGTTGCTAAAGCGGTTTTCCAACCTAGTTGGAACGTTTTTTTGACGACATAGTTTTTGTAGTCTTAGTTTCAGTTCGTTTGTGTTGTATAGTCCCCAACCAAACTTGCTGTGGATTTTTAAACCTCGTAAGTCTTTATCAGGAAAGTCTCGGACATACCTAGATAAATCGCGACGAGTGTTTGAAAATTCACAGTGACTGCGGTTAGTAAATGTTCTGCGTTTGTCTGGTATTACTGGAGTTTTTGACAAGGGCGTATGTCTGCGTCAGGAAGGTCACAGACGAACCTAGACGTATCGCGACGTTCCTTGGCGAAAGCTTGAGTAGTGTCAGATAGCGTAGTTGAGTATCGGTTTTACCTATTCCAATCCTTTATTACTTTTTTTTACTTTTCAAATTCTTAATTTAATTTTCTTATCCTTTAGTTTTGTCATTTTCTACTTGGACGATTGATTGTGCGTGACGTTTAGTCCAACATCGTCGTTCCAAATTTTTGTAAGTTTTATCTTACCGTTTCATGTCTTCTAGCAAGGTCCTTAAGACAGACTAGGATTGCGGGAACGGTAAGGGCAAACTTTGTAATGTGATTTGTTAGTGTCTCTAGTAGTTTTCCTTTTCTATTATTGTCACATCAGGGAAGTCTCTTTCGTCCGTCTGATGTCCTTTTTTTTTTAGTGATGTCGTAAGTAGAATCGTACCATGTCGCTAAGAAACCACCATATAGAAGCTACCTGAAGCACCCAGTATGCTCTTGAAAACAAAACATAAAATATTGGTTTGAACGATTAATTCCTATCAGAATTAAAAAGTTATTTTGGTAAATGTGGAAAAACATTTAAAAATCTTTATTAGTTAAAAATAAGCAACTAAAATTCTACGTTCGAAAAAGTTACGAAGTTTCGAATGCTTCAATTTATAAATAACTTCTTAAATAATAATCTAAATTACTTAAAAACATACAAATAAATTACGTTAGTACTTAGAAAAATAGTGTTAGATACATATCATATTTTCGATTTTTGATTGATTGATTGTTTTTCGTTCGTTTTTTTTCGTCTTTTGTTTCAAATCGTTATTTTTTTCGTTAAGAAGTTCTCTTACTGGTTTAAGTTTTTTGAGAAAGGAAATTTAAAGCTAAGTAAGAAATTTGTCAAAGTTACTATCTATTCAATTGTTCTCTTTTCGTTTCTTTTTAAATTTAGGTTTTTTTTGAGCAATAACCAAAAGAATTTTTAAATTTAAATAGGAAATTTCATTAAAAGTTTAAGTTTTTGTAAAAGTTTAAGTTATAGTTTTTTGAGTTACGTTTTCTTTGTTGAAAACATTGTTTTCAGAACAGTTTTCCAATTATTATCTTTTGATAGGTGTTTACTTTGTTTTTGAAATTACTATTTATTTATTTATTAATTTTTTAAGTTTTTTTTGTTATTTTTTTGTTGTTTTCAATTCAGTTTTTTTTCTAGTAAGACAAAAAAATTGAAATTGAAAAATATATCTTCTAATCAAATCCAATTAGTTTTGATAAATTTAGGTTCTTTATTTTCAGAAGAAAGAATTTTTAAAATTTTTCACAAACGTTAAGATTAGTATATAGATTTTGATTATTGAGTTATTTTTTGTAATTAATACATTTGTATTTGTTTTTCAAGTTCGTTTATTCATTTTTGGAAATACTTGATACAGTACATTTGAGCCTTTCTAAATATTAATTTTCTTTGGTTTAATTTCGTTTTTCATTTAAGTTCAAAAACATTTTGGAAAATATTTGTTCGTTTTCGAGCGTGTATTACTCTCGAGTTTTTCATCATTTATTTACAATTGTGTTTTCTTAACTTTAATTTACCTTTGGTTTTGGCATTGGTTTACAAATTTCCTTTTTTTGTGTTACATATTTCTTAAATTTTTTTTGTTACATAATAGTTTTTTTTGGTTCAAGTTTAATTTTTTTTGGTTTTCAAAACAGTTTTCGTTAATTTTTTTCATAATTTCTTGTACATTCATTTAGTTATTTTTCGTTTTTTTTAAGTGTTAAGTTTAGTTAGTTTTCATATTTAATTTTTTTTTGGTTACAAAAAATACTTTTTCATACAAGTTTACATTCTTTTTGGTTTCGAAAAATTTACATATTCTTTCTGATCATCTAGAAAAATACGTATTTTCGGTTATAGGAAAAACTTTTTTTTTATCGATAACTCACCACTTTTTGTTAATTGTAAAACTGCTACGAATAAGAGTTA
Organism: Philhelius festivus; assembly: GCA_963931855.1. Taxonomy (NCBI): domain Eukaryota; kingdom Metazoa; phylum Arthropoda; class Insecta; order Diptera; family Syrphidae; genus Philhelius; species Philhelius festivus. The sequence continues at coordinate 139,916,636 of OZ007554.1, forward strand.
GAGTTTAAAATGGCACATTCCGATAAAAATGAAGAAGGACACATCCAGCGAAAGATCCGAAATGCTGAAATTGAAGAGGCTAGGATTATAACTAGGTCGGCTACACAGCATTTAGAAACAGGCGCTAGACACCGAGTCTTACATTCTCCTTTGATTTCGGATAGGCGTGTCCGATCCACATCTCACCATGTAGATAGCTCTGGCGTTCCTGCACCCAGTGTCCAAAACACGAGTGCTCACACGTCAGAAATTTCTACCCCATCTTACAGCGAATTTAGCAACACAGAAGTCGCAGCTCCAGCTCCTCGGCCAGAAATTTTTGGTTCTCTTGAGAACAAGGTTACGGTGGTATAGCTAAAGCTCTAAATCGAATCAGAAACTATTTCTATTGGCCTAACATGACTGTGCAAATTCGTGAATATGTCTCTAATTGTAGTGTGTGTAAGCAATGTAAAGCGTCTAACCAGGTTTCTCGTCCCCCTATTGTAACGTCTTATTGTAGTAATCGTCCTTTTGAAAAAATATACATCGACTTTTTAGGCCCTTATCCGAGGTCCAAATTAGGAAATGTATACGTGTTCGTTGTTCTAGATCATTTGTCCAAATTTGTGTTGTTGAAAGCGTTACGAAAAGCAAGTACTTTAAGCGTGATAAAATTTTTAAAATAAAATGTCTTTAACATGTTTGGAGTTCCGAATATAATTCATTCGGATAACGGAAAGCAATTTGTGGCAAAAGAATTTGAAAATATGATAACCAAATATGGCATAAAGCACTTCAAAACGGCGTACTATGCACCGCAATCGAATGCGTCGGAGAGGGTTAACCGCTCGTTGTTGGCTGCTATCCGATCATACCTTAAGGATGACCAACGATACTGGGATACGCACCTTGGCGATATCGCGTGTGCGTTAAGGAGCGCAGTTCATAGCTCTACTGGTGTATCACCATATTTCGCCTTATTTGGTACTAATATGATGATGCACGGTAGCAGTTATGAACTAGCAAAAAAGTTGAACGCGGTAGACGACAGCGAGTTGTTAACTCTTCCTCGACAAAGTCGATTGCAGTGCATAAGAAATCAAATTCGTGAGCACATAATAAAGGCCAATGAAAGATCCGCGAAAATATATAACGTCCGTACTAAAAATGTTCAATATTTACCCGGACAAGAAGTATATCGGAGGAATTTTGTATTGAGTGATTCCTCAAAATACTCATCGGCAAAACTTTCACCAAAATATAGTAAATGCCGAATAATCAAACGAGTTGGCAATACAATGTACGAAGTTGAAAATCTAAATGGAAAACGAATCGGTATATTTCACGCAAAAGACTTAAAACAATGAGAAGACCGAAAAAAAAAAAAAACTTTAACTTATTCACTGAAATGTTGATTTTGTTTTGAAATTATTCGCTGATCGTACGTGGCTTTCCTTAATTGTTTTCAATTTGCTATATGTTATCTGGTATTTATTCCTTATTTATTTATTTTATTTATATAATCCGTAACTTATTTATGTATTATTTCGTGCTTAATTGATTTATTTATTTAGTTAAATTTGTTTTATCATCGTCACGTTTTATTAGGTAATCTAGGCTCTCATTGCGAGTGTCATTGGTTAATCAATCGACGACTTTTGGTCGAAAATCGATCATCGACAAATTAAGAAATCCGAACTTATTCGTTTATGATATACCACAAGCATTGTTCTTATACGTTGTTACAACTTTAAGGTATCTAAATAGCTTTTGGTTACAAAATTTTAACACATCAAACATTTTGGCACTATCGACTTTTATCGCATGTAACGTAAACGATATTCACAATAAAGCCCTTAGTTTTCCATCAATATACCTAAATTAAGTCTCTTGTCCAAAATCGATTCTTCGAAAGAGCACATTAGAAAAAAAAACAGAAAACCCAACTAAATTTATTTTAAAGAAAATCGAAACTCCTATTATTGAAAGAAAAATTGAAAAATTTCAATAAAGACCAAGAATTTGTTGACAGTTTATAATGTGGTTTATTAATTGCATGCTTTTTGTGCTACATGTTACTATATGTTACTAAAGGTTATTTATTTTTATTTATTTTATCAAGCATCTGTGATTTCTAGTTTTAACGTACTAACCACTTTGCTTCTGTGATATTTTTCATACATATAAAAACTGAAAAATTACTAACCATAATAAACATCTGTGATATTTACATCTTTTTTTATTTATTTACCCTTTAGGTTTAGTAATTTGCTTTTTTAAGAATCTGTGATATTAACTTTAAGCTTTTAATTTAAATTTTGATTAACTGTGATACTAATTTTAACTTTAATTTATTTACCCACTTTTATTTGTTTATTTGCATGCTTTTCACTCTTATTTATTTTTTTTGTATGTAGCACCTTTTGTTTGCATGCTATTTAATTATATGTTTTCGTATCACTGTTTTTAACATGGTGCACAGTTACCGGAACTTTCGTTTAGCATCCACAAACTCGCACAAATGACAAATAAATCACTCTCCAGAAACAAGAAAACAAATTGTATCCGACCAAGCAGCATCCAAATCGATGGCAGGGTGGGCGACCTTGAACAAAATTATGTGTGCTGAAATAATGGAAAAAAATGATAAGGAAATTAACTGTTTAATATCTGCGGTACTTACCTTTACGGTTAAGAATTGGCGTCGCGTCGGTGGCTTCGATACAAAAAAAAAAAAATTTAGCTTGAGGAAGTTCTCTTTGCCCGGCTTAACGTGGGTTTTTCCCACCAGTGGGCATTGACGATATGCGGGGACTGAAATCTCTAAAATGAAAAAAAACTAAATAGAGCAAAATCACGAAAGAATAATATAATATTTCCTACCTTTTAGCTTAGCGTCTCTCCATCGTTGATCCATAAACAAATTTAAGCTCATGGTCCAGATGAGCTGTTGACTCCACTTCCATGCGCCGACCGTAGTTTTTGTTGCTTAGTGGGAATGTATCCCAATAAACAACAAATTTTGTTGCGGACGCCTGGAACTTTGTCCATATATGAACCCTGAAATTAGATAAATAATAATAAATAGTATCTTTATAATTGAATTCAGCAAGAAAAAAAAAATAGACTTAGAATATAATAACAATGATAAAAAAATAAAAAGAATAATTTCTGACTTACCAATGTTGTTGACTTCTACTGCGGACTGCTTGCTTTGGTGTTTTGGGAGAAATGTCATATGAAAGGGTGGAAACAAAAAAATAAAAAAAACAAAATGGAGTCCGTGTGAGAATAATCACTTTGGCGGGTCCGTTCGGAAACCTGAGGTGTTGACTAGGCACGGAATGGCAACTTTTGTTGAATAGCTCGCTAAGACTATGCGCGCACGTTCAATTTTTATTTGCAGAGCTGTTTGGTTGCGTATAGAAAACAGAAGAACTATTTGGTTGAATGTCCGCGCAGGTGCATATAATTATATGTTACATAAAACAGCGAACTCATTTTAGGCAATCGTTTAGTTTGTGTCAAAACCCAAACTTTTTAGTTGCTCGAATCAAGCAGTTGTGCAGCAGAAAGTTGAATGTGCGCGCCTACCCTAAATATGGGGCAAAAGCTGCTGCACATTCTCCTTAAGGCTAATTCCTGCTGAATATGAAAAATAATTAATATTCGTCTATTTTTGTATAAATATGCACAGCGATACAATATTTTTAATTTATATTCTAGTGGCAGTCTTCATGAGTGTTCGTTTACGCTAGTCATTTTTTGTATTTGCTGATGCTGTGTGTTTATTTCTATTTTTATGTCGTGAGGGTTTCTTTTTGCTGGTAATAATACTGTTAATTACGATTTTTTTCTTCTTATTCCTTGTTGCAGAAATTAAAAGTTTCACCCTAATATTCATGTCTCAATAAAAAGTGGAGTCGACGAAACTGATATGTTAGGGAATTAATTGAGATTAGGCTTTTATTACGAGTCTCAATGGGTGGAGCAAAATCTATTTAGATTTATAAGTTGAAACTTTCACAGCCCCATCTGTCGACAAGGATCGGCGTCAAAGTAAGTTTCACGGGTCCAATTGTTTATGAACACGCCCATCGAGTGTCGAAGTGAGGAATATAATATTGTCATTTCAAGTTTTGTTTTCTCATACCCATACTAAGGCATTAACCGATCAATGTGTTGTTCTATTAATATGTTTGTTTATTGTATGTGCCTCATAGAGATGTGAATCGGATGATGTTGTTCAGTTAGGGAAAAATCATCCGAGATTCTTTTTTATGAATAGTTGTTGGTTTCTTCCTTTTGACACACCAATACTATTGAGCATTGGGTTTGTTTTGACAGTTGGTACAGTAGCCACTCATTGAATGCTTATTAAGCCTATTGGTCGTCAAGCAGTCGTACTGGAGAAGATATCAAAGAAATAAGCAAAAAAATCGCTAAAAATTATTTTTTTTGAAAACAAAATAGCAAGAAAAAATTAAGGATAATAAAATTTATATGGTGCGTTGTTTTTCTTTGCCATTGTGTTTTAAAAGTAAAGTTTTAATATCTTTCTCAGTAGTTCCGTCAGATTTCATTACGGTCGTGCCATCTTAAATCTTCCATCGTGTTTTTTTCTTAAAAATCCAATTTCTATTAAATAAAAGTCAAAGTGGTGAGTTGTAAGAAAAAAAATGGTTTTATTGAATGGTGGTATAATTGAAACAAAATTTTAGGTTATTTCTCGGCGGCCCTAAGAAGTTCCAAATAGGGGGCCGCCACAGGTGATTTTTTTGGTTCGAAGCCTTTACCCGGAATTCTTTTGTTCGAAGCTTTTTCCCGAACTTTATTTTTTTGAAATCTTCCTCTGAAGTATTTCCGGAGGTTTTAACGAGGATTATTTTGAAATTGATGTGAAGAATTCTGAAATTGGTTCCTGGTACAAAAGATCAGCTTTTTCGGACCCGAATTGTCCCAGAAAAAGAATAACTGGATTCGCCCAACTTCTGGTTCACCGGCTGTTGCGACAAATTCGTTGAGACTCCGCTGCCGTAACGTGACGAAACCAACAAAGATAAATTCGGTCAGAGTGAGTCCTAGTAAAGAAAAAGAAGAAGAAAAGAAAGCAATTATTCTCTATACAAAAGTTAATATTCGTTAAAAGTTATAAAAAAAAAAACAAATAATAGAACAGAATTATCAATATACAATTAAATTCAAATTTGTGTTTGTGTTTGTCTCGTATTTATACCGTAAAATTATATTTTTAAGCGGCGTTGAAGTTACTGCTAGTTTTTTTAAATTCGATTTCCTTTTCACTCATTTTTCTGTTCATAAATTTATTAAGTGTGAAACCAAAAATCAATTTCGAGTGTCTCCGCGACTTTAAATTATATATTGTGTTTGTCCTTTAGTGTCAGCTACTTCCAAAGAGCTCTCTAGGGGTAGGGAACCAGGGCTGCGTTTTTCCTCTTTTCTGGCGAACAGAAAGCGTTACCATAAAGGGTACCTACGAATCAGTTTTAGCATTTAACTCCGACACTGCGAGGTTAGATTTTTAGTTGTTTTTCTTTCTAGATACGATTTTGTAAAATTTCTTAAATAATTTATGTTGTTTTTTTTTTTGTGCTTTAAATATCTCGTTTTGTTGTATATAATCCGGTTCCTTTCAATATTTTGCCATAATTCATTAGGTTAATAAAACTTCAAAATAACGCCCATGAATGAAAAGAAAATATTTGTTTTTTTTTTTTTATTTCACATAAGTGAAATGAGATTTTGAAGAAAATTTTTCAGGGGTGCCGAGGGTAGCCGAGTTTAGGTGAAGATGGTATGAGTTGAAACCGATCATCCACTAATATATTCTTTTGGGGGAATTCAAAATTGGCCACGAATTCCTATGGTTGGGTGGGTAATGGCCACACTGCGACAACATCTGCAGTGCTCTGATGTGGCAATAGTCCGTCCGTGGTCATAGCTAGTCCGTTTCTTTTTTTTTCCCTAGTTCCCTCAGGCCTGATTAGTGTTTTTGGCTGCAGGCGAGGTTAAGTTTCCGGGGGCAAGATCCCCCCCGTCCGACGAGCTGACGCCGTGCATATGCAAGCAGGCCGCGTCCCCGGGACTTGACATTCCATCCGTTTTCCTAACCTCTCCCTTCCCTAGCTTCCTACCCTTTACTTTTCCCTATCCTACTTCCTTACCGACTCCGCACTTCCTCTTGCCTCGCAACAAGTATTGTCAACTTTCCCACGGCAATATTTAGTGGCATCACAATGCAAAACAAAATAGAACGTAAAATAATTTTTCCATTTTGCTACTTTTTTATTTTGGTTGAAATTATCGTGTGAATAAAAAACAATAAATAATTTTTGATAAACTAAAATTGCAAAATTAAGTGACCAAAAAGTAATAAAGAATAAAAAAACCTATCGTGAGTGTTAAAAAATCGCTGAATAAATGAAAAAAATTACTGTGCTTGCCAGTCTTTTGCCTAAAAAACAGAACTGAAACGACATTCATTCAATTTTATTAAATTGTCAATTTGTCAATCAAAGCGAATGATTTTCGTCCAATTTTCAATTTAATTGACATTCCTTCAATTTTATTAAATTGTGAATTTGTAAATCAAAACAAATGATTTTCGTCAAATTTTCAATTTATTATTTTATTTTTAATAATAAATATTTAAAATTTACAAATAATGCGAGAAATAAGAGAAACAGATTGACGGTGTGTCAATCTGTTGCTGTAACTTCAACAGCAACTTTAACAACCACGTCACTGTTTTTAGGGCCACTGTTTTAAATGGATTTGATGACATTAAGGCTAGGCGCGCACATTCAATTTTTAGTTTCGCAACTGCTTAGTTCGAGCAACTAAAAAGTTTGTGGTTTGACACAAACTAAACAATTGCCTAAAATGAGTTCGCTATTTTGTGTAACATATAATTATATGTACCTGCGCGGAAATTCAACCAAATAGTTCATCTGTTTTCTATAAGCAACCAAACAGTTGTGCAACTAAAAGTTGAATGTGCGCGCCTAACCTAACACAGCAACTTCGACATTAAAGCCTAGTACGCAGATCGAGACAAGACAAATTTTATCTCTACAATTTTAATCTCTACAAAACTTTTCCAAATCTCGCGCAAAAGTTTGAAGTTGGAGAGATGAAATCTAATTTAATGTATTTTTTAGTATATCTCTGGAACGGGTTGTCTTACAAAAGTTGTTCATACCTTTTTGGAATCTCCTCTTGATGCTCTCAAGAGAAGCATCAGCACCTTTTACATAAAACCAGTTTTGACAAAAATCACTTTCGGAAATACGGTGGCTGTCAAATTTTGTCCCGCAAAATAATGCTTGTATCCATTGACGTATTATATATGGACTGCTAGTCGTATGCAATTTCCATACAAACGCTCTGTGAATATGGTTCAACTTCTCACTACCAACATTAGAGCTGTTGGTGCAAAAGTGGTAAAAATAAATATTAATTCCAGAGGCCATCTCTTGGCTCCTGGCCTGAACTACGATTTTTGCCATAGAAACTATAGCCATCTATCTCAATTTGAACTTTACATTTTAACGTTATCCAAGACAAAATAATAACAATAATATAAAGGGTGTTCAGCGAAATTTGTGAACACGCGAGAGCAAAGCATTTGGTTTAATGAACACTGCTTTACGGCGGATATTGTCTTCTAGGACCTGAATTACTTGGCGATTGTTGCTGTAAGGTTTTGACAGGTAACCTAATAAAAAGGTAGAACCGGTTCTTTGTAAATTTATATTTATATTTTAAAATGGAAATGGCATTTTTGTCATTATATTTATCTAACTATTAGTGTTGCTATTATTTCAAAAAAATCTCCTATCTACATAAATGTAAGTAGAACAATATGAACTTTTTAATTTATCTTTTCATGTTGAATCGCATCCATTTTTTACTAGATAGTTTTCATCATGATTTGAACACAATGTTCACAATAAATTGAAATGAAAAGTTGAAATTTTGATTTGTGTTAAACAATAAGGTGTTTACAAATTGATATAAGTAATGCTCTTCTCCTGTCTATGATAAATGCTATTATGACTCTTAAATCGGCAAATAAAGCATGAAAATAGTGCTCAAGTTTTTATTTAAGAATAAACTTAAACAATTCCCGCTCAACACTCTTTACAAACTCAATTATGTCAAAAATTGATATATCAAATACCAAAACCAAAAGTTACACTATGTTTTCCGAGTTTGCACCAAGAGCGCTAGTTCCGTATAGTTTTAGGATGAACCATCGTGAAGTTGGGCTCTGGCAGTCCATGTATAATAAGTCAATGCTTGTATCATTCTTTTTCCTGGCAAAATTTAGTGGAGACATTTTGAAGAGCAATTCACAATAGTATGAATTTTGCGCGCGAACTGCGTACTGCTCGGAAAAATATCCGAGACAAAATTTGTCCCAGGAAAAAAAAAGGTTTGGGAGACAAATTTTTTCCCGATCTGCGTACTAGGCTTAACGTTAGACCTTAAAGCCTAGTACGCAGATCGAGACAACACAAATTTTATCTCTACAATTTTAATCTCTACAAAACTTTTTTAAATCTCGCGCAAAAGTTTGAAGTTGGAGAATTAAAAAATAATTTAATGTGTTTTGTTGTATATCTCTGGAAAGGGTTGTCTTACAAAAATCGTTCATACCTTTTTGGAATCTCCTCTCGATGCTTTCAAGAGAAGCATCAGCACTTTTTACATAAAACCAGTTTTGGCAAAAATCACTTTTGGCTGTCAAAATTTGTCCCGCAAAATAATGCTTGTATCATTATTTTTCCTGGCAAAATTTAGTGGAGACATTTTGTAGAGCAATTCACAATAGTATGAATTTTGCGCGCGAACTGCGTACTGCTCGGAAAAATATCCGAGACAAAATTTGTCCCAGGAAAAAAAATGTATGGGAGACAAATTTTTTCCCGATCTGCGTACTAGGCTTAACCCTAAATTCGATGTCGCTGTGCAAATGCTACTAACTTTTGAGGCGAAATTTGTCAGTATTATCAACACTTAAATGAAAATGTAACAATTATCTTTTTGCTTCGTCTATTTATTTTGGTTTTGACAATGGAAGAATTGCTAAAAACAAACGACAAATTGTGCAAGTCGTATACATTGACGCAATTTACGTTAATTTTTATCGTTAAATGTACGGCAAAATCATTTCGCATTTGAATTTATTTTGATTACATGCTGTCAAAAACGCTGTTCACGTTGTAATCTATTTCACAAGACTTTTAATGTTGAAGTTTTCGTTGCTGTTAGACTAGGCGCGCACATTCAATTTTTTGTTGAACAACTGTTTGGTTGGTTATAGAAAAGAGATGAACTATTTGGTTGAATGTCCGCGCAGGTGCAAATAATTAGATGTTACACAAAATAGCGAACTCATTTTAGGGAATCGTTTAGTTCGTGTCAAAACACAAACTTTTTAGTTGCTCGAACCAAGCAGTTACGAAACTAAAAATTGAATGTGTGCGACTAGCCTTAAAGTTGCTGTTGAAGTTGCTGTGTAAATCTGTTTCCCGCATAAACAAGTGCAGTCACATTTGTTTTCCTCTTTGTGATGTCAAAATATTTTTTTTTGTGAAAAGAAGACGTCAAATTATGAAGCTGCCCACCATCTGTCATCTTCAATTGGAGTCAAAAAATCTGTTATACAATGTAGTGAATGCGCTATCCAGTGTATTATAGAGATCAGTGGGTATGAACGAGTTTTGTAAGTCCCCTATTACACGTTGCCTCATGAGACATGTCTCATTTTTGACTTTCCTTTTAAATTTGTATCCCGTGAGACAAAAGCTATTACACGTTGACTCATGTCTCAAATTTGACTGTTGTTCGTATTTTTTAATGCACAACACAACATAAAACGAATTTGAGAAAAAGAAACGTCAAAATGAGACTACTAAAAATCAGCCCGGTACTCACCGAGAATATTTTTTTGCATCTCATTTCCTCATATCTGCTTTCTTTTTCGCACTTACGTGAGCCTCGTCTCGTGAGACATCGTGTAATAGGGGACTAAGACAACCTGCTCCAGAGATACACTAAAAAACACATTAATGTCGATTTCCTTTTACACTAGGGATTTTAGGGATTGCGATCCCTTGTCAAATTTTGTCTTTTTAGTGTGGGTATGTCGTATAAATGTAAATCCCTCTCCAAATACGGATTCGAAGGATTTGATCTCTGTCAAAAAAAAATCAATTTTTTTGGTGTAAAGGAACGTAAAATCTGTGGTAAAAGTCAAAATTTGACAAGGGATCGCAATCCCTAAAATCCCTAGTGTAAAAGGAAATCGACATAAATTAGATTTCATCTTTGTATTATATCTTATAGTAGGTGCGTTTTTTTTGCAAATCCATATAGAATTGTAAAAAAAAACGACATCGGGACTAAGCGCTTTACATGCAAATGCAATGTTACGACCGCCAAGTTGGATGTAGCCCAGCTGTTGAAGGCGCGCACATTCAATTTTTGGGTTACTTGGAGAAAACAGATGAACTATTTGGGTGAATGTCCGCGCAAGTGCATATAATTATATGTTACAGAAAATAGCGAAGTCATTTTAGGCAATCATTTATTTTCTGTCAAACCACAAACTTTTTAGTTGCACGAACGAAGCAGAGGCTAAGAAAGAAAAAAAAAAAGGATTGTAGGTGCGCGAATCATAATCAAATTTATCTATTGAAAAAGCACAACGCCACCTGTCGACAAAATGGAAGAAACTTCTAGTGGGACAAAAGTCTTTGAACGTGCCCGTCGCAGAATTTCGAAGATAGATGTCAAATTTGTTGTGTTCACCTATACATAGGCATCGTGTAGTTTTGGTATTTTTGTTTTGTATACACTACAGTCCAGAGATGTGGATCGGATGATGTTTTGCAGTTAGAGGAAAGTCATTCGATGTTGTTTTTTTGTATGGGTAACTGAAGGCTTGACACTAGTCCATGTGAATTTGACTTGTCATTCTGGTTTGTTCTTCGGCATTACCTGTTGCATGTTGATTTTCGTAGTTTGTGGAAAAAAAAAAAAAGGTGTTAAGATTAAAAAGAAAAATTGTGCGGAAAGTTTTTTTGAAAATTCTGATTTTTGTAAAATATTGAAAATTCGATTATTTGAATTTTTTTGGGTGTGTTACTGAAATTTTTAACCTAGTCCGTTGAAAAAAAAATTAAAGATCAAGTTGTGTTTTTTTTATATAGAATTACCACCCTCCACCCTATCGCCAAGCTACCGTCTTCAATCATTTCTTATTCTATAATTTGTATTAATAAATCGTTCAAAGTGGTGAGTTTTCAGAAACTAATTTTTATTGAACAGTGAGTAAGGAGTTTTAAAATTTCAGGTAAATTCTCGGCGGCCCCTGATAAGTACCTACTACAGTACGGGCCGCCGCATAAGTTTTTCTTCAGTTTTTTTGTGGTTCATCAAAGGTTGTTTCCGAAGATTGTTCCAGCTATTATTGTTCTGTGTGAAACCCACAATCTATTTGTTCCGGTGTTAGTTGATCCGGATATTGAAGTACCGCAGTGCCTTATTGTTCCGGGGATAAGATATTTCGCTGCTGATACCTTGGCATTCATACCGAGTACAGTGAGTCCCTCTGAATGAAAAACAGAAAAAAAAAACAAACAAACAAATCAACATTAGCACAGGTACGAAATTACGTTAAATAATATACACGAAGAAAACAATAAAGAAAGAAAAACAAAAGAACGAGATAATTCACATTAAACATAAAAATTCGTCATCCTTACCGTTGTTGTTCCTGTTGTTCCGGCCGTTCCTGTTTTTTTTTGTGGTTAATTTTTGTCATTTGTGCACTAAGGTCAAAATATACGCGCTGAAGTTTTTAAATTTATTTATTAGTCTGTTTAATAATGTTTTTTGGATATATTTTCTTGATTATTTAATTTTCTTATCTAAATTTCTGTTTGTAAGTGGAACTCTGGTTTTTTCCAATTTTTCTTTAATTTTTGGCCGCGTTTCGTGTACTGAAAGCCAATCATTTTATGGTTATTTTGTGTGTTTTTGTTACTGCCCCCTCCAAAGAGCTCTATAGAGGTAGGGAAAAATCTCGAGGCGCAAATTATGGTTTGATAGAGCCCTAAAACGGGTGTGTTAGAAAGTTTCGGTTGGAAAGGGACCAGTTCCATATTTGTTTTTGTTTTCCTTTTTTTTACAGTTGTAATTTTGATTTTTAGTCTTTCTGTGGGCTTCAATGCATTTAGCCCTAAAAATAAAATTAAATGTTTACCTATAGGCTCAATTACAAGATTAAGATTAATAAAACAAAATAGAGTTAATTTCGGTCCGCCAACTATGAAAAAAATCGTCTTTTGTTGTTTTGTGTAAACAAAACATGAACTTTTGAAGAAACTTTTTTTCAGGGGTGCCAAGGGTAGCTGAGTTTTCGGTGAAGATGGTTTGACTCGAAACCGACTATCCGCCATATTGGGGGAATTCAAAAATGGCCACGAATTCCTATGGTTGGGTGGGTAATGGCCACACTGCGATGACACCTGCAGTGCCCTGATGTGGCAATAGTCCGTCCGTGGTCATAGCTAGTCCGATTTCTTTTTTTTCCCTAGTTAACCCTTAGGCCTGATTTGTGTTTTTGGCTGCAGGCGAGGTTAAGTTTCCGGGGGCAAGATCCCCCCCGTCCGACGAGCTGACGCCGTGCATGTGCAAGCAGGCCGCGTCCCCGGGACTTGACATTCCATCCGTTTTCCTAACCTCTCCCTTTCCTAGATTCCTACCCTATACTTTCCCCTATCCTACTTCCTTACCGACCCCGCACCTCCTCTTGCCTCGCAACAAAATGGCGCCCAACGTCGCTAAAGCGGTTCTCCAACCTAGTTGGAACGTTTTTTTTGACGACATAGTTTTTGTAGTCTTAGTTTCTGTTCGTTTGTGTTGTATAGTCCCCAACCAAACTTGCTGTGGATTTTTAAACCTCGTAAGTCTTTATCAGGAAAGTCTCGGACATACCTAGATAAATCGCGACGAGTGTTTGAAAATTCACAGTGACTGCGGTTAATAAATGTTCTGCGTTTGTCCGTTACTACTGGAGTTTTTGACAAGGGCGTATGTCTGCGTCAGGAAGGTCACAGACGAACCTAGACGTATCGCGACGTTCCGTGGCGAAAGCTTGAGTAGTGTCAGATAGCGTATTTGAGTATCGTTTTTACCTATTCCCATCCTTATTACTTTTTTTGACTTTTCTATTCTAAATTTCAATTTTCTTATCCTTTAGTTTTGTCTTTTTCTACTTGGACGATTGATTGTGCGTGACGTTTAGTCCAACTTCATCGTTCCAAATTTTTGTAAGTTTTACCTTACCGTTTCATGTCTTCTAGCAAGGTCCTTAAGACAGACTAGGATTGCGGGAACGGTAAGGGAAAACTTTGTAATGTGATTTGTTAGTGTCTCTAGTAGTTTTCCTTTTCTATTATTGTCACATCAGGGGATTTTTATCTGTCCGTCTGATGTCTTGTTCTTAGCGATGTCGTAAGTAGAGTACTACCATGTCGAAAAGAAACCACCGAGTAGAAGCAACCCGAAGCACCCCGCAATTCATGATACGACAACAACATAAATTCGTAATTTGTTGTAAAACAAATCTGCTAACGCGAAACATTATAGTTTTTCTCGAAACTTTAAAAGTAATTCTAAATAAGTGTATCCCTTAACAACTTTTTTTGAAAAGAAAAATATATTTTTTTGAAATTGGTTTAATTGTTTTTCTGTTTCTGTTTTCTTTATAGTTTTTGTTTAAGTCAAATTTTTTCTTAAGAGTTTAACTTTTTCTTGGTTAAAGAGTTTAAATTTTTAAAAGTGAGGAAAATTATAAAATTTACAATCTTTTCAATATATTTTTGTTTCTGTTTTATGTTTAGTTTTTGAAAAAAAAAATCAAATTTAGATAGCAGTGATAGTTTTGGGTAAAATAGTTTTTGTTTTAAAAAAAAAAAAAAATTCAGTTTTTGAAAAACTTTGTTTTTGAAAAACTTAATTTCTTATATAAGTTTAGGTTTAAGAGTTTTCTTTTCGTTAGGTTTTTGGAATTACCATGTCTTTATTTAGTAATTTTTCAAGTTTTTTTTGTTTTCTTTAAGCTTTAATTCGGTTTTTTTATTTAGATAAAATTCTGATATTAAAGAATATTTTCGAAAATAATTTTTTTGTTAAGTTTAGTTTTTTTTCTAAAGGAAAAAAATACTTTAAATTTTTCAAATAATTTAAAATTAGGATATAGATTTTTGATTAATTGTTTTTTCTTGTTTTTTCAAGTTATTTGATTTCGAAATCACGGAAACATTTGATTAATTACATTCTTTTTGTTTTCTATTAATTTTCCTTTTTTTTAAGTTGTTTTTTTTTGAAAAATTTATGTTCAAATATTTTGTCTTGGAAAATTTTCGATTGTTTTTTTTCAAAATATTTATATTTATTCTGTTCGTTGGTTCATCTTAATTATCGTTCGTTAAGTATACATAAAACAACTTATTTTCGTTATTTATTTACATTTTTCTTTATTTTTTTTCCTTTTTTTATTATTTTTGTTAATACATTTACATTTTCGGTTTGGGTATACATTTTTTTTTTGGCCATTCAATCATTTTTCATATTTTTTCAAATTAGATTTCGTTTAAATTTACATAATTCTTTCACATTTCGATACATTTTGTTTGTAGGTTCTGTAAGTCTTAGTTACTTAGTTAATTCTTTTTGTTACAAATTCGTTTTTTAATTACTTTTACCTCTAGCTAGTTTTGAAAAATAGGTTTTTGCAAATAGAGAAAAAAGAAATATACTTTTTGTTCGAAAACTCACCATTTTTTTTTTTGTTGTAATCCGTTTTGTCGTGGAGTTTTTCTTGGTTGATATTTTAAAGTTGAAATTGAAAATGGCACAAGGAGGTGGAGATGAACGCGATCGCATCCGTAATTTGATCAGGGATGCTGAAATAGAGGAAACGAGGATAACTAGGTCAACTACACAAAATTTAGATACAGGTGATAGGCACCGAGTATTACATTCGCCTCTTGTTACTGATAAACGCGTCCGATCCACATCTCAAAAAAAAAAAAAATATTCATTATTTATTTATTTATAGAATCCATCATTTGTTTATTAATTATTTCGTGCGTAATTGTTTTATTTAGTTAGTTAAATTTGTTTTAGTATCGTCACGTTTTATTCGTTGACTTTTGTCGATAATCGATCATCAACAAATTAAGATATCTGAAGTTATTCTGATATAAGAAACACATAAGCTGTGTTTTATACGTGGTTACAACAACATTAAGTTATCTAAATGCCTTTGAGATACAAATTGTAACGCATCAATCGGTTTGGCACTTTCGACTTTTATTGCATCGGACGTAAACGACATTCACAATAAGGCCTTAGTTTTCCGTCGATGTACCTGATTTAAGTTTCTAATCAAAAATCAATTTTTCGAAAGTTCACTAATTGAAAAATGTTCACATCAAAAAAAAAACCGAAAATCCAAATAAATTTATTTTAGAGAAAATCGAAACTCCTATTATTGAATGAAAAATTGAAAAATTTCAATAAAGACCAAGAATTTGTTTATAGTTTATAATGTGGTTTATTAATTGCATGCTTTTTGTGCTACATGTTACTATATGTTGCTAAATGTTATTTATTTTTATTTATTTTATCAAGCATCTGTGATTTCTAGTTTTAAGGTACTAACCACTTGCTTCTGTGATATTTTTTCATATAAAGACTGAAAAATTACTAACCATAACAAACATCGGTGATATTTACATTTTTTTATTTACACTTTAGGTTTAGTAATTTACTTTTTACATCTGTGATATTTACATCTTTTTTTATTTATTTACCCTTTAGGTTTAGTAATTTGTTTTTTTTTAAGAATCTGTGATATTAACTTTAAGCTTTTAATTTAAATTTTGATTAACTGTGATACTAATTTTAACTTTTATTTATTTACCCACTTTTATTTGTTTATTTGCATGCTTTTTACTCTTAATTAATTTTTGTATGTAGCACCTTTTGTTTGCATGCAATTTATTTATATATTTCCGTTCCACTGTTTTTAGCATGTTGCACAGTCACTGGCTTTTCTTTTAAGAAACCAAAATTCGCACAAATAACACTGAAATGACTCTCCAGAAACGATAAAAAACTTAATCCGACCAAGCGTTGAGGTAGGTCAGGGAACATCCAAATTAATCTCAGGGGGGCGACCTTGAACAAATTATATGCGTGCTGAAATGGAGAAAACAAAAATGTTAAAGAATGTAGCTGGTTAATAGCCACGGTACTTACCTTTACGGTTAAGAATTGGCATCGCGTCGGTGGCTTAGATGCTTCTTGCTGGAACTATACTTAGCCCGGCGTAGCGTGGGTAGCTCCCCACTAAGACAATATATCTGTAAGCAGAATATAATAAACATTAATGAAAAAAATTGAATCAATAACATACATACTTACAAGTTGAATTCATCCATCCAGCTGCTTGTCCCTTTATTTCCAGTCGCAAGCTTCTGAAAACAATCTGAAATAAAACAAAAACGATTAATATTTAATGCGAATAGTAATTTAATATACCTAAGAAAACAATATAAAGTAAAATATCTACAAAAAAACAACTAATAAAATTAAAAAACTTACCCATCTGAAATCGTGAATTGGTTGGTCCTCGTATGTGTCCTAAATGGCGGTGTTGTTTTTATTGTTTGATATTCTGGACTCTGGAGTTGTTATTCTGTGGACGAGGTCATCTATTTTTTTTGTTAGTCTGTGGCTTTGGCATCCATCTTGTCTTTTTCTATGGGTAAGGCCAAGAAAAAAAAAAAATTATAGAGAGACAGCAAAAGTCATTTCAACCAATTTTTCCAACTCTCCACTCATGTAAACTCAACTAAGTGGTTTGAAAGGTCCGTTTGTTAGGATATTGGCATCTGAATCCATATTCACCTCACTTAAATAAAATCCAAATGTTTCCAAAAATCAAAATGTTTACTTTCAAGGGTATGGCGTGTAGCTACGGCGTCCTTTTTTTGTTCGTTTTCGTGGAGTGTATCCAATAAACAAACAAAATTTGTTACGACCGCCAAGTTGGATGTAGCCCAGCTGTTGAAGGCGCGCACATTCAATTTTTGGGTTACTTGGAGAAAACAGATGAACTATTTGGGTGAATGTCCGCGCAAGTGCATATAATTATATGTTACAGAAAATAGCGAAGTCATTTTAGGCAATCATTTATTTTCTGTCAAACCACAAACTTTTTAGTTGCACGAACGAAGCAGAGGCTAAGAAAGAAAAAAAAAAAGGATTGTAGGTGCGCGAATCATAATCAAATTTATCTATTGAAAAAGCACAACGCCACCTGTCGACAAAATGGAAGAAACTTCTAGTGGGACAAAAGTCTTTGAACGTGCCCGTCGCAGAATTTCGAAGATAGATGTCAAATTTGTTGTGTTCACCTATACATAGGCATCGTGTAGTTTTGGTATTTTTGTTTTGTATACACTACAGTCCAGAGATGTGGATCGGATGATGTTTTGCAGTTAGAGGAAAGTCATTCGATGTTGTTTTTTTGTATGGGTAACTGAAGGCTTGACACTAGTCCATGTGAATTTGACTTGTCATTCTGGTTTGTTCTTCGGCATTACCTGTTGCATGTTGATTTTCGTAGTTTGTGGAAAAAAAAAAAAAGGTGTTAAGATTAAAAAGAAAAATTGTGCGGAAAGTTTTTTTGAAAATTCTGATTTTTGTAAAATATTGAAAATTCGATTATTTGAATTTTTTTGGGTGTGTTACTGAAATTTTTAACCTAGTCCGTTGAAAAAAAAATTAAAGATCAAGTTGTGTTTTTTTTATATAGAATTACCACCCTCCACCCTATCGCCAAGCTACCGTCTTCAATCATTTCTTATTCTATAATTTGTATTAATAAATCGTTCAAAGTGGTGAGTTTTCAGAAACTAATTTTTATTGAACAGTGAGTAAGGAGTTTTAAAATTTCAGGTAAATTCTCGGCGGCCCCTGATAAGTACCTACTACAGTACGGGCCGCCGCATAAGTTTTTCTTCAGTTTTTTTGTGGTTCATCAAAGGTTGTTTCCGAAGATTGTTCCAGCTATTATTGTTCTGTGTGAAACCCACAATCTATTTGTTCCGGTGTTAGTTGATCCGGATATTGAAGTACCGCAGTGCCTTATTGTTCCGGGGATAAGATATTTCGCTGCTGATACCTTGGCATTCATACCGAGTACAGTGAGTCCCTCTGAATGAAAAACAGAAAAAAAAAAACAAACAAACAAATCAACATTAGCACAGGTACGAAATTACGTTAAATAATATACACGAAGAAAACAATAAAGAAAGAAAAACAAAAGAACGAGATAATTCACATTAAACATAAAAATTCGTCATCCTTACCGTTGTTGTTCCTGTTGTTCCGGCCGTTCCTGTTTTTTTTTGTGGTTAATTTTTGTCATTTGTGCACTAAGGTCAAAATATACGCGCTGAAGTTTTTAAATTTATTTATTAGTCTGTTTAATAATGTTTTTTGGATATATTTTCTTGATTATTTAATTTTCTTATCTAAATTTCTGTTTGTAAGTGGAACTCTGGTTTTTTCCAATTTTTCTTTAATTTTTGGCCGCGTTTCGTGTACTGAAAGCCAATCATTTTATGGTTATTTTGTGTGTTTTTGTTACTGCCCCCTCCAAAGAGCTCTATAGAGGTAGGGAAAAATCTCGAGGCGCAAATTATGGTTTGATAGAGCCCTAAAACGGGTGTGTTAGAAAGTTTCGGTTGGAAAGGGACCAGTTCCATATTTGTTTTTGTTTTCCTTTTTTTTACAGTTGTAATTTTGATTTTTAGTCTTTCTGTGGGCTTCAATGCATTTAGCCCTAAAAATAAAATTAAATGTTTACCTATAGGCTCAATTACAAGATTAAGATTAATAAAACAAAATAGAGTTAATTTCGGTCCGCCAACTATGAAAAAAATCGTCTTTTGTTGTTTTGTGTAAACAAAACATGAACTTTTGAAGAAACTTTTTTTCAGGGGTGCCAAGGGTAGCTGAGTTTTCGGTGAAGATGGTTTGACTCGAAACCGACTATCCGCCATATTGGGGGAATTCAAAAATGGCCACGAATTCCTATGGTTGGGTGGGTAATGGCCACACTGCGATGACACCTGCAGTGCCCTGATGTGGCAATAGTCCGTCCGTGGTCATAGCTAGTCCGATTTCTTTTTTTTCCCTAGTTAACCCTTAGGCCTGATTTGTGTTTTTGGCTGCAGGCGAGGTTAAGTTTCCGGGGGCAAGATCCCCCCCGTCCGACGAGCTGACGCCGTGCATGTGCAAGCAGGCCGCGTCCCCGGGACTTGACATTCCATCCGTTTTCCTAACCTCTCCCTTTCCTAGATTCCTACCCTATACTTTCCCCTATCCTACTTCCTTACCGACCCCGCACCTCCTCTTGCCTCGCAACAGCAACAACTACTTAAATCTATACAGAGTTAGCTAAGACCAGATAATTTTCGAGAGTTAATCTAAGACCCGATAAAAATGGTGATGCCAAAATAGTATTATCTATATGTTATCGATAATTTGCTCAGAGACGTCAAAAGTGAAGTTTTTGGATTGGTTGATGCCACTGATCTCTATAATACACTGGATAGCGCATTCATCCAAAAAAGTTGACTCCATTTGAACATTGTTATATTATGAAGCTGCCCACGGTGTCGTATAACAGTATAACTGTATAACATCTAAAATATCGAAAAAGACAGAACGTACAATATTTTTTTTTTTGTTATTGCTAGTTGGTTATTTTGTTGGTTATCGTGTTATATATTAGTTTAAATAAACTAAAATTGTGTCTCCTAAAAGTAAAAATAATAAAAATATGAATAATTTAAAAAATATTGTGCTTCAGTCTTTTGCATACTAAACCGGGAACTGAAACGACAATTCTTCAGTTTTATTTATTTATTGGAGCGTGCCGATGGCGCTGGAATACATGCCACTATTCATTCCTATGCCAAGAAATTAAGCAATCCAGTAAGTTTTTTTTTAATAGTTTGAAGAAATTGTCGAAATAATTAAATTTTTTTCGTTTAAAAGAACAGGAATGCCTTCAATGACTCAACGAAAAGTATTGTTCTTATTAGGAGCCGATGCTGATGCCGTTGTGTATATTGGATATCAGGGTGATGCTGGTGTAACAAGCAAGCAACCTTTGTGAATACTGAAGGTCGTGCCCAGCAGACACTTGTCGCTGATCACCTCCTGGATATGCTCGTGAAGATTGGAAAATCATCAGAGCTTTTTCTGAAGTTATTGGTAAGCTATATAAGAGTTATTGGGCCCTATCGTGAATAAGATTTCCCTGGGAATTGTTCCCAACTTTCAAAATTGTCATCTCGAATAATGTCGAAAGTTTCCCTTGGAATTTATTGATATTGGGAATTAAGTTTCATAGTGACATTGGCTCTCAGTTAAAAAGGCCAGTCGCCAGCTTACAATGAACAGTGCAGAAATATTAACGTTTCATATTTTCGAGGATGGGCAAAGTTCCGAGGGAAATTTTGTTCACGATAGCCCCCATTATGGAGAATATAGTGCAGTACATTGGTGAAACTTGATAATTTAAATAACTTTGGAGTTCGTGGTGGTTTAATTTGGAATGCAATATGATTGCCATCCATTTCGTTAAAATTGATCTTTTTCTAGATACATTTTTGTAACTGTTTCTAGTTTAAAAATTATTTAAATACTAAATAATTTATATTCTACAGGAACTCCCCTCCCCTATGATATCTTGATGAACTAAGGAATGGCATTGAAGACATCGCCCCACATTTCCAACATGAAAAACTACAAAGTTCAGCTTTCGGTGCGCTTGCCGAACATTTGGCTGCGGTAAGCTATAAATAATTAGATTTATTATATTCTAAATTAACATTGAATATTTTCTACAGGCAAAATTAATTGAAAGCACAAATTTCGACATCAACCATAAAGTTCTGAAGGACTACTTCATGACAAATGCAATTTCAAGGGCATTTCCAACAATGGCTGAGTGCATAACCGCCGTCAAGAAGTAGCAGTCCAAGGCAGCCATGGCTCAGTAAACAGTGAATACTGTTCTGTAACATCAATTAATTATGTATTCTACTTAAATATATACTACGAGGCCTATGAGGCGTTAATAACGGGGCACTTCGGAATCCTTCCTCACGCTTTAGAATGATGTCACGTTGGTAGATTTTACGAAAACAAAAAAATAAAAACGGGAAAAATGTTAATTCAATAAAATAAATACAAACAAAAATAACATTAAGAATGTTTTTCATAAAACAAACTCAACGATTCTCGATACTGTCTGAAGAAATTTTTAAATTTTACTTTTATCTTTCGAATTGAAGTATCACATTGTATTGTATAAGGAAAAGAAACAGGTAGCGTTAACATTAATATTTAATTAATTTATGGTGACTTCTACTTATACATACATAGATACTTAAGGTTTTATGCATAAATTACACAGTGAAAATATATTTCATAATGAATAAAACCGCAAGTCTTACAAAGGATACACAGGGAGGGTAAAAAGAAACAGGTAGCGTTAACATTAATATTTAATTAATTTATGGTGACTTCTACTTATACATACATAGATACTTAAGGTTTTATGCATAAATTACACAGTGAAAATATATTTCATAATGAATAAAACCGCAAGTCTTACAAAGGATACACAGGGAGGGTATGAGTTAATTTATCAATTTAAATTAAATAATATTGATTATTTCTTCCACAATTGTTCAAGTATCCTTTGTAGCTTAGTGGGTATTTTTGTTTTCTTTTTTGGTACATTTTCAATCGTGTTCTAAATATAATTCATGTGAAAATGTATTAAATGTTATTATGTTCCAAATACAAATTGATAGTTAAGACATTTTTTTATAATCTATAAACAAAAGTTTTTGCTTTTACAAATCATCATATAATAAAACGGCAAACATGTTTTTTGTGGTACACTTTTCTCCAAAAGTATTTAACTGATTTCGATAAATTTTATATGGTTGGAAAGCCACAGTTACGGAGATGTGCAGAATATACTTGAGACACGCATTTACACACTGTGGGTCATTTTTGTTTTTGCACTCTCGAACACTGCATATTACATAAAATAAAATTTAATAAATTTGCTTGAAAACACTACCAATAATATAAATAATAAATAATAAATTGGCACTCGAATTTCGAGAGCTGGGTCGGCTAGTATTTACAAAAACACAAAAAAAAGAGTATGTGGGAAATTAAGAAAAATAGATGAAAACTAAACCAAAACAAAAACAAAGATTATTATTGAAGAAAACAGAATGAAAAATAAAGAAGCATAAAAATTGTTATTTTGTTATGATTATACGTATTTCTTTTTTTTGTTTTTGATAAATTTTCTTTGCATACTATTATTTTTAAAGAATAAATAAAAACAATGAAAGTAAATGGTTTTTTTTTTGCATTTGAATTAAATATTAGCATTTAAATGTTTATAATATATTTTTTCTGTTTAAATAGTTAATTAATTAATCAATTTGCTTTTTAGCTTGAGATATTAATGCTAATAGAGAATCTAATTGAAGATCTTTGAATCGAGCAAAATGATTCATCATCGGTTGTATTGAATCGGATTCAATGACGGCGCAAACTGTTTGATTTTGAATAGTTCGATTTAAAGATGGTGCTACCGAGTCAAGGAATAGCCTCCAAGAATCTCGATTTTCATTATTGAGTGTACTTCTTTTGGTTCCAACTCGTATGAGAATTTGTTCCTTAAAGCAGGATTTATTGCGGCTACAGTGGTGTCGGCTGATTTTTCATCGCCAGTTGACACTTTGTTTGCGTTCTCCATTTGTTCCAAGAGTGCAAGACGTTCATTTTCCTTTTTTTTCTTCATAATGATAGTTGCAATGGCAGCTGGATTATCCAGGTCTTCAAGCTTCAGAACAATCCTAAAGAGGGTCTCAATGTGTAGCAAAATGTGACGTGACTTTCTCTGAGCCGATAGTTCAATATTGGTGCTTAATTGTGGGCTACCTTCGGGACCCATAATATCCGTGTCGATAATTTTTCTAGGAGCTGTGACACTGCCGTATTGCAGTTTACCCAACGAATTCTCGAACTTTAGAGTAAACACATACTTGCGCTGCTGTTCCTGGTCGTTCATGGACTCCGAGTTCCTGTGCTCACGATTAGTTTGGCCGTTGCGATTATTCGTACCATTTTTATTTCCCAATGACACCAGTATAAGCTGTGCATGGCCTTTGGGCTGAGTGAGTGGATGATTCCATTGGTTATCCTTGTGGGTCTTGCTCTGGCCCGAATCACCACTTAACTCCGCTTTGCGCTGTCTAAACACTGTGTAATAGTAATCGTCTATATATGGTGTGTCGGTGTTGAGCTGCGTCAGCTGAATGCTTATCAGCCAATGTTTGTCCCGGGTACTCATCAGGTTGGCATATTCGTCATATTCTTCGGGTAGATTGCTGTTCGATCGCAGTCCACCACCTCCATTGTTCTGGTGATGACTGTTGCTGCTGGTGCTATTACTGCTATGTTTTCGTTCAATGCGATTGTGCTGCTGCATTTGTTGTTGGTGTTGTTGTTGTTGTTGCTGTAGCTGCTGATGCGGGTTAATGGTCATGTTGTTGTTAGGCGATGTAAAACTGTGACGAACATTCGAGAGCATTGGATGGTTTTGCTGAATCTCTTGCACCAAACGCTGATTGAACATGTTATAGGCAGATGCAGAGCCCACAGTTGGGTTCATCAAACTCGGATGTGGAGGCATTCTAGGCGACACCATTGGAGGGGCACCTGGGCGCATCGCATTAAAGTTTGGATGCATTGCAAAGTTATTGAGAGCAACGGGCAAATTCGGCATAGGGCGCGGTGGATAGTTGGGAAGCTGATGCGGACCTGGCATTCCCGGGGGAAATAATGGAACTGCTGGAAATCCTGGCGGCAGCTGACTTCTATGGTGGTTTGGTGGTCCACCCTGATGAATGAGGTTATTAAGAGGATGTTGGGGTGGCAGGTTGTTGAAATTGGGTCGAGAATTATTGAAGCCTGGTGGTGGTCCTGCTGTGTTGGGAAACGGAAACTTGAATTGCTGCTGTTGTTGCTGATGATGAAGTTGTTGTTGTTGAAGAGGGTGATGGTTTCCTGGGTGTTGCTGCGGAATTGGTGGTTGATGGTGTAGCTGTGATGGTTGAGTGTGTGGAATCGTTGGTGTCTTGGGCTTTGGAGTCGAAGCAATCATTTGGCTGGCATGAACAGCTTGCCTTTGATGTTGCTGAAGCTGTTTGTGCTGCTTCTGTTGCTGCTGTTGAGTAATGATGCTCCTCTCAATGTTTTCTAAAGTGCAAATTTTCGGAGTTGATGGAGCGGCATTTGACTGCATTCCGAATTGAGGAGCCCGATTGCCTTGATGCACTGCTTGTTGTTGTTGTTGATGTTGGTTTGATTTAACGCTCGTCGGTTCTTGACCACTGTTTGGACTGTTCAATGGTGTTGGGAAGTGTTCTCTAAGAAACGCCTCGGGGTTCGAATATAACAAAGCGTGCCTTTTGTCGTTGCTATTTCCCATTATATAAGATGTTGGTTGCGCAGATCGAGAAGCTACAACGGGATTAGCCCAAACAAGAGGATCAAGATTAATGCCGGCATCGAATGCAATGTCGACATCATCCAATTTCATTCCAGATAGATTTATTTCCAGATCGGAATCCTCTTCATTTTTGTTCAGTTTAGAAGATGCTTTACTAGTACTGCTGTTATTCGGCACATCTTTAACATCGTCCATACGAACCAGGTTCTCGTGAACCTCTTCCCAGTCACCATTGATGGCTGACCCGAATGTGAGGTCATTTAAGGCGTCATATTCTTCTTCTGAAGGTTCAGCGATACGCCCTCCTCCATCATCGTCCAACGGTGCTGAGGTATCAAATCCAAAAAACGAATCTTCCATCGAGAAAATTTGTTTATTTCACATGAAAATGTCATGACTTGTCACACATTCACATATGTTGAAATCATGGCCGCCGACAACGTTCGAAAGTGATGGATTCATTGTCCTCATTCTCATTTATAATAAATACTTATTTTAATTTCAATAATAAATATTTAAAATTTACAAATAATAAAAATGCAGTCACATATGTTTTCTCTTTGCCATGTCAATATATTTTTTTTCTGTGAAAAGAAGACGTCAAATTATGAAGCTGCCCACCATCTGTCATCTTCAATTGGAGTCAAAAAATCTGTTATACAATGTAGGGAATGCGCTATCCAGTGTATTATAGAGATCAGTGGTTGATGCTAGTCGTCAATAAGCTGACAAATGTCATAGCGTACACAGTGCTTCCAGCTATGTAGAAAAAAAACTCCTAAATCCCGATGTCGTTTTTTTTTACAATTCTATATGGACTTGCAAAAAAAACACACCTAGTATTATCAATTGACGTGATTTTATGTTAGAGTCCCTAGCCTGTGGTGTCGCTGAAATCAGCAAAATTTGTCAGTGGAGAGTAGGATAAGAAAGATAGAAACAAATAGTAAGAAAGAGAAATTTTATTATTTTCATTTTTCAACGAAAGATAGAGTAAGGGAGTAGGGAGATTTCCGAGTGGTGGAAATGAAAAACAATTTCTTTTTTGACCTTTTTCTGTTGGCCTGTTCTGTTTTCTTGTTTGTATGTATTGAGGTAGATATATTTTTCGCTTGAACTTGTTTGTCTGAACACATTTTCTTGTTTGCATGGTTTTTGTAGGTATTGAAAAAAAGAGATATGCCTATCATTTGATTTGAAATTTTCAATTCTGGTGAAAAATCAAATAATTACTATCTGAAGCGAGAACTCTCAACCAATGCTACAAATATACAATGTGTTCTATAAAACATAATAATTGCAATGACAAACTTTATAAAAAGTAGGTATATTGGCGATAAATTTTATGGAAATTAGTAGAGACCTAATTAAACTGTTTTAATTTTAAATAAGTACATATCTGCCATACATTTTTTTTCCAAATTTTAGAAAAAAATTTTTTTTCTCTAAAATGTTATTGTTTTACTTTCGTATTTACGGCGGATTGATGAAAAAAATTTCGAGGATGAAAAAAATGTTAATTTATACTAGTTTCAGGGCTTCAAATGTTCATGTAAACGCACTTATTCACGTATAATTGTTGATAACTTTTTTACAAGCAATCGAATTAAGTTTTTATATTATATTCTAATTTTTTATTTTATGTTTTTTCATAATCTACACAAAAAAGAAAAAACAAACAAATTAAAAAGAATCATACGAAAATGTTGATTTTTCATGTTTTTAGAATTCAAAATAATAACAATTTCTCTCAAAACTTACCTTTTTCACATATCATTTGTACCTTTTTTATCAAGTAATTATCAAAGTAATCGTTTTTTTGTAGATTAACAAAAATAAAATGCACGACAAGGTCGCACGAACTTGCTCCTATGTATGTAATAGACTAGGAATT
Organism: Philhelius festivus; assembly: GCA_963931855.1. NCBI lineage: Eukaryota > Metazoa > Arthropoda > Insecta > Diptera > Syrphidae > Philhelius > Philhelius festivus. The sequence continues at coordinate 139,943,242 of OZ007554.1, forward strand.
TTAAAAACGAATGTTATTAGAGAAAACTGTTCATAAGCATAAAATTTATTTTTTAAATGACTAAAACAACTCTTTTAGCAGTTGGAGCTAAAAACAGGATGCCATATGTTTTAAGCAAAGATTAATTTATGTAAGAACAAAATTATAATTCCTTGTAGCGGTTTCTTAAAAATAAGCTTTTATGGTCGTTTTAAAAAAAATTACATTTTTAGCGTTATAGCTTCTATTTTTTTTTTTTGCATTTCAATTTAAAGACTTGAAATTTGGCATGGAACTGTGTTTATATGTCAGCATTATAAGAAAAAATTTGCAGATCGATTGATGGTAACGAATAGCCATGGTAATTAATAATGTGTAATCTCCGTGGCCTTTTTGGGATGTGATTTTCATGCTTAATCAGTTTTATTAATATTTTTAATGATGAAAATGATTTTTTTATTTAATTTTGAGCCTTGTAGTTTGAAAGGCTTTCTCTCAAACTTCAATTTTATGATATGCCAAAAAAAAAATTGTTTTGTTGTCCGAATTCTTAGTTGAACGAGTGTGACAAGATTTGGAAAAAAAAAACCTAATTAAACATTTTCGCTTTTTCACACAACTAAACAATTTTTAATAATTTTTTACAATGCATTATCTTATAGTACGTCAAAAAACCTTTAATTTCATGTTTTATTATAATTTAATTATTGCAGTTAATTCCTTTAAAATTTGCATACAAAATAATTTTTTCATCCGAGTAAAAATTCAGTGTAATCTCCGTGGCCTCGTTATCTTTGTACCGTATAAATATTTTTTAGTCTAACCACCGCCAAAAGAAAGGTATTTACTCATACTTGAACCTAATATAATTTGGATGGCATTGAATTACATTTACTATATTAAAATTAAGAAATAGTCGATTTTGTAATCTCCGTGGCCTGTAATCTCCGTGGCCATTTTCGTATTTTTTTTTAATAAATGTTCTTTTAGTTTATAATGGCTCATATCATTATTAATTTTTTTTATATTCTAGATAAATATACTGAATTTCATCATTCCTTACAATATTGGTACCGTAAAAGTTCCAAGAAAGTTATGTGCCGTTATTTAAAATTATTTTTTTTTGTCTTTCATGCTTTTAAACAAAATCATTTCGTAAACAAACAACTTTTTTATTAATTATCTTATTAAATTTAGTTGCTTTCCACAAAATTTCAACTATTTATTGTTACTATTTATTTTGTGGATTATTGTTATTTTATGCAAGAAAAGAACATTTTTAGTACATTCGAAATTTAAAATTTAAATTTTTATCAAAAAATACTCGTAAAATGGAAAATATTTGGAATTATTTTTGCGCAACTCGGAGAACTCCTTTTCTACTTGTTTACTATAGATTTAGAAACTAAAACCCAAGAAAAACTGAAAAAAAATTTTTTTCAAACGATCAAAAAAAATGTCAATTTTTAAAAAATGACCCTTATATACAAAAACATTTTTGGAAGCCCAATTTAATGTGTTTATTAATGTACGAATAAAAACTAAATTTCCAAAAAAAAATACTGATTCGTTTTTGAAATATTCAATTTTCCAAAAAAAAAAAAAAAATGATTTTTTTTAATTCAAAAATATATGTATATTTTTTAAAGCAATGTTTTTTTTAACTTTTTAGAAGCTTGTCTATACAAAATTTCATTGAAATCCGTTATGCCGATAACGAAAAATTCAAAAAAATCGTTCGACGGTATGTACATTCAGTAATAGGTATCTTGATTTCAAATTATTTTTTTTTTATTAAATTATAGATCGTAAGAATTAATTGAAAGAAAACAATTTTCTCGGAACCTTTTTAGAGGAAAATGCGGTTTTCGAAAACCATTTTTTGACATTTGTATGGAGGGTACCGTTATTTTTAGGTAAAATAAATTTTTTTCTCATATCTTGATTATATTAAGAAAAGAAGAAATTTTTATTTCAACTGGCACTGCAACTGATTCAAAAAAGCGGGAAAATTATTTGCAAGAAAATATTTTGATATGGCATATGTCTAAATAGTAAACAAAAATACAGTGCAACCCTAATATAAGGTACCTAAATATAACGACTTACTCGATTTAACAAATTCTTCGTAATCCCCTTAAATTGTCCATAAGAGTTAATGTAAAATATACCTTTACATTGCGAACATTTTTTGCGAACAACCTCTTTATAACGAATTTTCAACTATCAAGAAAAAGGATAAACACCTTTAACTAAAGAATTTTCTCAACCCAAACCTTTATATAAAGTTCCCACCAATGTATGACCCTTAATCTCATAGTATGTGATTCATGTCGCTACAGGTTTCGACCCGCTTTTGTTCGTAAAACAATCATTGTTGTTTGATGGAAAGTAATGCAAATACTGCTGCTCGTCACTTTTACCTCTTATACCTACCTCTTTATAACTAATTTTAGACCAATCTAACCTCAACATAACAAACCTCAGTTCAACGAATTACTTGATATAACGAATATTTACTTGTTCCCTTCCGATTTGTTATATCGAGGTTGAACTGTATACATGTCTTCACAAATCCATAAAAAACCTTTAAAATTTGCAGAGGAAAAATCAGACAGAAAGTCATGGCTGCCAAATTGATTATTTTCAATGCATTATGTTTCGAATCGTTTATTCCATATAATTTTGAGATTTTGATAAATTTTTTCATTTTCTCAAAACGTGTTCCTTTACTTGCGCAAAACTACTAATTTCAATGTATTTAACCAAACAATAACGCTACCCACCATACAAATGCTAAAAATGGTTTTCGAAAATCGTATTATTCTCGAAAACGTTTATTCATACAATAATAGAAGCTTTAAGTTGGCCTACTAATTTTTTTTCTTATTTCATATTTGCATAGCAATCTTTTTTTATCGCTTACTACTTAAAGAATTAAAAGGAAAATAATTTTATGCTTATGAACAGTTTTCTCTAATAAAATTCGTTTTTAAAATTCATATTCTATTACATAGGAGCAAGTTCGTGCGACCCAGTCGTTCATTTTATTTATTTAAAAAAATATACCTATAACCCATGCAACAGACTCGGTTATTGCATCTGCCTTAATTTCTATTAGTTGCGTAAATCGAGTTAGTACTGGTTATCCTAATAATTTACTGTACACATATTCATATATATTTAATTTTATTTACAAGTATTTAAGGTACTTAGTAAAATAAGGTTAACCAAAACATAAAAAAACTTTCTTTAATTCTATCAGTCATCATTACATTCTATATTTATATTTATTTGTTTGTGGCAATCATGGTCACAGATTTATATTTTATCATACAATATATTTTCCCTATCCTCACAAAACGTCACATACACATCCATGAATATAATTTTCTCGTTCTGTTACTATTCCTATTTTTTCTTTTTGCGCACATTCTCAATTCAATTTATTTTTTCTCATTCTTCCATTATCTCTACACCCATATTTTGAAGTCTCCAAAATTTAGCAGAGACACATTTTAGCAAATGCGGTCCGTAGCCTGAAGATGCCGCCACAATCTTTCGACTTCTCGATATTACTATATTATAAGATATATATACAATGATTTCATCTCTCCAACTTCAAACTTTTGCGCGAGATTTGGAAAACTTTTATAGAGATTAAAATTGTAGAGATAAAATTTGTCTTGTCTCAATCTGCGTACTAGGCTTGAAATTTTAATATTTTCTTAACATATCCATTATTTTTTCAAATAACTGAAAATTGCGTGGTGGAAACCATTAAGTTGCACTAGTGTGCGTGTCCGTTGTTTTCCTTGGGCTTGTGGGCAAATTCATTGACAGTCAATGTTTCCCATCTTAATTTGATAATCTCTGTAAATATTAAACAATATACATATAGTGATGAAGAAGCAAGACGAAGTTAATTCTATAATTTTTGAATCCTTACCCGATTTCAGTTTAAAATAAGTTTACCGTTTAAAAACAAAAAACCCTTCTTAAAGCCTTGAATAATTTAATTGAAAATTTGTAGGTTTTTGTCATTGATATGTTTTATGTTGGTTAAATTTAGTTTTATTTTTTAGAGTTATGGATCATTTTCGTTCGTTGTATAAAGCCAACCCTACCACTCCCAAGAAATGCAAATGGAAAGAAGCGCACGAAATCCGTACCAAGAAACGAAATCAATTATACTCATCAACTCGAAATATTTCCCCAAATCTTTCATCCAGCCATTGCAGTTCAAAAGAAAATGTAAAACCTCTTAACTCTTCGGAAGCAGAAAAACTTCCAAGAACTGAAATCTCCGGTTCTCCGAGTTCTAAAATCGATCAAAAACTAACTCGTCAAAAGGCTCATATCCTGAAATTTCTCGCTTGGAAAGCAGAAAAAGCCAAACAAGCCCAAATTAAGGAAATGTCAAAACGCGCTCCTTTTGTTGTTAGTACCCGTAATTGCCCTGCAACAGCACCCGGCTTATCTAACTATATCAAACAACCATCCTTTGCTCCAACAAATCACATTTTCCGACCACCCGCAACAATTCAAAATCTTGAATTAAAAGTAATTAATAGTAACAGTATTCTTTTAATTAATGGCACCCGAAAAGAAACCTACCACTTTCTTGATACACCAAAAAAAAAGATTAACAAGTTGGAGAACGAAATTTCGGCAATTAAGTCTTATAAGAAAACAACTCTTAGGCCAGCAATAGACAAGGCTACTTCTGAAAAGACATGTGTAGTAACTACTAAAGCGACCAAAATACCATTAAACAGCAAACCGATGCTGGAAACTGCAGCCAATATGGAAGAGCTTCCTCGGAAACGAAAAGGCAATTCCGTTCTATTGAAACCCAAGCCTGTTCTGCCTGCAATCAAGCGGACAACATTCAAACCTCCGAAAAAATGTAATTCATCGATTTCCAATGCTTTTATTCCAGTTACTAGAAGCACTCATTTTCGAGGGGGTACATCCACAAGTAAATTTAATGCAAAGTCAGTTTTAAATGATTTAGCAGGATCAGAAAAACGACCGAAACACATTTCAGAAACTCCATCCTATGCCAATGAGATGAATCCCAGCACCAACGTACTCACGCCGGTTAAGACGAATAATTTGGTACATGGAATACACGAATCGAAGACACAGCAAGCTGATGGCCATACGAAGCAAATGCCAGTTCCAAAAGGAGTAATTGTACCGACTATTTCTGGTAAAACTATTACAGAAAAGGCGCCTTTTAATCCGAAACCAAACCTTAACACTAAAGTCAATACCCAGCAAGTTCCTCCAAAATCCAAAGTCAATGCTAATCTATTAAAGGCAAAATCAGGTTTTCCGCCAATCAAACGGCCAACATTCAAGGCTCCAAAGAAATCGAGTTCATCGATTTCGGATGCTTTTGTGGCAGTCACTGGAAACACTTTTCGACGGGGGGCACCGACAGTCAGATTGAATGGCAAATCAGTCCAAAAGACTCTAGCTAAAGTCGGAAAACCCTCGGAACAGATTCCAGAAACTCCAACCGATGGCAATCAGGCCTATCCCTTCCTCAACGTTGTCACATCAACCAAGAGAAAGTCGTTATCGTCGAAGGAATCAAGTTCCAACTCGCTTTTTGTTGAAATGGATCAATTGGTGAGCCCAGTAGATGACGCGATGGCATATCCAGTTGATGGCGAGAAATTCAATTTCCTTCGTTACTCGATTGTCCAACCGAATGCAAGTAAACTTGAAGGTGAGGATAAAATCAAAGCCACTGATGAAATTCATGTTACTCCTGACAAAGCTGCTGGACAACCAACGACATACCTCAGCCCGTTCGTCTCCGTGTCAAGAGGCAAGGTAGGAAAGAAAATCGAACGAGAGAAACGCAACAGTGTATATATGTCGATGGACAGTTCCGTCCAAGAAGATGCAGATACAACAGCAAAGGCACGTCATACCTTGGCCACGGTTCATTACTATCGAAAGCAGTTAGTGGATGAAATAGCCCGTTTAAACGATCAGTGTGACACTTGGCAGCAATATAAAGAAGACAATTTCGTTTTGGTGGAAGACGCTGGATCGGATATGATCAATGTGACCATTGGACAAACCAAACTTCTCATCACAAAGAAGCTTAAGCAATTTGGCGATCTGATAGATCGTTGCGAAAATGGTGCGATGGGAAAGAAATCATTAGGTAAAGGAGATGGGGCTAAACCTATTTTAACGGAAGATCTGGAAGGATTCTGGTCGATGGTGGGTCTGCAGATTGAGAATGTTGATAAACGATTTGCAAATCTTCAACGTTGGAAAGAAAACAACTGGAAGGATCCGGATGAAGTTCCCGTAAAATCAACAAACTCGAAAAGCAATTTGAAGAAAATGAAGAAACTCAAGACTGGTAGCACTGCTGGGCCAAACAGGGATCTACAGAAAATACTTAAAAATGCCCAAACCGCTTTCTTGCGTAAGAAAACTGCAAACGGTGGATTCGACGAAGATGTAATTCTTACTCCATCAAGTCGTCAAGTGTTGATAAGAGATCGTCGATCTAGGTCGGCGGCGGCCACAGTTATAACGGTGAATACCCCGAGAGTAAAACGCAAATCATTTGTGTTTGATCAAACAACACCAACTGGAATTATCGAAAATTCAAAAATGTTGCCACATATACATGGCTTCCGCAAAAGCTTGAATCTATTAAACACCCTTTTCATTAAGCAGGAAAAGAATTGTCCGGAAGTTATTAATTGTGCTACGCCCTTGCCGCTTTCACGGAAATCTATTTTAAAGACTCCCGGGTCAGTACGTCCGTCTAAGAATGTCATATTCAATAGCCCAACGTTACAGTTTACCGTGGAAGACGAGGTGAAAGATAAATCATCATCCCAGAGCATGTCACCAAGTAATCAGCAGAAGGACGGAGAGGAAGAACGTACTTATTCGTTGAGAACTAGAAATATTAAATTAAGGGATCTTGCAGACATTGTTATTCCCGAATAAATACAATTAATTAAAACTTGTTTATAATTTTTTATGAGCACTTGATGTTTAACACAGGAAAATTAACTTAAAATTTACAAAGCAAGCTTGCTGAATAACTTTGTTGTGATGGTTTTAAGGGAAGCGACGTTAATTTGTTGTAAAAATCTCGAAAACTATCAACTTTTTTGACAAAAAAAAAAAAAAAAAATTTATTGTAAATAGTTTTATTGAGAGCAATAAATTTTGGGTTAACACATCGGTTTTTCGTTTTAATGAACCATCTCTTTCAGTAGGAATTCATTTTTCAAGATACTGGTATTAACGGTACGGACATTTATGAATTTCCTAGTTTTGGCTTAAGGTTCAATCAGTCTGTCACTTTTTTAGTGTCTTAAATGTACATAAATTATGTTGTATGTACCTACGAAAAATGAATGAGCTCATTGGTTAAGCTGTTAATGCATAATCATTACAGAAACAAGACTGACATCGAACTCACAATAAACTAAAAATTTGCCAATCAAAAATTGATTGATACAAATTTCGGCACGACATTTTTGGATTCCAAAAGTCGTAAGAGTTGTTCTAGATGATCATTAGAACGTCCCTTTGCGTTGTTGAAAGCGGCCAGTTAAAAAAATAAAAAATGACGATTTTAAGGACATTTTTTGAAAAAGGATGTTCAGGGTACTGAGCATCGCCGTAGCTAGGGGAGGGCATTAGGGGGCAATGCCCTACCTTAAAACCTCCAATGCCCTACCTTAAAAAATCAACTATCGTATCGTAATGCCACTGATTCAAAAACTCGTTTTCCAAAACAAGAAAAATCCATTCCCCATATCCAATCTATGGCGATCTGGCAGGACGAATTAAATAGAGTCTCTACAACTAGCAGTGTTGAAACGTTGATACATCCAAAAGCTTTAGAGAGACATACATAGGTACTGCCTTTGTATATACACTATAGTATTCTCATGAAACCTTAATTTAAGAGGACATCTATCGTCGGCATTAATACTATTTCAGAGTGCAAAACTATTCAAAATTTTAAATGAATGTCGGTTATAAAATAAAGGGAATCAAAAAAGGACTTTTTCTTGTGTGGATGATTTTTGTTTATCTTTCTATACCTTTGTGTTTAGATTTCAATACGTGGTGTCTGGTATGACGTGAGACGTGAGGCGCGAGAGATTGCTTTGGTTTTGTTTTTATAAATCTGGTTATGAAGATTTTTTGTTGAAGTTCTTGACCTACCTTTTGTTCTGTATATGTTTTTGTTGTTTTGTCCTTGGTAGCTGGTGGATGATTTTTTTCAGTTTTGAAGAAAATCTTATTTTAGCTTTCAGCGGGGATTTACTATTGTTTTTATTAATTTTTTCTTTATACGCATGCGTATGTAGGTATATTCTTGGAGGATGGGGGTATCTATTTTTTTTTCATTCATCGCGATCTAGATCATGGGCAAGGAGTTTCTTATGTTATCTGAGAATTTTTGTGGGTCAGAAAAATATATCAAGGAAGGTTTCAAATAAGAGTTTTTTTTTGAAGGATGTCTCTGTTTTTATTTGAGGGTGAAGAATATACCTATATTTTTTCATTTTTGTGATGAAATGGTAGACTTGGTGGCGGCTGTTTTTTTTTCTCATTGTGTGTAGACCTCTGAATCTACATTTTTACTTGCGACATAGGTGCATACATATGTGTAGGTAGGTAAATCGAAGTCGAGATTTTAATCAGTCTTAACATTAAGTTTTTACTTGCGACTTATAGGTACCTACTATAAAGTAAGTTATAGATACATATGTACATTCGCAAAAAAATCGAACTCAGATTTTGATGAAAGTTGATATTACGATGATAGCGAAGACGAAAAAAGTGGGTCTTGTAATTCTGTCTGTCTGTTCGACTACAGGCTAAACGGCTAGGGCGATTTTCTTGAAGCTTCTTAGCTAGATACCTACTAGTTTTAAATTTGTCAATTTTTTTAAATTTTTAATTAAGGATTTGAGAAATTTGTAATTAGATACTTTCATATATTGCTTGTTAGTAAGTTGTCTACTTATTTTTTCCGGAAATTAATTAGAAGATAATCAGGTCTATCATGGTAACAGATCGGGGAAAAAATCTGCCCGATTTGTACGAAATGTACGAAATTTGTATCATGGTAAACGTTCCGATTCACAAATCGGGGAGAATTACGAAAAAAAAATGATGTGCGTTGGTGTTTTAGAATTTAAGCGATGAATGACGATAAGCTGTCAAAATAATAAGCAACGAGTCGCGTTCTTATGCGTTGCACGACGATGTTTTTCTTTCCGATTTGCCCGCCAAGAAATCATAAGTGAAAAGTTTCCCGAAGCCTAAAGAAGCAAAATTAAATTAGCAAAAATGATAAAAGTGTAAAAAGATGAGTAAGTAAACATTTTTATTTAAAATAAATTGTTGTTATTATTGTTATTCATACAGAAATAATGTTTTACTCTTTTAGCAAAAAAAAAAAAATAAAAAACATACAATTCGACCGTCTGCTTATTTTGGATTTAAAGTTTTGATAGATATACCTACGTACATGTCAACAACCTGCGTTGGTATGCATCAATATTTCTTCTACGATTCTGTTACCATGAACACAATATATTCCCCGATCGTAACTTTTCCCCGATCGTAGAATTCCCCGATCTGTTACCATGATAGACCTGAATGTGTCTATTATGATTTCAATGTTGTTTGGTATGTCGATATTTAATATCACTTTGGTCTAGAACTCTATTTTTTTTTTTTTTTTTTATAATTCACTCGCGGTCAAGGGTATGTTACGAGACCCTTATAATGTTTTAAACACAGCACGGGTGAGGGAGAAATTAGGAGGGGAGAGAAAGGAGATGTCGATGACAATTGGTTTTGAATGTTTGCAAATTGAAATGGCAAGGGAAAACTGTGCCGGGTAAGTTATTCCATAATCGTGTTGTGAAACTAAAAAACGAATCTCTATATTTGACGGTACGACCAAAGTTAGGCTCAAGGGTGAACTGATGAGCATTCCTAGCGAAGCGGGTATCACGGGTGAATTGATAAAGGGGAGGAATGCCACTGGCTACTTCGAGTGAGCATTGCTTGTGAAAGAAGCAATAAAACAGGGAAATACGTGAAACATTCCGACGGTGTTCAAAAGATGGAAATGAATCCATGATAGCTCTGTTTCCAATCAATTTTAACGCTCTGTTTTGAATTCTATCCAATAAATGGAGAGAAGATTGAGCAGCGCCTGCCCAAAGGTGTGAGTTATACTCGAGTTTTGGACGCATATACGCCTTATAAATGGTAGCCAGATCAGAAGGGGTAAAAAATTTCTTACATCTATATAGAAATCCTAAGCATTTAGCAGCATTCTTGGCGGCCTCGAGTATGTGATCATTCCAACGAAGATCGTCGTTAACACACATACCGAGTACTGAGAGCTTTTCGGTTTCTTCGATGCAAGTGCCATTTAAGGACAATGGCATAGGGGGTATATTTTGCTTGAACGACAATAGACAGCATTGAGTTTTCGAAGCATTAAACTCCACACGGTTTTTTATACCCCATTTTACAATGCTGTAAAGATCCATCTTCCGAAGGAGATGGACGTGAATTTGGGAACGAGTATGAAAAGCTTAGAGTGGAGTCGTCGGCAAAACAATAAAGTGGATTAGAAGTTTCAGACAAGAGATCATTTATAAAAATGAGGAAGAGAGTCGGAGACAAAACGGAGCCTTGGGGAACACCAGCATTTATTTTTGAAGATCAGACTTAAAACCATCCAATACAACATGTATTGAACGATCTAGAAGGTAATTTCTAATCCAAAGAATAAGGGTTTCGTTGATGCCAAACGCACGCATTTTCGATAAGAGAGCCTGGTGCCAAACTCTATCAAATGCCTTAGAAATATCAAGCGCAATAATCTTACTTTCTCCAAAACGATGTAAAGATCTGTTCCACTCTTCGGTGAGATATGCCATCAGATCACCAGTGAAACGATTGCTGCGAAAGCCGTATTGCCGGTCATTAAGAAGCTTTCGATCTTCGATATATTTCTTGAGCTGATGATTTATCAGCGATTCCATGACCTTGGAAAGAAGGGACGTAAGTGCGATTGGTCGATAGGACGAGGGGGAGGAAGGGTCACCTTTTTTAGGAACAGGCTGGACAAATGCTGTTTTCTATTTTCTAGGGAAGATTCCAGAACAGTAGGAGCGATGGAAAAGCTTACGCAATGGTTTTGCCAGCGATGAAGAACACCTCTTCAGAAGAATGGGGGGTATACCATCAGGACCAGCGGATTTGTTTATATCAAGATCTCGAAAGGCTCTTGCAACTGTACGAGTGCGGAAATATACCTGTCCCATTGAATGATTTACGTTCTCAAGTACAAGAGGGGCAATGTTACAACGTGGAGCTTGCAACAAAATCAGCTGCAAGTACATTTGGTTTGTCTTTGTAGATGAGCGTTGGACAGAAGATGAAGTTGAATTTTTTATGTTCTTGACAAATGACCAGAAATTTCTACTGCCTTTGAGACATTGCAGGATTTTTTGCCTTAATTTCTGTTCATGTAAGAATTTGGTTCTCTTTATAACAGCGTTGCATTGGTTACTGATTTGTTTAAACTTTTTCCGATTTTCCTCAGTTGGTTTGGCTTTATAAGAGCGGATTTGTTGTTATTTTTTATTTATTTTGTTATTGCTGTTTTTATAATCACTTGTTTTGGTTATTTTCAAACGTCCCGAAGAAGTTTGTTTCTTATATACCAATCAAATATTAAATGATTATTTTTTCTAATGACTTTTACATCAAGGTATGCAAGTATATATGTACCTTGTTTTGTAGTTTCGAACGTGAATTGAAATTAAGAATGATAAATTTAAATTGACTTCATTTGGTTTAAGGATAAATTAATTAATTAATAAATTATTTACATATTTTTGACTTGACCTTAGTTGTATCTGCATACAATGTTAATTTTTGTAGAACTTTATGAAGTAGGTAAGTATTCCATTACTATGTCTGTTAAAATTGGGGATATAGAACTTCCCAGAGGAATAATTTGATTTTGTTGATAAATTGTTTAATTAAAATCTAAATAATTATTAGGTTAGGTTAGGTTCATGGGCTGATGGGCTGACAGTGGATCTTGTTACCGTCACACTTAGATCAATGTAGAGCCGTTGTGTTACCCTAGGGGTTGTGATTCCCTTGTATTGAAGCCTATGATAATCCTATGTCATTCGAATCCATTAAAGGTTTTGATGAGTTATAGCAAGTTATAGCCTGAATTGTCGGTATTTCTAAGTCATTGAGAAATGTTCGTTGTCACATAATCACCTGGTTAAGAAGAGATTCTAAGGGCGTGGTCCATTCCCTTACCCCCATCTGAGAGGTCATCTCTCCACCAGGCCCGTGGGAGCATGTAGCTCCTTGCAACGTCTGGTAGATGAATTCGACAGGTCAGTGTTTATCTTATATTCAAAATAGCTTTTTTTGGCCTTTAGTCCACAAAAATTGGCGTTTCGTCCGGGTGATCTCACATGGACTCATCAGTTGACTGTGAGGACCTTGTCAATACGCAATTTTTGCTAAATTCAGTTCATCTTACATCGATTTTTTGACAAAAATCCAATGTGAACCAAGATTAAAGTTGTAATCATTAACGTTGGAAGTTTTTGCCCGTGGCCTGGCATTGATTCTCTATGAAGGTTTTTATAATACAAATTCTATACTACTGAAATAAATCAGCACTATTAATGGACTTGTTGAATTATTGATTCAAAATAGCTTTTTTGGCCTTTAGTCCACAATATCTTATATGTCCGTTTATTTGGTCAGTATTGCTGATTAGATCAAAGGTTCTGTTCCTTTCTTCAAGAGGATTTTAATAGTCTTAGGGAGAGGTGTCCCCATCAACTCACTGACGGTCGTGTTCACCGGAGAAGTGGCAATCTCTAGTGTATAGGCGAAGTACCCATTCTTTGTTTCTTGCAACTCCTGCAAGAAACACGAGTATCGTAAAGTCGTTTTTGTTCGAAGTATGACTATCGTCTGGAAACATTTTCATGTTTTTTTTTTGTTTTTTTTTTTTTACATGGTTGGAGGCGATTTTCAGAGTTTAGGAATTTTCAAGTCATTAGTAATTATTATCAACTTTACAAAAATGTAAAAGTTCTAAAAAAAATTTCATTAAAATCCGAGTGTTTTCTTTAACACTCTACTGCGGGAATTAGGAAGAAAATAAAAAAAGAAAATTTTATAATATTTTATGTAATTTTTTTGCTTTATGCTTTAAAGACTTGATTTTTTAACCACGGAATTTAGCCAAACAGTTCCTTTTATCATTGCTTTCGGCGTTTTAAACCGAGTTGGTGTTTGAATATTGGTTGGCGCTGGACTTCTATGACTTATATGAATATATCAGCTGGTTAGCAGCCAAAATTGTAGGGCGCCCTCTTTTTGTGCGAATACAGCTTTTCGAGATCGATATAAAATATGCGAATATAGGTGTTCAGCGATTCCTTCCTTAAAGTCATAAAGAGCCATAAATGTGTGTAGATTATTATTCCTTCGCCACAGAAGAATCCAAGCATTGACAACATACATCAACTTAATGAAGACAAAATCTTGTTACGTGTTTGCTTTGCAAACTTTTATACAAAAATTGCCCCACCTAGTACCCATGCAAGAGTACCTACGATAACTTAGGCGCCAAGAAATTATAACGGTTTTTTGTAGAACAGTTCAATACAAGCATTTTTTACTATGGGAGGGGAGGTCTATCTCCCCCCGTTTGGGCGGGAGGGGAAATTTTATAAAAAAGGTACTAAAATGGAAACAAAAATATTAAAAAATAACGGTAATACTTACAATTAAGTATTACACCTTTTTTTAAAGCCAATACTCTGTTCTATTAGACAGTTTTTAAATCAAGTGAAATCTATGCACAGTTTTTGAAAAAAAAACCAGTTTCAAACTCAAGTTTTGGGAAAAAAAAACATTAAAAAAAAGTTTAAAGTTTAATTTTTAAAACTGCTAAGTTATGTATATATTATTATTTTTTCCTAAAATTCGTTACTCTAATTTATTCTTATTCAAAAACTGAAAACTAGATGATTTTATGTCGTCTAGTTTTTGAGAAAATTGAAAATAACTAAAACTACTGCCCCCCGCAACCCTCCTGCTTGGGCACACTATAGGATTTGGGGTAGGTGCAAGGTTTCTTTTGCATTTACAGAATCTGGATTTAAACAAACTTTGAATTTACCCTATGGCCTATATCCAATGTCAACTAAATATATGTACATATGTACGTAGCCCAAAGTTGCACATTTAAAATATTCAGACATGAAAATTTAATACATTATAAAAAAATCACATTACCTAGGTACTACCGTACGAATGCAGCAAATTTATATAATTCCTTAATTAATATGTATGTTTATTGTTTGTGTCTAACTTTTTAATGATAATGTGGTACAGGTTATTGTTTACCAAGGTCATTTGTTATTCAACTTTTGTAAGAGCGAAGTATTTTTTTCTTTGAATAAAGAATGGCGACTAAGCATCCACTACTTCATCCTAAATTAAATAACTTTTCAATACTTAAAAAAAATATTTCAAAAGCATCACGTTCTTAGAAAAAATTGGTCTAATTCCAACTAAAACTAAAACTAAAACGTACCTTACTGTGTTGCAACTTACCGATAAAGGTAGAAAAATATAAAAATTTCAATTTCGGTTGGATGTGGCGGTGCTCCGAAAAAAGCTCTAAAAAAGGTGAAAAAAAATTGTAAGAATACAATATAAACCTATCATCGGCACATTTTTCCATGGGCCTCAATATTGGCTAGAGATTCGGGAGGTGCTTGCTATAATTATCTCTTTTGTGATAAAAATGCCTGTAAACACGGTTATAATACATTGAACATTGAAAAATTGGCTTGACTATATTTAATTAACACCTGACTTACTCACAAACTGACTGACTGAGACGCGGAATGCCATGCAATTCTACCTCCTCGTGGTGCATTCTTGGTAACCTCAAATGATTTACTGTACTTTACTTACAAATGAACCACATTAACATTAATCCTCAAAATGAAATCACCGTAGGTAAATACCAAAAATCAAAAATTTCATAAAAAGTAGTTTTAGTAATTTTCGATTTTCTCAAAAACTAGAAGGCGTAAAACCATTCGGTTTTTTGTGTTGAATTAATAGTAGCATTGACAACAAAAAGCCAATTAAGCACTTCATTTCACAATTTTGAAAAAAAATTGGTCTAAACTTTTTTTTTCATTTTTTTTAACGAAATTTTGAGTTTGCATGCGAATTTTTCAAAAACTATTGACATAAATAATTTAATTTAAATTTAGGATTATAGAACAGACTTCTGGCTTTCAAAACCGGTATAGTACTTTATTGTAAGTGTTGCCGTTGTTTTTTAATATTTTTTTTTTCAATTTAAGTATTTTTTTTTCCAAAATCGCCCCTACCTCCTAAACGAGGCGAGATAGACTCCCCCTACCATAGTAAAAAACGTTTGTGTTTGACCCTTCTACAAAAATCCGTTATCAATTTTTGGCGCCTAAGTTATCGTACTCTCCCCAGTACCCATTTTGGATATACGGCAAATAAGCATCAAAAGAACTCAAACATTTGTGGTTTATAAAGCAATAATGCTTCCTATAACTAGAAGCTAGAGCAACGGGGATAGCGCCAAAAGATAGAGAATATTCGGATTAGCATAACTGCATCTTTAACTCAGTTTCCCTAAAAAGTGGTCAAAATGTCAAATTAATAACTAAATCCATAAACCCCACTGAGGGCTTAATTTTTGTATCCCCATTCATGAGGTTTTGCGGGATTGTATTGTCTTAGGTCATGTCGAACTTTAGTTGGAATTATTTGCTCATCAACTGTGAAAAAATCTTTTCTTGGCACGAGTAAAAGTAGCTTTCTGATTCTTTCCAAAAGTAGTCGCACTTTAAAAAGCTTTCCATAGTCAGAAAAATTTTTGTTCTCTTTAGGCCTTGTGAATAAAAAAAAAGCTAAAACTTGGAGTTTTAAGTAAAAGCTATTTTTTTGGAGGATAAAATTAAGATTAAGTTAAAGATGTTTTCTAGTAATAGCTACTTTAAAATAGCCAACGCTAAATTCATTTAGTTTTAGCTTGTTTTCCCAGCCTAAGCTTCAATTTGGGTGAATAAAAATAGCTTAAACTATAGAATATTATAGTTAGAGCTACAAAAATTTCAAGAAAACTTTGACTAGGTCTTATTTTCAAAGAAAACTAAAATTTTATAACAAACGGTTGGAAGTTAGTGATGAGGATTTTCATAGTTTATTTAGATTTTCCAATGAAAATGTGATTCATTAGACTTTCTGTAATAAATGTACAAATATTTATGTTTTAAATGTACAAATAATTTATGTAATAAATGCCAAAATGACATTTTGTAAGCGTTTGTACATTCAGTTATTGTTTGACTACCGAACCATAAGAACATTCAATAAAAATTAAATAACCTTAAAAGTATAAATCTTTAATTTATAAAAAAACAACTACTACACTTTCTGATTACTTTTTTAGAAAACTCAACGGAGCGTAGAGGACTTCTGAGCAGAGAACGCAGATTTGTTTGAGATACTCGTATCTAAGTGGACATCAATTTCAGTACGATGTAGGATAAGATTTTGTAGTTGAACAACCTTTCTTTCGGTCATACATGTACAGTTCTAGCTACTAAGTTGAAACATGTGAATAAAAAACGAACTTAAATTAGAAGCTTAAGGTAGAATTTTTTTAGCACAAGCTATTTAACGTTTTCATTTTTTTTTTATTCACAAGAACCATTGTTCAATTTAATTTTTACTAATGTTTGCTGGTTTGTCAGACATAGATTTCTTCGATCTCGGTTTTGATGTCTTCGGAGGATTTGGTTCAAGTTTGTCATCGGAGCAATCGCTGACTGCCTCAGGAATTACCACTGAACTTCTGCGATGTTATAATTTACTATACAAGGAACATATTCACCACCAGAACCATGCTAGATTATCATCATCTCTTTGACAGCCATCGCCAAGAATACAATTTTCAAGTTTATTATTTCCATAAAAAAGAACTAACTTATAAATACCAACGAAAAACAAATTTTATTTTGTAGAACTAACCTATTTATTATGAATAATTATATCCAAAAATCTAACTTTCTGTACTGTAATGTACTTGACAGGAATTGATCTATGAACAATGAGCTTATTGAAGAATGACAAAGTTCTCGCGGAAAAAATTTTTTATCATAGTAAAATAGACCTATTAGTTGAAAACTAAGATTGCAGTTTTTCCAGTGCAAGAATAATAGAAATGAATGAAACAACAAAAATCAACAAGGATTAGGAAAACACCAAATAAGTATATAAAATTTTAAGAAATTGATATGCAATATTGAATATTGTAAGAAAATAAAATATGTAGGTAGATAAATTAAAAATGAAAAACCAGGAAATTTTACTATTTATTTTATAGTTTGTATTATCTTCTTAGCATCTGCTGGTGCGACAGATCTGACAACAAGAACTTTAATCAGCAATGATAAGAACAAGAATCCAAATCAAATTTATACTTTATTTTTGCGTAAAATAACTTGCAGACCATATACATATATGTAGGTATACAAATTCAGATATTGCTTTAAGAATTAATCTGTCTCTTTTTGCAATAAAGTGTTCGACACAGTGTAATGATCTATTTATTGGATAACGAATATTTTAACATCTTTAATTTCATAGAAAAAGTAAATAATTTCGCAATTTTCTAAATTGAAGCCCAGCTTATTGAAGATATGAGTTTCAAGAACAAACAAATTTGAATTTTTCTATCATATTTTCCATTCAATTTGATTAAGAATTGATTAAATATTTACTTAAATGTTGTGCATATGAACCTTAACAATTTTGAATTTTAAAATGTATGCTGGTATCTCACCTCACAACTAGGTATAAGATCAAAAAATATAGATCTATCAATTTTGCTGTCTTGTTTTTTTTTTAATCCACAAATCATCCTTCATTGAAACCGATTCGGCTCAAAACACCATAACCTTTTTGTTTTTTTTTTTTTTTTCAAATAGGTAGGTATAAAAAATAGCTTTTTCTGGTCAGTTTTAAAAGCAATTTAAATAAAAAAATATAAAAACATACAAATGTATGTGTATATAGTACATGCACATATGTATGTCTAAGCGCACATTCATATTACCTACTTAAAACTTTAAAAAACTTGAAAGATTGCTTTAAATTTTACTTGGCCCCTATGAAATCTACACATACCTACCTATTTTGTATTTCGATCAAAGAAATAGGTATACGTATACAAAAAATACCTACGTTATTAGAAAGAATTTTAACTCACTTATTTTCAAACCTTAAACCTACCCTAAATCGGTCAAAAAATTAATGAGTTAAAAATCTTCACTCAGTTATGGTTTTCACAATACGTACATATACAGGGTGATTGGCATAAGGTGTGACAAAAAGCTAGGGCGTGTAGGTTGGACTTATACAAGAAAAAAATCGTATGGGAGGGGGGGGTCTATTTCCCCCCGTTTAGGCGGGAGGGGCAATTTAAGAAAAAAATCACTTAAAACAGACAAAAAATTATTAAAAAATAACGGTGACACCTACAGAGTAATGCTATAGCATTTTGAAAAGCCAGAAATACATTCTTTAATTTTGTTTTTAAATAAAGTTGTTCGAGTGAATAGTTTTTGAAAAATTAATTTTCAAAATCAAAATTTTGAAAAAAAAAATGAAAAATTTTTTTTTAAACAATTTTTTTTCAAAATTTTACGTAATTAAGTATTATTTTTGTATTCAATATTCAATGCTCTCATTAATTTTTGATCAAACACAAAAAACCGGATATCAAAATGTTTTGTAGTTTTTGCGAAAATCAAAAATAACAAAAACTACTTTTGTTCTAAGAAAAGCCTTTTATTTTAGTTTTTATACGTCTTTGGATTCTTACGTGAATTTACGATTGAAAGGATTAACTTTCTTTTTACTATTTTTTTAATTATCGTCTTATAAACATACAATAATGTGACAAAGTACTGGATTAACCATATTTCACACATTTTTTCATTGAGAACACCTGCGTGAGAGCATTGATGGTTTAAAATTGACCTGCCACTTTTTTATTATGGTGGGGTCGGCTTGGCGTAGGTGGATCTACGAAAAAAAGGCTTAACTTTTTTTGTAAAATTTTTTTATTATCAGTCTTATAAGCATACAATAAAGTGACAAAGTACTGGATTAACACATTTTTCATTGAGAACACCTGCGTGAGAGCATTGGATTAATATTAACCTGCGAATGTTTTTTAAATAATTTTTTGTAATAAGCTTTAGTTAAAAAATAGTTAAAAATTTAAATAAACAGTAATTATGTATTTTATCTAAATATGCATGTATTTCTTATTTTAATTGATTTCAAGATTCAGGAACATTCTTGTTCTTATTTCGCAATTGCACTTTTCTGTCACTAGATAGGGCGTGTAACGTTGCATTATTTAAACAACATTCGCAGGTCAATATCAATCCAATGCTCTCACGCAGGTGTTCTCAATGAAAAAATGTGTGAAATATGGTTAATCCAGTACTTTGTCACATTATTGTATGTTTATAAGGCGATAATTAAAAAAATAGTAAAAAGAAAGTTAATCCTTTCAATCGTAAATTCACGTAAGAATCCAAAGACGTATAAAAACTAAAATAAAAGGCTTTTCTTAGAACAAAAGTAGTTTTTGTTATTTTTGATTTTCGCAAAAACTACAAAACATTTTGACATCCGGTTTTTTGTGTTTGATCAAAAATTAATGAGAGCATTGAATATTGAATACAAAAATAATACTTAATTACGTAAAATTTTGAAAAAAAATTGTTTAAAAAAAATGTTTTCATTTTTTTTTTTCAAAATTTTGATTTTGAAAATTAATTTTTCAAAAACTATTCACTCGAACAACTTTATTTAAAAACAAAATTAAAGAATGTATTTCTGGCTTTTCAAAATGCTATAGCATTACTCTGTAAGTATCACCGTTATTTTTTAATAATTTTTTGTCTGTTTTAAGTGATTTTTTTCTTAAATTGCCCCTCCCGCCTAAACGGGGGGAAATAGACTCCCCCACCCATACGATTTTTTTCTTGTCTAAGTTCAACCTACACGCCCTAGCTTTTTGTCACACCTTATGCCAATCACCCTGTATATCTAACTACCATATACATATAAAATCTTTTTGTAGTCAACCAGAACTTAAAACCTAAATCAAAGAATTAATTAAGTGATGATGATAATATTTTGATCATGACAATATTAGAATTAATTATTTGAAATTAGTACTATGTTAAGGCTGTTTAAGTATGAAAATACGACCCAAACGCAAAATAGTTGGCCTACTCATCAATTAACAAATTAACATTTTTTATGTGCCTATATTTTCTGGTCCCCAAGCAGTTGTTTTTTAATTTTTTTTTTGTCGATGTAATAAATTACATTTAATAAGTAAATTAGACCAAATAGAACTAAATTCGAGAAAGCACATATGGCTCCAGTTTGCATTCCCTCAAACAAAGATAGAGCATAATTGTTGGACTACTCTCTGTGGGATGCAAAATAGTTGGAATATGAAGATTTAAATAGATTTTCAGTTAACCGTTATTAAAAAACTTGTTTGCACTTGTTTTGTTGTTTATTGATCTCTTGTTTTATGCAAGCCAGCAACAATTTAATGTCAACCATGGTGCGTGGCGTTGCATTATCAAGAGACCTTAGGGAATCCATAAATAAAGCCTTCGAAACGGGATTATCGAGCTATAAAATCGCAAAACAATTCAATTTACCGCGCTCATCAATTCGAAACATTATCTCAAAGTTCAAAAATAGTGGAAATGTGGAGATCGGTAAAAAAACGGGACGCCCAAAAATTGCAAAACCTCGAGATTGCCGAGTTTAAAAAAAAATAATAAAAGAAAATCGATGTCAAACGGCCGCTGCAATAACTGTTCAATGGAGGGAAAGAATAAAAAAAAAGTGTTTCGGTCGACACTTGCAAACGGAGTATGAAAAAAATTGGATACAAATTTTATAAGGTTTGTTTTAGATTTATTTAAATTAGATCAATTTTAATTCGTTAAAAACATAGGCCAAAGGAAAACCACTTTTAACACCTAAACAAAAGAAAAAGCGGCTAGAGTGGGCCAAACAACGTAAAAACTGGACTTTAAGTCAATGGCGGTCCGTTATTTGGAGTGATGAGTCCAGGTTTGAAGTTTGCGTGGGCGACGAACGAAAACGAGTCATTAGAAATTCAAGAGGTTTTTCACAAAGATTGCCTTAAAAAAACGGTCAAGTTTCCAGCATCTCTAATGATATGGGAATGCATGTCGGGGCGGGGTTTGGGCAATTTGCATTTTGTAAATGGAAGTGTCAATGCTGCCAGGTACAGGGATATTCTGGAAAATGAGCTTCTCCCATCAATACCACGACTTCAAGCTAGTGATCGAGACTATATTTTCCAACAGGATGGAGCTTCTTGCCATACAGCAAGGTCTAAAATGGCGTGGCTATCTGCTGAAGCTATTCCTTTACTGGAATGGCCTTCCAGCAGCCCTCACCTTTCACCAATCGAAACTGTCTGGCATAAAATGAAACAAAAACCGCGAAAAGAACCATGCCGGGCCTCTTCAAGACCTTAAAGCTAAAATCATAAATATTTGGGAATCTTTTGGCACCGAAGAATGTCAAAAATTAGTTGACACAATGCCACGACGCATAGAAGCAGTTATCAAGGCCAAAGGCGACGTAACACCATGGTAAAATAAAAATTAAGACCCATAGGCCAACTATTTTGCGCTTAAAAAAAAGTATCAATCGTTATTTTATTTTGTATTATTGCTCTATATCGTTATTTAATTGAAGTCATTTTGTTTTTGTTACTTATTCCTATTCAAAATAAATATATCTTAAGAAAAATACCAAAATATTGATTTTATTTCGGATGGAATTTAAGAATCAGAAGATTTTTGTTTTTTATCATAGGTAGTCCAACTATTTTGCGTTTAGGCTCATATGTAGTTTAAAACGTCGATGTTGAAAATTATGATCGAATATAGCATCATACTTTCTCTACCCCTTTTTTATAGTTATAGTTATATACCTACATATAGGTAGGTACATATATAGTTTTTATCGTATATCTTTTTTATTTTTTTTTGGTATCGTGTTAACTTCATATCTAAGACTCTTTGACATTTAGAAACGCAAAACAAGGTCTGGTTGCTTATTTGTTTGCACGAACTGCCATTAATGAATGAGTTGGTAAGCTACTTTAAAGTTAGCAAATTGTTAAGTAGTATTATACCTACTAATACGTTAATACCTACTGCTACTAGGCAGTTTAAAATTTTGCGCCATTCTTTCTTTTAAACATATTTGATGCTACAAACTTACCTATCTATTTAATTAAAAACGTACCTATAGAAAAATAATATTTAAATGCCTAATTAACTACATAATTATAAGTTTATAAAGATCCTAGATTTCCATTTGTCTTTAAAACTTTTCTACCTTTTCTGAAAAGACACCAAAAAAGCTTAGAAATAGATATATACATTTATCTTTTTTTTAATCCACCAGAACAGTGAAAAACTAGCATAAATAATAAAATTCTCAGCGACAATCAAAATTATGTCAAGATCACCAAAAAAGAAAGGACAAAATATCCGAAAAGATACCTTTTCCATATCCTAGCATTTGTCCTACGTTTAGCGATTTGTAAATTCAACCCAAAAATCCGAAGAAAACATTCTACCCAAAATTGCAAGGCAAATACGTAAAACTCACAATACACACTTACAGCCCTATTTACTAACTCGTTTTAGCGACGGAGTAAAGTTACTTCGACTTTACAACGGCTCTAAACCCGAAAACCTTATTTATAATGAAAATGCACGAGGAAAAGCGGTGGAATAAGCTAAAACTGGTTCATAGGAGGCTTAAGGTCGTTTTAGTATCTAAGGCCGGTGTTCACCGAACGCTCTTAAACGGCTTTTAATTTTACGAGGCTCTTAACTTGAAATTTCTTTGGGGTATTCACCAACCACTCACAAGTGTTTTTCGAAGTTCGAAAATTAGAGTCACTCTCTCTTGTTCAGGCATACCCAAACTGTGAAATGTTGTGGAACGTTGGTCTTGACAGCAAATGTATACTCTTCTACTTGGCATTGCTCACATGGATTCGAGTCAAATGCGTGCGTGGCACACGCACAAGCGAACAAACTTTCGAAGAGAGCGCTCGTAAGTTAGGAGTGGTCGGGACCACTCCTAACTTTTAAGAGCGCTCGTAGATCTTCACTAATATTGCTTGGTGAATAGGTTTATGAGCTTCTTAAGTTATGAGCGCTCGGTGAATACCGGCCTTAATATTGGATTGTATAAAGTTCAAATCCAATAACTGAATGTACCAACCAAACCACATTGCGTTCCCAATACCGCAAAACTGTTAGGCCGGTATTCACCGAGCGCTCTTAAACGGCTCCTAACTTTACGAGGCTCTTAACTTGAAATTTCTTTGGGGTATTCACCAACTACTCGCAAGTGTTTTTCGAAGTTCGAAAATGAGAGCCACTCTCTCTTGTTCAGGCATACCCAAACTTTGAAATCAAACTGTTTTCGAACTTGAATGACAGCTGGCAGTGAGAATCCTTCGGTCAATTTCGTATTTTGCTTGGGGAGCGTTGCTGGTGACGATAACTGGTTTTGGTTTGGCACTCACTTTCATTTGTTTAGTTTGTTTAGTTTTCGAATTTTTGAACAAACTTTCGAAGAGAGCGCTCGTAAGTTTAGGAGTGGTCGGGACCACTCCTAACCTTTAAGAGCGCTCGTATATCTTCACTAATATTGCTTGGTGAATAGGTTTATGAGCTTCTTAAGTTATGAGCGCTCGGTGAATACCGGCCTAAATGTCATGACATCTTGTGAAATTTACACAAAGGAGTGTAAGCAATTTTTTTTTTCGTTTCTTACTAAGACAAAAAGGATAGATATTTTGCATAAATTATTTATATTTTCCAAACGCTCTAAGGCCGGTATTCACCGAGCGCTCATAACTTAAGATTTATGATTTATTTATGAGCTTAATACAAGCAATCAAACATACTTAAAACTAGAATAACAATTAAGATCTTAAGACTAAGTTAAAAACTAAAAAAAAAAAAAATACAAAAAAACTAAGGATTAAGTTAGGAGAGCACGTAGAAGGGAGGATTTAGATAGATTAGGATCGAAAATAGTTCAGCTGTTGGCTTTCCGAAGCATTCTAGTCATCGGCTCATTCTGGCCGTATTCAGTTCGATGGAAGGGAATACATAGAAGTGGTATGGTTCTTAAATGACGTTGGTTTACGTTGAATTTAATTTTTTCACAAAGAGCTTGACAATCGATGCCACCAGTCAAGAGCTGGTGTATAAAAATAATTTCTGCATTATCATGACGTCGGTACAAGGTATGTAGATTTATAAGTTTAAGACGATTTTCATAGGGAGGTAAGTGCAATGGGTCATCCCAACTAAGGCCACGTAATGCAAATCGTAAAAATCTACGCTGAACCGCTGCAATACGTTGGATATGAATCTGATGGTATGGTGACCAGACCTGGGAGGCATATTCTAGAAGGGGTCTTACAAAAGTGATATAAAGAGACTTGGTGACGTAGTGATTTGAAAATTCTTTGGACCAGCGTTTAACGAACCCAAGTGTTGAATTAGCTCTATTAATAATACTGCTAATATGTTCACGAAAGTTAAGTTGACAGTCGCAAATAACACCTAGGTCACGAATGGAAGTGACGATGGAAATTGGCTGATTTATTAATCAGGTATTGACATTAAGCTCAAGAAAATCATGTTGACACCAGGTAAAGAAATTATTAATGTCTAGTTGTAGCGATTGCGCACCTGAACCAGATAAAATTTGTTTTCAGATGCGCATATCATCAGCGTAGATCTCAAGGTCAGATCCTGTAAGAATAAGTTCAACATCATTGATAGTTAACAGGAAAATCAGGGGCCCAAGGTGACTACCTTGCGGCACACCTGAATTTGAGCATATAGGGCTTGAAGTGCATGATCTAAAAATAACTTTATACTGACGATTGTTGAGGTAGGACTGTATCCAAGATACAAAAAGTGGAGGAAACCCGTAAGCTTTAAGTTTAAAGATGATAATGTTATGGGAGATTTTATCAAATGCTTTGCTGGAATCCGTTGCAATTGCATCCACTTCATGGCCAGATTCCAGAGCACATAAAGTTTTGGAAACAAATTCAGTAAGATTTGTGATCGTTGATCTACCTTTAAGAAAACCATGTTGTCTCGGAGAAAAAAGTTGTACACAATGAAGAAGCATGGTGTCATGAATTATACTATCAAAAAGTTTTTGTATACAGGAGAGTTTGGCAATGGGCCTATAGTTATTAATATCATTCTTACATCCTTTTTTGTGTACAGGGATGATGAACGAGTCCTTCCATTGCTCATAAACCTATTCAAGAAGCAATATTAGTGAAGATCTACGAGCGCTCTTAAAGGTTAGGAGTGGTACCGACCACTCCTAAACTTACGAGCGCTCTCTTCGAAAGTTTGTTCGAAAATTCGAAAACTAAACAAACTAAACAAATGAAAGTGAGTGCAAAACCAAAACCAGTTATCGTCACCAGCAACGCTCCCCAAGCAAAATACGAAATTGACCGAATGATTCTCACTGCCAGCTGTCATTCAAGTTCGAAAACAGTTTGATTTCAAAGTTTGGGTATGCCTGAACAAGGGAGAGTGGCTCTCATTTTCGAACTTCGAAAAACACTTGCGAGTGGTTGGTGAATACCCCAAAGAAATTTCAAGTTAAGAGCCTCGTAAAGTTAGGAGCCGTTTAAGAGCGCTCGGTGAATACCGGCCTAACAGTTGTACGGTATTGGGAACGCAATGTGGTTTGGTTGGTACATTCATTTATTGGATTTCAACTTTATACAATCCAATAACTTAAGAAGCTCATAAACCTATTCACCAAGCAATATTAGTGATGATCTACGAGCGCTCTTAAAAGTTAGGAGTGGTCCCGACCACTCCTAACTTACGAGCGCTCTCTTCGAAAGTTTGTTCGCTTGTGCGTGTGCCACGCACGCATTTGACTCGAATCCATGTGAGCAATGCCAAGTAGAAGAGTATACATTTGCTGTCAAGACCAACGTTCCACAACATTTCACAGTTTGGGTATGCCTGAAAAAGAGAGAGTGACTCTAATAAAACACTTGTGAGTGGTTGGTGAATACCCCAAAGAAATTTCAAGTTAAGAGCCTCGTAAAGTTAAGAGCCGTTTAAGAGCGCTCGGTGAATACCAGCCTAAATGTATCCAATTTCCAATATGCATACAATGATAATAAAATGAATAATAATGGAAATCAGCTGGGGTTTGCTGGGGTTTTTGTTTGTGTATAATAACCAGAGTTTTAGATTTGTGACTTTTTTCCCAGTATATTTGACATAAGGAAGGCATAGCTAATACGGCTAAGGAAATATATATTAAATAAGGATTTGTTTGACGTGGCGTAAACTCGAAGCAAGTGCTTCGACTCGGTTAAACTATTCCGAGGTTGATCCCAGTATTAGTGAAAAATAATAAATAAGGCTGTTATAGATTATCAAATACGTACAAACCTACTATACATATAAGGCTCGCATTCATTCTCCCACCTGCATGCATAAGCTAAAGAAAACGAAACAAAATATTTGTGAAATAATCAAAGAAAACCAACCACCAAGGTCATCCCCTTACGTCGCGCACGCGCGCCGCAGCCATCCACACATTGGCAGACTGTTTGCAAGAATACATAAGGGGATTAAAAACAAAATCCAATTTCCCAATAAGATTCCCTGTTTATTTTGGTCAGGTTCAAAGCTAAAATAAGCGATTTTGCGACATCTGGATCCGCATGTAATATTACAAAATCGTGTTGCATAGGAATACTATAGAGTGTATATACAAAGGTACTACGTTAGGTCTATTATTGAGGTTGTACAATTTGTCAACGAATTAGCTTTGCGTGGAAATTATGTTTTAGAGGAAGAAAAGGAACAAGGATTATTTCAGAATTTGTTGAATACATCTGCATGAAAAATCCAAATTTGAAAGAGTCTCTTACTCATATACACAAATTGCAACATAAAGTTCACCTGAATTCGAAATAAAATAATTCAAGCAATGATTATACCAGTACGAAGTTCCATTGTTAAAGATATTAATGAATCGGACCTAAACTGGTTTACTATAGTAAAAGAAAAATAACCGCGAAAATATTGCAATAGCATTACGCTACGTTAAATATGGAATTGTCAATGAGGCGTTGCTGACAGTTACTACTACTGAAAATCTTGATGCAGCCAATTTTACGGAATTAACGTTAAATAACATTGACCACTTTTGTATGCCAAGCCAATGCTATAATGGCGCAAGTGTAATGAGTGGGAAAGTTTTGGGAGTTGCGACCAGAATAGAAAATAAATTGGGCCGAAAAATCCTTTACGTCCACTGTTTTAACCATCACTTGCTGGTAATCATTAAGGTTATCTCGGAAATGACTTTCATTCGATTATTTTTTGATCCATGTATCATGTTACATGAATTTTTTCAGCATGGAAAAATAGCTGCCTTGTATGGTGAAAAAAGAATTTACCGGCTCCTAGAACAGAGTTTGTCAGGACACTTGGCCATAACAAATCTTGTACATGATAATTATTCATTGATTTTGGATAAAATTAGAAATGCTATTAAGATGCTTTACCCTTTTACTAACCGAAAATCTTTAGTCACAAATGAAAATAAGATTATTATTCATAAAGTAGTTTTCCAAGCAATACTGTTATTTGGGTGTCCAGTATGGGGTAAAGCTGCAAGATGCCATATTTAAAGAAGTTACAGGTATCACAAAACAAAGTTTTGAAAATGATGCTAAGCCTTCCTTGGCATTATTCAACCTTAAGTCTCCACAGAAAGGCGG
This sequence comes from Philhelius festivus, assembly GCA_963931855.1. Classification (NCBI taxonomy): domain Eukaryota; kingdom Metazoa; phylum Arthropoda; class Insecta; order Diptera; family Syrphidae; genus Philhelius; species Philhelius festivus. The sequence continues at coordinate 139,971,335 of OZ007554.1, forward strand.
ATGTTGAATTGATTTTTGAAAGAATTCGTAAACTCGTAAATAATTTTAACATCAGCTGTGAAAACTCTGAGAATTCTCTCATAGCCCAGGTTCTTGCATAATCTCTGATAATTTTATGTAAATATTTATTACGTTTGTTTTTAGTTTATGAATTATTTATTTATTTGCCAATCTATTATTTTGTTAATTTATTTACTTGTTTAATTATTTATTAGTTAATTTATTTATTTTTTAATTTATTTTCAATTGATAATTTATTTGTTTTTTCAATTTATTTTCAATTGTTAATTAATTTATTTGTGAAATTTATTTATTTGTTAAATTATTTAATTGTCAATTTATTTATTTTTTAAATTTATTTATTTGTTAATTTATTTGTTTTGGTAATTTATTTATTTATTTGTTAATTTATTTATTTGTTAAATTATTTAATTGTTAATTTATTTATTTGTTGTTTTTTTTTTCTCTCTTCTTTTTTTTAATTTTATTTATTTGTTAATATATTTTAGTCTTTTCCTTAATTAATTTATTTGTTAATTTATTCATACATATTCATAATTGATTTATTTTGTTAGCTTCCTTTTTAAATAGTTTGCTAATACATTTTATTAACATATATCTTTTTTTAAATAACTTTTTGAGTTGAGTTTTTATCTTTTGAATGAAGGTTTTTTCGTATTTTCCTTCGCTTTGTTCTTTTAATTTATTTATTATATACTTTTTTTTATTTTATCCAAGATAATGTTTCAGTTGTAAGATATAATTTATCAAATCTCTGAATTGTAAAATGTGCGGTCACAGACTTTTTTGAAAATATTATTACAAAATAAATATATCTATCTAAAACATCTAAAGAAATGACAGATTTAAGGGTGATGACGTCGCCAAGAGTGTGGGCATTAAAAAAGTGATGCTTAATTTGGAATTCGGAATGGCCTTGATTGTGGACAAAAAAATGTATCATAAAATTTTGGAAGAAGCAAAGTCTATGACAAGCGGCGATTCCGAAAATACGACTCATACCTAAAAGAGAGAAATCAAAAAATCAAATCGGATGGATGGCTACTTGGTATATGGCCCTTTCTGTTCCTCTGCGAGACAAAATATAGAACCTAAGAACGCTCAGCCATTTAAGTCTGAGTATTTCGAAACGTTGGACATACTAATTGCTAAATTACAAAGGAGATTTTCGGACAACGACGATCTACTAAATTCAGTAGCGAGTATAGATGAATTGGATGTAGACAAAATGGTACCGTTGAAAAGCTTAAGTAAGTGTGAGAAAACAAAACTATTTGTAAAATGTACAGTTTCACCAAGCCATTTTGAGAGCCAATAAACAAACCAAAACAGATAAATTTATCAGGTCAACAAAACTTTAAAACTTTTAGCGAAAACCCTTTTAATTGCAATTTGGTGCAACTGGCCATAAGTTACTGCAAGAAAATCAAGTCTTTTTGATTAGTGGTCCTCTTTATATGACAATAAATAAATACATACTTTTAAATTTGTCATAACAAAAATCTTAAGACCCATTTGCTGAAGAGAAACATAAATATTTAATTTCAAATTCAACGCTAATATTTTTAATGAAGATTAAACTTATAAAACTTTAATTTTCGATTAAGCAAACGTTTATTTATTTATTTACATAACTAAATTGCTAGTCTTACAAAATTTCTTACAAAGGTGTATATTAAGATTCTTAAACAATTTCATGGAAAAATTTTGATTTAAATTGACATGAATTAATTATTGTTTTATCAAACAAATAGTTATATTTAAGATTGTAAAAATTAAATAGCTTAAACATTTTATTTAATGGAGAACATTTTTCATAATTGGTACGATAGTTTGAAATAAGTATACTCTCCGGTATGTTGAGGGCAAACCTAATGAATCTTTTTTGCATCTGTTCTAGTTTATTTTTATGACATTCGTAATAAGGTGACCAAACCTGACAAGCGTATTCTAGAATGGGTCAAACAAAAGATATAAAAAGGTACTTTGTCACGAAAGGGTCGGAAAATTGTTTCGACTCTCTTTTTATCCAACCAAGAATTGAATTAGCTTTATTTGAAATGGAGTTTACATATACTTATGTTGAATGAATTCGAGTTTGCGATCAAATGTAACACCAAGAATAGACATAACTGTTTCACGAGATATTGATATACCATTAAACAAATAGTTGAACGAAATAATAGAAAACTTTCTTGTAAAACACATAGTTTTACATTTATCAATATTAAGAAACAAACAATTACGAGTGCACCAGTCAAAAAACGAGCTAAGATCACATTGCAATTCTTCACAATCACGAGTATTTGAAATAGTTTTGAAGATAGTTACATCGTCGGCGTAAATGTAACTATCTTCAAAACTATTTCAAATACTCGTGATTGTGAAGAATTGCAATGTGATCTTAACTCGTTTTTTGACTGGTGCACTCGTAATTGTTACGCATAGCTGGGCACCGTTAATCAAAAAGTTAACTTCGTTAATCGTTAATCCGTTACTAAAAAAGTTAGCTTCGTTAAACGTTAAAGCGTTAAATTTCGGAAGAATTAACGCAAGTTAACGTTAATCGTTAATCCGTTAACATATGATCAAAATTGCATTTTTTTTATTTTTTTACTCTGTCGTCCACTAGGCGATCAACGCACAAATTTCGAATTCAACGCATACAACTCTAATATACGGTGCCTTCAATTATGTTCAACCAACGGGTTGGATCTAAGTTAGTTGTTGGCCGTTGCTCAACGAATTGCGCAACAAGTGTACGGGTAGTGTACGAGCTCGTGTTGCTCCTTGAAAATGTTGCTCAACGTGGGATGTGATAATGTGTTGCACATTATTTGTTCAACGCGTTGATCAATTTTTTAATTTTCCTTGGGATTTCTTGACGTAATATTGTGTTGCGTTGCGTTGTTTGCAGTAAAATGTGCCTACGTGATTGATGAACTATTGCGTTGCCATGAACTTGTTGTTGTTGTTGCAACTTGCAAACTGTAGTTTATTTTGGTTTTTCGTCATGAAAGGTGATACAAAAAAAGAGTGGACCACGGAATTAATTTTGCAGTTGATTTCAGCAATTGAGCAAGAGCCCAATATATGGGACATTAAGAGCCCCTCTTATAAAAATCGAGATACAAGGGAATTGGCTTGGTCTCAAATTTCCTCGAAAATGCAATTGCCTAATGTACCGAACTTAAGTCAAAATTATTTCAGGTTTGACGTTTGAGTTTTTTGTTTATCGTGGTGCGTTCAACGCGTTACCCAACGAGTGATCCTTGGTTAAGTGTACGAAGGTATCAACTCGTTCATCAACTGGTTGAGCAACAATATCGAAAACGCAGTTGATCAACTCGAAAAAAAAAAATTTCTGTCAAAATCGAACAAGTTTATCAACCAGTGTACGAGGTTATTCAACATTCGAGTAAGTTGGTCAACTAGGTGTACGCAGCTATTCAACACTGGAATAAGTTTTGAGAGTTGATCAACTAGGTGTGCGGGGTTAATCAACATATGGGAAAGTTGGTCAATTATGTGTACGGGGTTCCAAACGCATTTTGTTCAACTTTAGTTGCTCAACGTGAATTACGTAAGTTGCTGCACTAGTGTAAGAGGCTGTAAATTCGTTTATCCAACGAAAGAGTTGAATAAAAAGTTGAACGAAGTTGATTGAACTTATCGCGCACATAGTGGACGACCGGCATAATGAAATGATCAAACGAAACGAATCTCTTCGCAGTTTTCTCAGTCGCACGCGCCGTCAAAATATAATACGTACCTATAGCTGTTTTTGTTTCACCCGCGGCACGCGCCGCACGGCACTTGTCTCATACTTGTCTGAACCTGTTTTTCGCGCCGCGCGGTAAATAGTAGGCATTGGATTAACGATTAACGGACTTAACGTGGATTAACGGATTTAACGTGTCCGTTAACATTTTTAAAAGTTAACTTAAAAGTTAATCCGTTAATCAAAATTTTAACTTCGTTAATTAACGATTAACGGATTAACGAGTTAATGCCCAGCTATGTTGTTACGTAAACGTTTCTGAGTTTGACAGAAACTAAACGATAGCATAAAATGACTTCGCTATTTTATGTAACATATAATTATATGTACTTGCGCGGACATTCACCCAAATACTTCATCTGTTTTCTATAAGTAACCAAACAGTTGCACAACCAAAATTGAATGCGCGCGCCTGCAACAGCTGGACTCCATCCGACCCGGCGGTCGTAACAAGGCTATTGACGATTTGCTAGGCTGCAGGTAACTCGACTGTTGAGTCGATACATGGTGTGTTAAAGTGAATTGTGCAAGACATCGGAGCATATTCTTCAAAGGTGGTGATGTGTTTATTTGTGATATCGAGACGTAACGATATAGTAATCGCACTTCTTCATTTCTGTTTTGGAATCTTTTGTGGGTCTATATTGCGTTGTATGTGTATTGACTTTGTTTTCACTTTCGTAAAAATCTTCGGGTATAGGAGATCGTTAGGTGAAGGGGCGAAGAGATGCATATATGATGCAGGGTCCTACTCGTACATACACTCCGCTTCAACTGAATACGCACACAGTTTTTTTAAGGTATGTTGTTCATTTTTTTCAAACTTTGGGCTTTAATGTATCATTTTATGATGCTTACTGTTTGCTTGTAATGTTGAGAAAACAAATCAGAAAGAATAATTCAAAAAGTACCGTTATTTTTTCTCTGGCTCTCTTGCAAAGCGTTCCATATGGAAAAATGCAGAATTTTTTTGCGTCAACTGAATAGGTACACGATCATTATCGGTCATTATCTTCATTGTTAATGAGAGTTTTGAGATGATTGACACATTTAGGCCGGTATTCACCGAGCGCTCATAACTTAAGAAGCTCATAAACCTATTCACCAAGCAATATTAGTGAAGATCTACGAGCGCTCTTAAAAGTTAGGAGTGGTCCCGACCACTCCTAACTTACGAGCGCTCTCTTCGAAAATTTGTTCGCTTGTGCGTGTGCCACGCACGCATTTGACTCGAATCCATGTGAGCAATGCCAAGTAGAAGAGTATCCATTGGCTGTCAAGAACAACATTCCACAACATTTCACAGTTTGGGTATGCCTGAACAAGAGAGAGTGGCTCTCAATTTCGAACATCGAAAAACACTTGCGAGTGGTTGGTGAATACCCCACAGAAATTTCAAGTTAAGAGCCTCGTAAAGTTAAGAGCCGTTTAGGAGCGCTCGGTGAATACGAGCCTTAATCAAAATTTGAAGTGTTTTAAATGAAATTTAGCCGTTTAATTGAAATTAAAAAAAATGGGTAGATCAAAAGCTTTAAATAGTGTCGAAAGAGCTAAAACCGATTTGTTAAAAGAACAAGGACTAACTGGGCGTGCTAAAGCTACTAAAAATGGACAAAGTTTTAGTGTTGTTTATTCCCACCTAAGAAATAAAAGTATGTTTATTGGGTACGTTCGATAACAGAAATTCGGCACTTGGACGAACGTTGATGTTTACACATCTTAACCGTGAGTCCTGGCACTCATGTCATTTTCCATTGGTCGTCCAGAAGCGTTTGGAAGCGTCCAGAAGTCTTCTCAAACTATTCCATTGGGAAAAAATACTCTTCTGAGAAGAGAATTTCGCTTCTCGATTTCAAGTCAGAATCCACTCAAGAAGCACTAATACTCATACCCAAATGTCAAAAGCAACTATCACAGATTTTCACCAATACGACTATTAACTAATACAAAGGCAAAATTTCAAAGTTGAGTAGAAGAAGTTAGCACCGTTCCATTGGATTTCAGAATGAGTGGATCTTTGAGTGAAACCAATGGAAAACGACATCACACTTCGTTTTTTCTATATCAGACTCTTTGAGTGGTATCTGATGAAAGCAACTTTTGAAGTCTATTATAGAGAATTTCATAGATTTCAGGAATCGGGTACTTGTCGACTATGGCTAATGTGTTGAGTTTACGGTAATCGATTACCATTCGGAATTTTTTTCGCCTGAAGCGTCCATTTTTTTTGGGACTACCCAAACTGGAGCATTATAAGATGATTTTGATGGCCTTATAATATTATCTTCTAATAATTTTTTGATCTCTTTTTCGACCTCGGCTTTTAATGCCATGGGATAGGGATAGGATTTTGAGTACACGGGATCTCGAGTTGTAGTTCGGATTTCTCCTTTGACCGTGGTAGTGTAGGTCAGTTTCTCATTTGGTTCAGAAAAAAGATTAGGACATTTGTGAATAATATTAATGAGTTTTGATCATGTGATCCGTTCTTATATTTATATTGTTAACAAATTGTGACAGATGCTGTTTGAGAGGAATTGAAATTCTTGGGTAAGTGGAGCTATGTTGAATAGACATATAATTCTTGTTTGTATGGATGATTGCATCTAATTGATTAAGGATGTCATGTCCTATAATGCCATCGAATGAGATTAGACTGGGGAGGATGAAAAAGTTTATTTTATCGCTTGGGGGGCCAAAAAGTTGAATAAGTGAGTGGTGTGTTATTTTGATGCTACCTCCAACAGAGTTAGCATAGAAATGTTTTTTATTAAGAATAGGATTTTTTATGTGTCGAGGCTGAATATAATTTTTATTCGAGCCAGTGTCAACAAGGATCTCTCCACTTCTGGAAATATGTTCGCAAAAAGGAAGTGAAGAGGACTTTAATCTAAGAAATAGATGTCGTCTAGTTCTTCTGGTTAAGGGTCTCCTCTGGGTCAGTATTTTTGTGAACAGAGCTTTATACTCCTACAGCGCCATCTGTTGGAAAATTGCATATCTACTTTATGGAAGGAATAAAAAGCTCATATGTATTTCCCCTTTCCAACCATCTAGAACATTCGCGAATTGGTTTCGAGAACTCGAACTCGAGTATATAAAGGAATGTTCACGATGAGCGGGACACAGTTGATTTTTGACTATGAAAGTGTGCAAAAGGTTTGCTTATTGGATTGTGGAAAGTGTTATTAAACAAGTGTGATTTAAATTTGAGTAAAAGTATTTGAGTTGATTATAAATTGAGATTTATTGTTTTGATTTGGAAAGTTTAAATAAAGAAAAAAATACTAAAAAGAGTAAAAAGTTTTATTTAACGAACCTAGTAAAAATATTACAATATATTCTTCTAGTGATTCGTCGTATTTTTGGTCTTCGTTTGCGATGTCTACTTCATATTCTTCCAGAGATTTATCAACTTCATCTGGTTGAGTGTGATAGATGCGCTGCATCTTGGTGCGTTTGCTGCGAATGTTGACGTTTTTGGGTGAATTGTTGATCCCTTGGTCTATTCTGGTAGTTCACCTTCTGAGTCCTTAGGGAGTAATCAATGGACATCGGTTTCGGTGGGAAAGGTCGTTGATTCAGTGGCGTAGATAGCTTTTCGCTATGGGGGGGGATAGATCTAGTTCTAGCTCATTTTTTTTTAAGTTTTAATAATTTAAAAAAAAAAAACAAATAACAAGACTTCATTGAATTCATTATGTATGTATGCCATAAAAAAATTATATTTTTTAAAGATATATATATAATATATGTATATTAGACTGGGCCAAAAAAATTGACTATTTTTTTTTTCCAAAGATATATCGAGAATATCATTCAGAATGACAAAAAAAAAATTTCGTAAAAGTTTGAGCCCTTAATATCAATTTTAAGAGGGCTATACTCATTTTGACTTACTTTTATATAAAATTAAATTCCCTACAAAAAAGGTCTAATTGAAAATTTTCGTCAGACAAGCCGTTTTTGAGTAATTAAGCTTAATAAATTGTTATTTTTCTTCGATTTTACTTTTTTAATTTGGAATTTTGTAACTAACGAAAAATAACAATTTATTAAGCTTAATTACTCAAAAACGGCTTGTCTGACGAAAATTTTCAATTAGACCTTTTTTGTAGGGAATTTAATTTTATATAAAAGTAAGTCAAAATGAATTTTTTTTACTTCAATGTTTTGTCAGTTCTGACGCAAAACATGAAATTATGACTAAAAATCAAAATTAGCGATGATAGCCCTCTTAAAATTGATATTAAGGGCTCAAACTTTTACGAAAATTTTTTTTTGTCATTCTGAATGATATTCTCGATATATCTTTCAAAAAAAAAAATAGTCAATTTTTTTGGCCCAGTCTAATATATTTAATATATTATACGCATTAATTTGAATATGAACTAGAATAAATATTGATATACAGTGCCTTGCATACGTATAACCGCACCTGTAAAAATGCGTTTTGTAGAAAATTAAAATGGGAATGACACTTTACTATTTTTTTTATTGAATGGCATCACTAATCAAGTAAATTGAGAAGAAAAAAAGTTCCATTATTTTCTCTTCTGGTGTTTAAAAATTAAAAACAGATTTTTATATATTGCAAAAGTATAACCGCACAATGCAAACCTCTCTGAAGCTTCATTCAGTTATGTGCTTCGAAATGACAAGAAACAATGCCGCGTGGTAAACATTTAAGTGATACGGAAAAAGTCAAAATTCAAGCTTTTCGGTTAACTTGCCTAAGCTTAAGGGCTATTGGTAGGAAAATTTAAAGATCCGATCGCGTCGTCCGAAATTTCTTACAAGATCCAGAATCTTATGAGACGAAAATAAGACCCGGGCATCTGCAGAAGCTGACACGTCGAGATAAGGGGCCTTTAATAAATGCTGCATCCAATTCGGCGCATTCTTTGCCAGACGTTCGTGACGAATTGGGCTTAGGAATTTCAGTTTCAACGGTTTTTCGTGCCTTAAAAAGCAGTAAAGTGATTGTTCGGTGCAAACTGATGCCAGCTCGAAATTTGACAACAGTCTACAAAAAAAAGTAAGAATTTGCCCAGCAAAACATGAAACGGAATTGGAAAACCATAAGTAACATTCCATTAATTTACACTTAACTCTTGTTATTCTAAATGGCATAATTTAATGAATGTTTTTTTTTTAGATTATTTTAGATTATTTTCAGTGGCGAAAAAAAGTTTAATCTTGATGGGTCAGGTGGTTTTAACGGATTTTGGCACGATCTGAGAAAGGAAAAAAGTTTATTTTCAAGAGGAACTTTGGCGGTTGCAGTTGTAAGGTTTGGGGGGCCTTCTGCGACCGTGGTAAGGTTGCACTTGCCTTCACCTCTGCAAAGATGAACAGGTCAGCTTGCACCCAGGTACTTCAGGATAATTTGGTACCCTACTTAACACGATTTCGTCGAGTTCGGCGTGTCTTCCAGCATGATAATGCCACAATTCACGTTAGTCGTCAAAGCTTGGGATGGTACGAATAGAATAACATACATTCTATGGTGTTCCCGGCACGTTCTCCAGATTGTAACCCTATTGAAAATCTTTGGAGAATTTTGACCCGCAAAATTTATGCCCATAATATTCAATTATACAGTGTTGCTGAGCTGTGAGAGGCGATTGTGGAAGAACGGAACTGTATAGACGATTCCATATTAAATAACCTTGTCAGCAGTATGTCGAAAACAATTTTAAGATTGGTCGAAAATAGGGGCAGCAATATCCTTTACTAATTTAGCCGAAAAAATTTAATTAAAATAAAAAAAAAACAGATCAAAATAAAAAAGCGGTTATACTTTTGCAATACAAAAAAAAATCTGTTTTAACGGAACTTTTTTTTGTCTCAATTTACTTAATTAGTGATGCCATTCAATAAAAAATAGTAGGGTCTCATTCCCATTTTAATTTTCTACAAAACACATTTTTACAGGTGCGGTCTTACTTATGCAAGGCACAAAATAAAATCCAGTTTTCTGTTCTTTTTAGATAAAACACTTAGGCCGGTATTCACCGAGCGCTCATAACTTAAGAAGCTCATAAACCTATTCACCAAGCAATATTAGTGAAGATCTACGAGCGCTCTTAAAAGTTAGGAGTGGTCCCGACCACTCCTAACTTACGAGCGCTCTCTTCGAAAGTATGTTCGCTTGTGCGTGTGCCACGCACGCATTTGACTCGAATCCATGTGAGCAATGTCAAGTAGAAGAGTATCCATTTGCTGTAAAGACCAACATTCCACAACATTTCACAGTTTGGGTATGCCTGAACAAGAGAGAGTGGCTCTCATTTTCGAACTTCGAAAAACACTTGCGAGTGGTTGGTGAATACCCCACAGAAATTTCAAGTTAAGAGCCTCGTAAAGTTAAGAGCCGTTTAGGAGCGCTCGGTGAATACGAGCCTTATAATCTCGTCTGCTAGTATAGATATTTCGCGATGAATAGCTAGAGCAGCCAAACCATTCAAACGATCCTGCAAATAAGAAAACATCCAAAGCTTATCACACATTAAAATAGACATTATTTTTAATAATCTCACTTCGTTGGTCATGCTTCTTTGTATTGTTTTTATTCTCTTTACTGACTGGAGAAAGTTCTTTCGGGAGTTGACGTTGAAACCGGCAGTGTAGCTAATATCTTTAATAAAATATATATAGCTGGATGGAAGCGCTTTTTCTTCCACGTTTAACTATTATCAATTGGTGAGACGTAAAACAAATTTCAGAGTGCGTTTCTTTAACGTATTTGGTTCATGACTAGTTATGTTGAACAATTATCGATCCCAATGGGGGGGATATATCCCCCTGATCCCCCCCCTATCTACGCCACTGCGTTGATTTGGTGGAATTCTTGGCTGTTGTTGCTGCTGATATCTAGGTTGATATTGCACGATCCTATCAAATTGCGGAGACTGAGGAATACGGGGGTTATGGAGAAAGTGAGGATAAAACTCACGTCCGGGAACCGGTATTGGTGTAGGTTTTTGAAAGTTTTCTCTTCTAGGAGAAACTGGAGGTGTTTGTTGATAGATTTTTCTGCTTGAACTTTGGGAATTGTTAGCATGTTTTGGCCTAAAGTCTACATTTTGTAGCTTTAAACATAAATGTAAAGCCTGTTGAAGATCTACTGCTTCTCTTATACTGAGTAACCGAGGTAAATCTCCTTTTAGACCCCTCACAAAGGTATCTAGAGTCATATTAATTGATCCTAATCTATTAAGGATCAAAGACAAGTGGTGATAGACGACCTGATAAAATTCAGGGATCGTGCTATTACCTTGAACTAAGGTAGTCATTTGATATTCGAGGGTGCCTAAATCCCTCTTGTCTCCATTTTGAAATTTTTTTCCAATTAAGGGGCATATTATAGGATTCTAGAACCACATCGGCAGTCCTGTTATTTTGTTACGAATAACAGATAAGATACCGTAGTATCTTGGAGTACCCTTGAGGTGCTCATAGATTTTTAAAATTCTATCAATGCTTTTTTCCACGAATTAAATTCGTGCGTCTGCCCAGAGAATTCCTAAGGCTTTTTACCACGTCTGGTATTTTGTTTAAGTCATTTAAGTTATTTTCTGCTAAATTTATTGCTTGATTTATCTCGTTATTTATATCCGCTGCGAGATTCATAATCGAGTTGAATATTTGTCGTCCCTGAACGTGAAGCGTTTCTTGAATAAATCTAGTGAAAAGTTGTACTATATCATTTTGGTTCACATTTAGAGTCTGGGGAGTTGGAACAGGTGGAGCGACACCGGGAGTTGGTTGAATGGGTGGTCTAATCAAGTTATTTTGGTTTGCCATTTTATTAAATGTGTTTTACTTTTTATGAATTTATATCAGTTTTTTTTTATAAAAATCAAGAAAAAGCATGGAAATGAAGAAGGGTTTACAATTAATCAAAGCTATTTACTTGGCTATTTGGTTAATTTGTTTAAGACAATATTGTATTCGATTCTTATAAATTTGATTTTAAATCAATTGAGTTTTTTTTCTATATAATTTTCAATAATTTTCAATATATTTTTTTACAATTTTAATTTTAAAAGACTTACATAAGAAAAATGAAATATTTTATCTCGGTTTTTAATTAACAAAAAATTATTTTTGTAGTAGCTGTTATCCTTGTTCCAAGCGGCTGCAATCTGGTTCTTGCTCCTCTTTGTCCGGTTTTTGGTCTACTAAGGGACCTCTAGCATACTTTTTTTTCGCACTAAGCTTGGTGGCTCTGGTTAGCTCACAGATACTTATTTCCATAAAACGCAATGCGATGGACATCACTTAACACACGTAATAGAAGATGCGATATTGCGATATTAAAAAGTCAATCAAACAGTGGGAAACTTTTTTTATTTGCCACACTAGTTGGGCGCCAGATAATCAAATGCCAATAAAAATTTTTTTTTAATATTTTTTCTTCAGAGCAGATTGCTCTGACCTTTATTGCTTGAATTATAAATTATAACTAACTAGCTTAAAAACAATTTTGCATTAATTTTATTTCATAATTGCCACCTTGCATTCCCACAGTATTGGAAGTTCACTTCGTTCAGCCAGACGCATGGTCAGCACTTCCGTCCGGGTCAACGTCAATAGCATTGGTGTTAACTTATACGTATCTCGTTCTTCATTCATGTTTAAGAAAATGGCGAATATTTAAGAATTTTTATAAAACCGAAAAAGAAAAATATTTGCACGGCTGTGACTGCATTTTCAAAAGAATCAAGAAAAACACAGAAGCTTTATCCAAAAAGTACACGAGAAAAATAAATATTTTCGATTCTCAAGTTTAAAATTAAAATAAGAAACATTATTATCTTCTTAAAACAATTTATTTTAGAAGAGCATTATAATATTTCGAAGTAAAATATTAACATTGCAATGAAATCGCACTTATCACACCTACTTAAACGTATTTTAGCATTTTATTATCACATTTACTAATTGTTCTATGCAAATAAAAAGAAAAGTTCTGAGACAAATTTTGATGCATAGATAATTTATCAATTCAAGCACGCGGCTTGGCTTGAATTGGTAGCTTTAGACAGTATATATTAAAGCTTGAAGCTGACAAAACATACTTAAAAGCACTATTAAGGAGCTCAAAAGTTCTCTCAAACTCAATGAATTAGCTACCAGTGAGCTCCTTGTTTGCTCTAAAGGCGCATCTAGAGCGTGTTTTTGAATAAACGAGCTAAAAATGTTTCTTGGGGTACATAAAGGATGTTTCAATTGATTTTTTTAAAGGACTGAAATGTTCGGTTTTATCAATACCTACCCACATTTTAGGTACATTTATACTGAACAACAATTATCGAAATATGTTTTACTTCGCTTGGTATCAATGTGGAAACTAGGATTTGGCATTGTTAAAACTTCGACTTTTAGAGTACAGTTGCGATTTTGATGATTTTATTATTTCAAAATGTTATTTTTTTATTTAATTTAATGTAATAATAGCAAAATAATTGTTGCTATTGCTTTGTTTAAATAATAGTACAGACTTTTATGAACAAAATAATAGTTTTTTATATTTTCCCCTTTTTATATATTAAAATTAGAAAGGTTCTAGAAGAGGCTCGTAACTATTTGAATGTTATATATAAAGATTTGGTAAAAAAATAAAAATAGTTCTGTTCATTATATGTATGTCTCTTCGCGTACTGCCCAAAAGGCCAAAACTAACAATTTCTATACATTTTATATTTATTTATGAATTTGAGGGACTTTCGATTAAAATTCGTTGAAATTAACAAATTTGTATTTAAATTAAACATCTAAAATGAGGATCTCGCGTCTGGTTCTCAGCTGATTTTCATGGGTATTCTGCCCTCTAGGTCGAGGAACAGACAAACATACATACGGATTTGCGTACATTTTGTCGTATGCTATCATCATTGCAATGTCAAATCGATTTTTTTTCCAAAAGTAAAAATTTGCCCTATATTGCCTACAAATATATGACGGTGTTCACATTGGACTTACTCAACCGATTTATTTTGACGTAAGGCCACCCTGTCGTGTTCAGGCACAAAAGTAGTGTGAACACTCCAGACTCACTTTGACGTCTTGTAGTTGTCATAATTGTTGGCCATTTGCTATGCCACTACAAATATACAGTGAATTACAAAAGTAAGTAAGCAATTCTTAGTTTAAAGAACATTTCCTTCGATAGTAATGTTAAAAAAACAAACTTAATATTTTTGTCTATAATTAATATGTATTTCGAACTAAAAAGTAACATTTCAAATAAAAACCTTGTGTTCTAAAATTCTGCTTCTTTAGATTCATGGGTTTTGCAAAGAAGAGCCGCTTTTGCCGATTTATTTTACTTATGTAAGGTTTCTTTCTAATATTTCGTTCATGATAACCGGATTGGTAGAGCACTCGTCGGATAGTTTGAGGGTTACATCTTACATGACTTACCTGTTTCTTTGATTATTTCTGCTGATATCTTTGATGGACTTACTTTGGGATTCCTCTTCACTTTCCTAACAATAATACGGCATTCCTGCTTGTCATTGTCATTGATCGAGGGTCATTTTGCAAACTTTCAATGTTATTTTATTTGGTTATTATTTTGTGTATAGTAGATGGACTTTTGTTAACAATTTTACCACTCTCGCACTCCGATTTATTTTCCAAATAGTGTTTGATTATAATTTTTTTTAAATGAGTGCTTACTTACTTTTGTGATACACTGTATCTTCGTGTGTCATATTATGTCACCAAGACAAATGTCAAAAAAAATCCATTAATTTTCAATTTGTTTTAAAAATCCTGCCTCACTTTGCCGTCTCTTTCTTACCATGAAGTGCGAACGAGAAAAAACACAGAGACATCAAAATAAGTCGGCAGAGTGAGTCCAATGTGAACACCGTCTATTATATTGCGTTTCTTGATCAAAAAGATAATATACTGTGAGTGTCAAACAAACTGTGTACGTAAGATTTTTATGTTTTCAATTTTATTTGATTAATTTTATTAAACATTTTGTTCAACACTTTATGTTTTTTGAAAAGTATATATATTAATATTATTTTCTCATTTTAAGAAAAATAATAAAAAAAACTCTTACAATAATAAAAAAAATTACAACAAAAACAAGAAATATTTTTAATATGATTTTTTGTATTGCTGAATTACATTACTCATATATTTTAATTGAATTAAAAATTAATTACGTTTTAATTAAATTAAAATGAAGAAAAACAAAAGGTAAAATAAGAAATATTTTATATACATACGAGTAATATATTGAGTCAAAAGAAAATGTACAGTATGAATAACAAAAGGATTTAAAGGAATTTAGTACTTTGTTTGCATTCCATTTGATTTGGTTACAGCCTGTAATATTTTGTCATTCCTCTATTATCACTGATTTGAGGGTGTCCTTGCTGGTAACTGTTCTTTTTCTTATTGGTCGGTCCAAATTCTCCCACAAATGCTCAATCGGGTTGAGATCAAGAGACTGAGGGGGATGGTGCAGCTATTTTGGAGTATGGTAAAGCAGCCATTCAAGCACACTGCTTAGGATCATTATCTTGTTGAAAGATCCAAGACTGAGCCAAGCCTAATTTTGCGACGCTGGGTGCCAAATTATCTTTTAAAATGGTGAGGTAATCTGTTTTGTTCATAGTACTCTCTATGAAAACCAAGCTACCTACACCACTGGCTGCCATATACCCCTATACTATGACCGAACCACCACCGTGCTTTACCGTGGATGTTAAATTTTACTGGGCAAATTCTGAATTTTTGCATCTCCAAATTTTTGTAGGTTTTTTCTTACTAAAAATTTCAAACTTGCTCTCGCCGCTAAAGAGTACATTGTTCCAAAAAGTTTTGTGTTCATTTTTATACTTTTTAGCAAAATCCCGACGTCGCTGTTGATTAATTTTCGATATAAATGGTTTTCTTCTTTTGGAACTCGTCCATTTGCATGTAGTGTGTAGTGCTGGCGCTAACATTTTGAAATATTTTCCGATATTTTAACAGCACTTTCACTTGGATTTTTTTTTCACTTTTCGTACAATGGATCGTAATAGAGTGGCATTTAGTTTTTTTGTCTTCTAGATTTATATAGTTTATAGTGGAATTGAAAGGAAAACATAATAAATCGATGTGTATAGTTTATTTTGGTGCTCACAGTTGATATTACAATGCTATTACATTAAGCCTTCATAACACTCAGAAGTTTGTCAAAGAAAAGAAAAAAAAACACCTTGTCTGTCGGTCCAATTTAATAAACAAAAATGGAACTACCAAAAGCTAAAATAATTCGAACAATTAACTTTGATTCATCAGATAAGGTATGCCATTATCTCTAGCACAATACTGGTAATCAAATTGTTATTCGTCTTATCCTTAGCTGTAAATACTCCTCAGACAACTAATTGAGAATAAAATCCAATAATCCAAAATAAAAATTGCAACACTAACATGAGGAAGGATATGTGGAGAGAGGTCACCACCAAAGTATATTTGTCTTTTAAATTCTAAACTAGTTTTAATTCAATTTGTTTTTAATATAATAGTATAACATTTTAGTTTCAATAATCAGAAATAACATAAAGTTTCAATAACAAGTAAAAGGGATTTTATTAATCACAATATTTTAATGTGATGTCAAAGTGAATGTGACAGTTCAATACTAAAATGTCTTTATGTAGGCACTATTCAATCTCCAAACGCGTTTAGCTAATGCCTCTATTCAACGTCACATAAGTCTTATAAATAAAGTTTTTGCGTTTAAAGGCACTGTTTTGAGTTTATAAATATGGCTGTTGTTCTTTATTAAACTGCAAGATGATAAGTTACAAGATATACAAACCTATACATGCACATTAATGTTTTCTTTTATTATAATTCCATCCGGTCGCGAGCGTGAAGATATATGTATATGCCTAGTCTATACATTTAAAAGCTTGGAAAAACTGCCATTTGATATCGCAGTGGTTTTGTTATCAAAAGTAGAGGGCATTCAAATTCTATATCTTTGAAAAGAGCCCCAACCCCAAGAAGTCAGTCATTAAGTATAAGACCAGATTTGCGCAGTCATTCGTGATAATTGAAATTCAACAGCAGACTTAAAAATGTTTTTAAAATATCTAATTATATCAATATTTGCTATTAATACTCTCTTCCAGTTTGGTAGTACAAGTAAATTTAATATAAGCCTAACAAATTTGGCAACTTGCGAGGAGTACAATATAAAATCCAGAGGATACACCTACGCAGATTTTTTTAATGTAAACTCTATGAAAAATGTTAAAAGAAAAGTGAACGAGCGATTACATTTGAAATTCTACGTAATCACTTCGATGGACGCTCACATTTTGCTCTCCGAAGTTGATAATCCGAGAAAATCTGATCGTGTTTATGAAATCGGTAACATACTCATAATATTTTTCTTTAAGATTCTGAAACTACTTTTCCATTTTTATCTTTTCGTAAATTTTATAGTTCTTGGTGCTGGTGCGAATTCATTTTCTGCGATACGTTTGGTGATGACTCGAGAACGAGTTGCAACGGTATTGGCTCCTGATCTCTTATCGGTTTTTGATCCAATGCCAGTAGAAATCATTCAATCCAATGGTGTGAATAATTCAGTAAAATATGTAATTTCATGAGTTTTATTCTATGCGTTTTTTTATTTCAGATGGTTTGTTGCTAGTTAATATTCCTGGTTTTGCAGAACCTCACTTAAACTACACAGATGAAAGTCCCTTGAACATACGGTTTGTTAGCTTTAGTTCTTATGGAAACATTCCAGCTAAGTGGTTTTATGATTGCCAGTTCGATGGATTTTGTAAGTATAAAATGACACTCTACTATAGTGGTGTAGATGTAGCAGAAGTTGGTAACACTATCAAAGTTTAAAGTTATTTCTTAAGACATTGTGTATGAAACTAGCTGTAGCAGATTTCAGGCCAACGTTAGCTAAAACAATTTTATTTTTAAAATATTTGTACCACTGTTTTTTGTCTATGTACAAAACTACTGGGAAGTACATATGAAGTTTTTTTTTCATTTACCTACTAAAAAAATAAAATAAATTTGAGGCCAACGACTCGTAGGTATCAGGGGCGCAACAACGCGGGGTGTCCAGGGTGTCCGGACACCCCCTAGAGGTCGGTGGACACCCCCTCCGAAATCGATAGACACCCGAGTGATGGTTTTTAAAACATTCTTAACCCCACAAACCAGGGGCGTAGCGAGGTCAAGCTTAAGGAGACGATGCAAACTATTCCCAAAGCCATTAACCCGACAAACCCGGGGCGCGTATTGCCAAACTGTATATCAGTACAGAGCTCCGACGCTCTATAATAGACTACAGAATGCTCATTCAAATTAAGAGCATACTATATATTGTGTCAGATCAAAAGCAGATTTTTCTGTGTTGGTATACATTTTGCTCAGGAAACTAAGAGCAAAGTACCTGTGATTACAGAGCCATTGTTCACGTTGGTGTGGTTATTGTGTGTGGTGCCGTGACATAAGACCAAGTTACAAAAGGCCAAATTTGTTTGTGACTTAAGGCCAAAAATAAAATGTTTTGTCTTGAGCAACAGTACCTTGGGTGGCCCGCTTCGCGGGTTTTCAGGATTTTAACTCTCTTTTCGGGGCTCACACCCGCTCACGCAACTCCGTTGCTCCGCTTAGGGTATGTTCAGTCGCCAGGCAGGCGCCTGTAGCAACAGTTTTCCTGAGCAGCAGTACATAACTGTTAGTTGTTTACTCCAATTAATGTAAAATACAAAACTGTTGCTACAGACGCCTGCCTGGCGACTGAACATACCCTAAGCGGAGCAACGGAGTTGCGTGAGCGGGTGTGAGCCCCGAAAAGAGAGTTAAAATCCTGAAATAACCGTAATCGCAATCGCTCGTGTAGAATATCCGCTGTGTGGCATGTAGCACTATTGTGTTTGAACCACATGTAAGTCACATCCATATCATATCCATCCAATTTAGCCCAAAAGAAATTGGTTATCATCGATTTTTAGCATTCTCTGTTGATGTTGATGTTGATAGCAATGCCATCGTCGTTTTCGTAATAGTATGGACCGACAACAAACCGCAACGTTCTGCGCATGCATTATTACTTTGTGAACCTCGCTTGGACTAGCAACCCCACAAATCCTGTAATTTTGTTTGTTGACATACCCCTTCATACAAAAATGAGCCCCGTCACTGAAGATGATCCTGATTTTGCTGAAATCAGGATCGGTTTGCAACTGGTCAAGACTCCAACCACAGAACACTCTAACAGCCTTATTTATTATTTTTCACTAATACTGGGTTCAACCTCGGAATTGTTAAACCGAGCCGAAGCACTTACGCCACGCCACGTTAAAGAAATCCTTATTTATAAATTATTTTCTTAGCCGTTTTAGCTACGCATTCCTTATGTCAAATATACTACTAAAAAAAGTCACCAATCTAAAACTCTGGTTATTATAGACGTAAGGAAACCCCAGCTGATTTCCATTATTATTAATTTTATTATAATTGTATGCATATTAATAATTGAATACTTTTTGGATTGATTAATTTTCAAATCCAATAAATGAATGTACCAACCGCATTGCGTCCCTAATACCGAACAACTATTAGAGCGTTTGAAAAATATAAATAATTTATTAATGCAAAATATCTATCTTTTTTGTAACAAACGAAACAAAATTGCTTACACTCCTTGTGGGAAACGGCATATTATAATAAGAAAGAATATATATAACAACAATAATGACTGTAATAAAATAACCATGACCATAATAAGAATCCTAATAATACTAAACATAATAAAAGAAAAAAAGAAAATATCTATCCTTATAATAAGAATCCTGATAATAACTATCCTAATAACAAAACACCAAATAATAGATACCTTAATAATAATAATCTTACTGATAATAATTCTACCATTAAATATTTAAATGTAAATAATACCTACTGTAATAATCCTAATCAAAATAATAAGAATCCCTATAAAATAACTATTCTCATAAAACTATAATAATAAACTACCACTACAATAATACGAATCTTAATTATAACAAACATAACAATACCTAATAATAAACTTTCAGATAAAAAGATCACAATAATAACTATCCTAATATAATAATAAACTCAACCATAATAACTAAAATAATAAATATATGCAAAATAATATCTATAATAGTAACTAATCGTATAATAATATCGTATAATAATATCTACCAAAATATCAAATAATATGATTATCTGATAATACTAATATACATATATAAAGGAAAAAATACCTAATAATAAAACCACCTAATAATAATTAAAGCTAATATATACATAAATACCTAATTACTACCTACAAAACATAAAAATAATAATATAGACCTACAAATAATACCTTATAATAATAATACTTTTTAAAATAATCACTAACTAATGATCATAATAACACCCTATTATATCTAAAAATAATAATCCCCAATCAAAGGAAAAAATACCTACCTATCAATAATACGAGTATAATACCTCAGAATAATAGATGCAAATACTTATACCTAATAATAATACCTAACTATACTACATACTACTACCTTATAATAATACCCAGTAAAATAAAAATACCAACCCATATTAATGCTACTATTTAATAATATGTATTAAGAATAATAATATACAGGGTGATTTGCATAAGGTGTGACAAAAAGCTAGGGCGTGTAGGTTGGACTTAGACAAGAAAAAAATCGTAGGGCGGGGGGGTCTATTTCCCCCCGTTTAGGCGGGAGGGGCAATTTAAGAAAAAAATCACTTAAAACAGAAAAAAATTATTAAAAATAACGGTGATACCTACAGAGTAATGCTATAGCATTTTGAAAAGCCAGAAATACATTCTTTAATTCTGTTTCTAAATAAAGTTGTTCGAGTGAATAGTTTTTGAAAAATTAATTTTCGAAATCAAAATTTTGAAAAAAAAATGAAATTTTTTTTTTAAACAATTTTTTTTCAAAATTTTACGTAATTAAGTATTATTTTTTTATTCAATATTCAATGCTCTTATTAATTTTTGATCAAACACAAAAAACCGGATGTCAAAATGTTTTGTAGTTTTTGAGAAAATCAAAAATAACAAAAACTACTTTTGTTCTAAGAAAAGCCTTTTATTTTATTTTTTACGTTTTTGGATCCTTAGGTGAATTTACGATTGAAAGGATTAACTTTCTTTTTACTATTTTCTAATTATCGTCTTATAAGCATACAATGATGTGACAATAATGTGACAGCCGATAAGCTGTTATTAAAATAGACATATTTTTAATAATCTCACTTCGTTGGTCATGCTTCTTTGTATTGTTTTTATTCTCTCTGAAGTTTGAACTGGAGAAATTTCTTTTGGGAGTTGACGTTGAAACCGGCAGTGTAGCTAATATCTTTAATAAAATATATATATTAGGAAAGCTTTCTTCGGGGAAGCTATCGAGCGCTTCAAATGAGTTCTTAGAGGAAGTATTATTCCTTCGGATCAAATATCTCTTCCAAGTTTTTAATTCTTCAAGAATAGAAAATGGTCCGGTAGCCAAAAATGTTTGGTAAAACTCAACAGTTTCATTAAATTTTTTAGCTGCTTTGTCTATTTCAGACGAAGAATCCTTGAAAAGAACCGAAAACCTTTCTAGTATATGTTTTCATGGTTTGTAAATTTTTCTCCAAGGTCCATTACATAGAAATCGAGAAAAGGATTGAAAACAGTAACACGAAAATATTCTTCTGTACTTTGAACCGAAGGGTTCGAACGATTCTTTTGTCGGTTCACTATTCTCTTATGTTTAACGTCAATGTCAAGGACTTCAGCTATTTTTTTGCATCTTCAAACACTTTCGAAAATGAGTTAATCATCTAATCAAGAACTCGAAATCCATAGAGTTCTTTGCGTCACTTTCCAATGTTCTTATTTGGTCAAGAGTCTCGAACACAAACGGAAATAGCTCCTCAAAATCTTCAACTGCTTGATATTTTGAGATCCATCGCGTCAGATTCAGCCTTTTCAATGTCTTTTTTTGTGGAGTCTTTTTCTCTTCGCTTTCGCTTATTGTTTTTTGCAGCATATCTTTTCTTTTCGGTGTATTGAAATAATTGTAAACTGCTTCAATTGTGGTTAGGCAATCTCTAATGGCTGGTATTTTGCTGGAAACAGATATAGCAAGGTCCAAAGAATGTGCTGCACAATGGACGTACAGAGCATGCGGAGCAAATTTTTGGCGAATAATTGCCTGAACACCATTGTATCGACCAGATATATTGCTTGCTCCGTGCGTCGTCGTACCCTTAGCCGATCAAAAAAGAAATATCCAGATCACGATTTCGAAGATTTTCCACTATAAGCTTTGCAAGAGCATCACCTGGATTGTTAATACAGTAAGGTTTGGTAAACAGTAAACTGCTGTATAAGAGATTTTAAGAGAAAAGATTTTATTCATATCTGTCGTGGAAGCTTTTGGAACAAATTTTAAAAAATCCTCTCGTATGATATGTTGACCATTTTCGTTCTTATAGACATATCGAACGCAATTTGAAACTTGTTCGACAGTGGCTGAGTCCTGAGTTTCATCCGTCAGCACAGAGAAAAATTTTGCATCTTTGATTTTAGCTAACACTTTTTTTGTCAAAATTTCAAAACAAGCTTGTTTTGTACAGAAGTGTTTTATATTTTTAATTCTTTATTCTTTCAATTATATTTAATTTAATATTAACTTATCTAGCTTACAATATTTACATAATATGATGTTACTTCCTAGGATGCCGAACAGAGAGAGAGCTTCTTCCGTGATATTAAATAAGAAGAAGTACCGATTTGGTTACTAGTTAATTGTTATAATATAAGTGTTGCCAGAATAATAATTTAGTTGAATATAACATCTTCCCCGCTTTAATTTAATTTTATATACAATAAAATCTTTTAATATATAATATATACATATATACATTATTCATAATATAATTCAATTAAAGTTTTTCGAATTCAAAAGTTGAACCTTAAATATCTATGGTTCTTAAGATATGTAAATATCAAATTTTACTTTTCATAATAATTTACGATTTTCTTCGGTCTATTACTTCTTCGTATTGGTACAGGGATATTTTCATAATTGCTTGTACTTGATAAATTCTTAGATGCTACATTATTGTTTGAATTAGATAAATGAGTACTAGGTATTTTTAATTGAATCTTTTTCAGCACAAGACTTAGAAATGCTTGTGTATAAATAGCTGAACTTCGATTTCTTTGCAATCTTTTTCAATTGATTAACATGAACTACTTTATATTGAGAACCAGTTTTTACTATATATCTTACAGTACTTAAGATTTTCATAACAGTACATGGTAACCAATTCTTAAAATCATTTATATGGTTTTTATATAAACAATCCTCCCCCACTTTATATTTTTTGAAATTTATATCTTCCAATTTCCTATACTTTTTAAATTTTGATTTTTTATACATATTTCCTTTCAGCTTATTTCTATTTTAATCAAAATTATTATTATCATTGTTACATAAATTGTCAATTAATATTTTAGGCTTATAAGAAAAAACTAGATCAGATGGAGTTCCATTGGACACCGAATTTGGAGTGTTTCGATGATTAATTAAAAATAAATCGATTTTTTCTTGTAGTGATAAACTTGATTTCGAGCTCAACAAAAACTTTTTTAAAACGCCTTTTACAATTCGCACGTGTCGTTCCGCTACTCCGTTTGACTGTGGGTGATAAACTGGACTATGAGTTAATTTAATTTTGCTATTTGAACAAAAACTTTTAAATTCAAAGGATGCAAATGGGGGTCCGTTATCAGTCACAATCTCAGTGGGGAATCCAAAAATTGAAAATAAATTGTGAGTAAGTTTATCTATTAAGTTTTTCGCGGAGGTTCCATTCATTATAACAACAATCAAATAACGACTAAATGCATCTACGCTTAAAAGCAGAGTCCTACCTTCAAAATAAAAAAAATCTAAATGTACTCTTTCGAAAGGATAAGTACAACTGGGCCAACTGGAAACAACTTTTTCTTTTGGAACAACAGCAGTAGCCTGACAAATTTCACAACTTGCTACATATTCTTTTATGTCAGCATCGATCTTAGGCCACCAAACGTAAGACCGACACATTTTCTTCATTATGACGACTCCATTATGGTTACTATGAATTGAGTTCAACACCTGCATTCTCAAACTTGAGGGAATTACTATTCTTGTCCTATAAAATACACAACCATTTTCTAAACTAAATTGATTCTTAAACGCAGCAAACGCTTTTAAATCTGGATTTAGCTGCTTTGGCCAACCAATTTTTATGAATTCATATATTTGAGAAAGTTCTACATCTTTTTTTATTTCAGCCTTGATAATGTCTTTATTTACAGGTAGTTCTTCAAAAAAAGTTTATTGAATTTATGCAAATCGTTTCAACATTCGTACTACCTGTCAACGGAAGACGTGATAAAGCATCCACATATGCTAATTCTCGAGCAGGCTTATGTTTGATAGTATAATTAAAAGTCGAAAGCGTTATCGCCCATCTTTGTAATCTTGCAACAGCAACCGAAGGAGTGCCTTTTTTGGGATTAAAAATCTCTTTTAAGGACTGGTTGTCAGTATAAATTACAAAGTGCTTGCCATAAATGTACTTAAAAAATTTTTTCACAGCAAACATAACTGCTAAAGTCTCTCGATGCAACTGTGAGTAGTTCTTCTCAGCATCGCTAAGTGTACTACTAGCAAATAACACTGGTTTTTCTACTCCATCTACGACATGCAAAAGTACTGCTGCAACGCCATATGGACTTGCATCTGTACTTACTATAATTGGTTTATCCTTGTCATATAGTTCCAGAACATTATTTTCTACGATAAGTTCCTTGGATCTATCAAATTCTTCCTGACAAGTTTTATTCCACTCAAATTTCTTATTTTTCTGTAACAATTGGTACATACTTCTTAACTTCCCAGATAAATCAGGGATAATCTTCGGTAATAATTTAAAAGTCCTAAATATGACTGAAGCTCTTTCACATTTGTAGGACAAGGAGCTCTTGTAATAGCTTCAACTTTCTTGGGATTTGGTCGGACTTCATTTTTTCCAATAATATGACCTAAATACTCTACTGTAGGCTTTAAGAATACGCATTTAGCTAAATTTATTCTGACCTTATGGTCATCTAACCTTTTTAGAACTTTGAATAATTTCTGTTTACATTTCTCAACAGACTCTGCTCCAATAACTACATCGTCAATAAAAGCCCACACCCCATCAATGCCTTCTAAAATTGTATCAATCACCGATTGAAATATTGAAGGAGCACACGAAACTCCAAACGGCAATCTAGTATACTGTAAAAGACCCTGATCCGTGTTAATAGTCTAGAGTTCTCTCGACTCTGGAGTTAAAACAAGCTGTTGGAAGGCTCCAGCCATATCCAACACGCAATAGACTGAACAATTTGGCAAGCTCGCAAAAATGTCTTCCACGTTGTTCAACGGATAATGCGATGAAAGAACATACTTGTTGACTGTAACTTTGCAGTCGATACACAACCTAATTTCACCGTTCTGTTTAGGGACACACACAATTGGTGAAGCCCACCTGCTGTGTTTTACAGGTTCTAGTGTTCCTATAGAAATAAGCCGATTTAGCTCTACTTTGACCGCGTCGCGTAACCTAAAAGGAACCGTATATGCCTTACAGAAGATGGGGACAGCATCTTCTGATATATTTATTTCGGCTTTATAGCCAACAATCGTCTGATTTGGATCAGTCGAAACGACACATGGAAATTTTTCTCTTATTTCCGATAAAAGTTCATCACATGTACTATTTTCACTACTTTTTGTTTCCATATAATTAACTAAGAACTCACTTTTACTCAACAGTGTTTGCCTCCAACTCGGTGCAAATTTATCCAACCAAGTTCTGCCAAAAAGTGGCGTAAATATAGGACTATCAACCACTACGATCTCCAATTTTTCAATAGTCCCCTGAAACTCCACATCCAGTTCCACTTGCCCAACAACTTTAACCTCAAATTCTGAAATAGTACAAATTTTTACATCACTAGATAAAATTGAAATATGGTAGCTTATCTCTCAGTTCAATATAAGATATAACAGACATCGCTGCTCCCGTGTCGACTTCCATTTGAAATAACACTCCACCTAGTTTCACTTCCACCTTGAGACCCTTCTCTGATGGCTTTATACTATTGACAATCTGGATAGATCTTATACTGCGCCCGGCTCCAACACCATCTCTTCTGCCACCAACTCCTCCACCATCTCGTTTGCCAACAGCCCAACACATGTTTGCGGTGTGCCCTCTTTTGTTACACTTAAAGCAACTCCAATTTTTTGGTGGACAATCGCGCTCAAAATGATTTTTTCCACAACGCATACATTTGTTGATATGATTGCTTTTCATGGCACAGTTTTTTGTTTTAACTTGGGTTGTGCCAGCCTTGGCTCTTTCTCTTATCACGTGAACTTCACTTCCACGTGGATGCATAGATCGTTGCTCTTTCTCAGACATCTCCATATTAAGAGCAATTTCACAACATTTGTCGAATGTGCGGCTGTCATCTGTTAAGATGTTCTGCTGAATTCGATCGTTCCTAAGTCCCACAATAAATTTATCCACTAATGCATCTTCTAAAGCAAGATTTCGCAAGTTGACAGCATTTGCTACTGAGTCGTCTATAAAGTCGCCAAACTTGCATGTTTCAGCGAGATTTCTGAGCTTTATGATAAAGTTGGCAATTGATTCACCCTCTTCCTGCTTTGCCTTTTGAAACTTGAATCGTTCGGCTCTCTTATTATGCTTTGGCGCGTAGTGTTGCTCTAATAAAGCGATCAGTTCAGTAAACGATTTGGAGCTTGGTAATGCTGGTGCGGCTAGAGATTTAAGTACTTTGTAAACCTCTGAACCGACCAAGGTTATAAACACTGGAGTCTGTAACTCATTACTTATTTTATTTGCAATAAAATATTGCTGCACTCTGTCCTTATACGCGGCAAAATCCTCACCAGGGACAAACTCATTAATATTACCAAGAAATGCCATAGTCTTTGGTGTGATTTCTTTTTGTAATTTAATAGTTTCACTTTGCTCCTCTGAATCAGATTTCTTCTCTTCGTCTTTTATTCTTCCAAGAGATTTCGATGTCATCAGATTTTCGAAGTCGCAAACTAATCTTACTTTATCCTTACAATCCTAGGTTTTTAATTTTTCTCCAGTGTTGTCCGTATTTTCCTCGTCGCCAATTGTTTTATATTTTTAATTCTTTATTCTTTCAATTATATTTAATTTAATATTAACTTATCTAGCTTACAATATTTACATAATATGATGTTACTTCCTAGGATGCCGAACAGAGAGAGAGCTTCTTCCGTGATATTAAATAAGAAGAAGTACCGATTTGGTTACTAGTTAATTGTTATAATATAAGTGTTGCCAGAATAATAATTTAGTTGAATATAACAAGAAGGACTTGTATATTTATCGCGTTTCCCCGGACCATCTAAGTGCACACGAAGGAGCGGATCCCCAATTGCTCAGAGTTTCGAAAAAAGCTCTAAAATTTCTTTCGTTCGGTCCAGTGAAGTTGTTTTGCATAATTATTGGCCCACTATATCACATGCCCACGTAAGGCTAACTCCTGTCGCCCTAGGACAATGATTGCTTCGATGGAAATCTGTTCAATTCGCGAACTGTCAATTAAATTTTCAACACTTTTGTTTTTATCTTTTTTATTGCGCAGAAAATTTTCGCTGAAACATAATGCATCAAGATGTCTTTTTCTGATACTCCTCGAAAATCTATGAGAAAAACAAACCATTCATAGCATGTAGTAAATCTGTTTCTTTGTTTTAAAAGTATTTGTTAAGCTTTACCGTCGTATTTGTGGCGATATATTTTACTGGTCAAAATGAATGAGTGTGAGTTATCGTTAGGATTCGCGTTAGCTCCACCGCAGTTGTGCGAACATTTGAGTTTCTGTGGATGAGTGTGCTGCGTGTTTGGGGTGGTTTCTTACACCAACTTACCAATGTGCAACACGGTGCGAAGAATTCTAAATAATTTTCATTTTTTGTGTCTGTGTGGGCTTTTGTGCTATGTAATGGAAAGCTGGATGAGAGCTATTTTTCTTGCACGTTTACCTATTATCAATTGGTGAGAGACGTAAAAAAAAAATTTAGAGTACGTTTCTTTAACTTATTTGGTTCATGACTGGTTATGTTGAACAATTATCGATCCCAATGCACAGTGTTGCGAGTCCATACAAAAGTTGATCAAAAATACTTGCGATATGGTATGATTTTCCCTTAACTTTCTTGACTCCTTATGTCTTCCTTCTAAGGTATCTTCGGATAATTGTCCGATAGGTATTGAGAAGAATTCAATAACATCTGCACCATGCATAAGAACTTTATGTATTGACATTGGCATGTAGTACCACGAATAGGAATTTAAATATAAAAGCTTTGTTCCATTCAGTAGTTTTTTAAAGTTTTCTATATTAATTCTTATGCCACTAGACAAAACTCTATTAATCTTAAAAAAGTTAGAAATCAAATCTACGCTTACTCCGGTTATCTCAGACCTAAGATTTGTCTGTCGAAAAAATGTTCGTGCGGTGTTACCATCGTTCGTAGAACCGTATCCAGGCCTAGGTTGGTCAATCAGAAGACCCATTTTTTCTTTGAATTCCCTTTGAATCCTTTTTTTATTTTGATCAAAAATTTCCCTATTCGCAGATCCACGTACTTGCCAACACTTTAAGGGCAATCTATACCCAATATGAAGGATACACTCAAAACTTCTAATCCAATTATATAGGGTCGATAGCCCATATTTGTAAATTTGTACGTTTGGTTGAGGATCGCCAACATTTTGTTGGTTCATGAGTTTTGGTGTTGCACCACATATGTAGCAGGTTTGTGTCGAACGAGTATCAGTAACAATGTTGCATTAGAGTTGGGTCGTTCCGGACCTATATAGTTCCAGGAACTATGTCCTTACTCGGACACATTTCCTTTCGTTCCACAAACTGAATTCAAACATGTCCATAGTTCCGACAATGTAGACACAAAAGAAGAACGAGAAAGCCAACGAGAGCGAATATGGCTCTGTGTCTGCTTAGATACAAATTGAAATACACAAACACACGCATACATACATATGTTGCGAAACTCCCAAGTCCCAACCAAAGCCAACACACAAGTATGAGAACGAGTTGAGTTGAGCGCCACACAAAAATCTAAATCTGCCTACCTAAACGCAGTTCGCACCGATTGGAAAGACAATAGTAGATATGTACATACAGGAACGAACTAGTTCCATATCTTCTTCAAGCACATTGCCTACAACATTTCTTCGTAGTTCCACTCTTATTACTAGGTATGGAGATGGAGTATAGTTCATTTGTCGTATGTAGTTCCTTCATGTCCGTCTGAATATAAATCGGTCCGATGTCTTTATCATACTCATAGTTCCCTTAATAGTTCCATGTCTTTTGTTTTAGGTATGGAGATGGAGTATACATAGTTCATTTATCGTATGTAGTTCCTTCATGTCCGGCAGTTCCCTTAATAGTTCCATGTCTTTTGTTTTAGGTATGGAGATGGAGTATACATAGTTCATTTATCGTATGTAGTTCCTTCATGTCCGGCTGAATATAAATCGGTCCGATCTCTTTATCATACTCATAGTTCCTTTAATAGTTCCATGTCTTTTGTTTTCATTGTATTTCCATTCTTTCTTTTTCTTATTAGGATGGGAAACATAACTTGCTCGTATACGTTTATTCTTTTTTTGTTCAGATTCAGATGAGATAGGATACAATTTTGGATTTTGTATCTAATGATAATGAATAGTGTTTTTTCTTGCGACTTAAAGGTAATATAAGGCAAGTTATGCATTCGGAAAAAAAAAATTGAACTCGAGATTTTGATCAAAGTTGACATTACGATGATAGCGAAGGCTAAAAAAGTGGGTCTCGCAATTCTGTCTGTCAGTTCGACTACAGCCTAAACGGCTCGGCCGATTTTCGTGAAACTTGGTAGATATCATTTGTAATTTTTCCCAACCACACATTTTTTTTCTTTTTTTTTTAAGACCAAAAATAACGGTACCTGCTATATGAATCGACAGATTTAAAAAATAAAAATACAAAAAAAAAATTCATTTAGTTAAAGCTAAATAATGGTTGAAAAAAATCACAATTTTTTTTGTTTTTGATTTTCTCGAAAATGGTACCACAGATTGATAATTTTTTTTGCTAAAGCTCCCAAAAATTATACATATAGTATTTTGTATTCAAATTTTCAAAAAAGAATTTTTTGGATTTTTAAAAAAAGTTCAAAATTTTTTTTTCAAAACTCAACATTTTGTAAAAACTAGATTTTTTTAAAACTTAATAAATAAAAGTTTCTCAATATAATCTACAAGACGTGAGGAAAAAAAATATTTTACCTAAAAATAAAGGTACAAATGTTAAAAAATGGTTTTCAAAAATCGTATTTTTCTCGAAAATGGCGCTTAGAATTTTGGTAAAAAAATTTTTCTTTCAATAAATTCTTATGATATTTAATTTAATAAAAAAATTGAAATTAAGATATTACATAGAACCATTTTGTCTGGTTTTGAATTTCTCACTCACATGGCGGATTTTAATGAAATTTTTTATAGAAATGCTTCTAAAATGTTTAAAAAACATGCATTTAAGAACTTAAAAAAAATATTTTTTGATTTTTTTAAAAAAAAGTCATTTTTTTTTTGAAAATTCGATATCTCAAAAACGGCTCAATATTTTTTTTGGAAATTTAATTTTTATTCGTACGACAATAAAAACTTAAAGTTGGCGTACCAAATTTTTTCTTACAAATGTTTTAAAAATTTTGTATATAAAAGCTTATTTTTTCAAAAAAAAACCAATAGAACGATTCATATTTGCATAGCATTCTGTTTTTATCTCTTACTACTAAAAGAATTGAAAAAAAAACTATTTTATCCATATGAACAGTTTTCTCTTATAACATTCGTTTTTAAAATTCGCACGAACTTGCTCCTATGTAATAGACTACATAGGAGAAAGTTCGTGCGACCCAGTCGTGCATTTTATTTTTAGTAGTTTTGCTGTTGTGAATTGATCTGGAATTTTGGAATCGTATGCAGGTGGATAGGGGTAATTTTATTTTTTATATTTTTTTCTTCTGTTCAACTGTTGAATGTTTTTGTTTTGTTTTGCTGTTGTGAATGTGAATTATTGTCATTTGATTTGCAATTTCGGCATAGTATTTAGGTGGATTTTGGTATTTGTATAATTTAATTTTTTTTAACTCAGAACGGTTTCTTATGTCATTTTTAATTGTCTTCACTACGAAAAGGAGTGCATTTGGAATCCAAATGAACATGCAAAACATCCATGTTTAGTTGTATGTGGAAAGCGAAACAAAAACATTTAAAAGGGACACAAATAATTTGCCCTTCAACAATTCAATGGTATTTTTTTGAATTTCTTTTAATGCTTCAATAAATTTTTATCAACTAAAAACAAAATACTTTAAAATGTTGAATAAAGACTGATTTTTTTAATGTAATTTTTTTGTTATCAACTGTTAGGTATATTTGTTATTTTTCAGAGCTGATATATTCAAGTTTAGATTTTAAATCTTATAGTAACACTAAAGAAAAAAACCTTAAAATATTTACCTAAGATTGAATTCTTATTTTGTTTTTGTGTCAATATTTGTTCTGTTATTCATTTATTATTTTTCTTATATTTATAATGATTTAGTTAAAAATGTCAATTGGAAAGCTGAATTTTTTTTCATATTACTGTTTTGTGTTCAAAATTTCAATATTTATTTGTTAAATATAAAAATTGAATAAAGTTACTTAAAAGTCTTTAAATTCTGGCTATACTAGTGCTTCACCGCACCGAGATTTGTCTAGCTCATGCCACTTAATATCAAATCTTAATAGTTCCGCGGACATGGTTCCAGGAACTAGTTCCGACCTGAAAAAGAACCGTTCCATGTTCGTTCCGCCTTTGGAACTGTTTTGCACAACTCTATGTTGCATATACTGCCATCGATCATTGTAAAAATCATTTCAAAACTAATGTCAATAAAAAAGCCGCCTTCTTTTATTGGTAATGTTATTGGTAGTAAGTTATCAATTTCATGGTTCATTCTGGTCAACTCATTATTAACAATATCTTTGGATTCTTTTAGAAAATGCAAACGAATAGGTCGACAGAAAAAGGTGGAAGACGGTGCAGTGTTATTCCACTTAACTAAATCAGTATTTGATTCCACTAATTTAAGAGGGACAAAGGCGGTGATGAACAAAAACTCATCTGTTAAATTTGAATCCGAAAATCTTTGTTTATAGTTGCTATGACCTGAAGAACCATCAAATCCCCAGTTTCAGATAAGTTTAAGGGGAGCAGAAGGATTGAAATTTATTTCTTCGCTTTATTGAATTATAGATGAAGCAGTTTTACATAAAAGCTCTTGTAGATTTACTTCTGCATTTGTTTCATAAGTAGTGATATTCTGAGGTAGTAAATCCTTTTTGGTTTTCATCATGGAATAGTAACTCGGGAATGTATCAGGGTGAATGTTATTTACAACCTTTCTAAGCCTTTCATATGATCGATGTGATAGATCAAGATCGATGAACAAAGCTAAAACGTCTAAGTGTACAAACAGAGTAGAGCAGCGAGTGAGCAAAAGCAGCGAGCAAAGAGCAAAGTGGAGAAATCAAACACGTACATTGAAAGGGTAGCACACAGAGTGCAGCGTATTTCGAAGATAGAGCAAAGAGCCGTCAAGAGAGCAAAGCGGCGATTTCAAACATGTTTGATTTCTCCGCTATCATCGCTGCGATTTTTAACTAGATGTGCAAGTGGTATTCAAGTGGCTGAAAGAACGAACCGTTTTATACATTTTTTTTAAAATGGATGTGAATAATTTAATTTCTTTAATATTCAAAAAGAAACCTTTATGGGATCAGACAGATTCTTATGAACTGGGATGAAGTTGCCATGGAAATGAAAGTAACAAGTAAGTAATAACAATATGTTTTTATTAAAATTAAAAACAAATAATTCCAAATAATTGATTAATAACAAATAACGCCAATATTCAAGTTCTTATAATAGTTTTAAGTAGGGTCTAATTATGTGTTAGATTCTATTTCCACACACAAATGTTTTAAAAACATCTCGAATAAAAGAGGCTGTGTGAGTTGGTCTATTGTCTCTCCCCCTCCCCCCACTTGTACTTGATAATGTGGTGATAACGTCTTCCTCTTCATTGTTGTTGATTCCTTCCATATCAATTATCATGTTATGCAAAATGCATACACATTTAATGATTTTTACGCCTTGCACGTGAAAGACGTATGTTAAAATATTCTTGTTCAGCCGAGAGCCCCCGGCCTTTGTAAGGCTTCAACAAATGTCGAAGTAGTGGATAGGCATCATCGCCTATGAAAACGTGGGGCGCTACAATATTTGTGCCTGGAAACATGTCATCAGGTGGAATACTCAAACGTCCTGTTTCCATTAAATCGAAAAGCGAAGAATTCCGAAACGTACCTCCATCGCTCTGCTTTCCATATCCACCAACTTCAATAACGATAAACTTACAGTTTGCGTCAGCCACGCCTTGCAAAACGATGGAAAAAAAATGTTTGTAATTATAAAACGTAGTTCCAGAGTGTGGGGGGCGTTTCACACGGCAATGTTTGCCATCGATGGCCCCAAGGCAAAGAGGGAAATTCCATTTCTCAAAAAAATTCCGAGAAATTTCTTTGAATATTGCTTCCGTAGGTACTGGCATGTGAATAGGATGAAGTATTTCCCAAATTGCTTCAACGGTTTCTTGTACGATCCAACCAACTGTACTTGCTCCCATTCGAAAAGTGAAACCAAGACTTTTGAAAGATGCTCCAGTAGCAAGATACCTGAAAAAAAAAAATTGAAATGTTGTTACTATGAGAGTCTATCACTCTTTACTTTCAGGAGATGTTGTACGAGCTAAATGGAAGACACTTCGAGACACCTTTCGGAAAGAAATACAGAAGAAACCACGTTCTCGCTCTGGAGACGATGCCACAGTGGGGCAGAATAGGTCGATTAGTGATATAAACTACTTCTACTAATAATAATAAGCTTTTTTATCACTTTTTTTAGTTTGACAGTTAAAATAAACAGTATTCTTCAATTTTATCAATTTTTTTCCAAAACAAAATTTATTTTTCTGGAAGAAATGAAGATAGGACACCAAACATTGATCGATTTGAAATATATTTTTGAACTATTTTTTTTTTTTTGTTTAAGAAGTGAACTATATTTTGGAAAATAGTTCTCGAGTTTAATCTTAGAAAAAATTATTATGGAAAGGTGGATCTATTACCCCTCGTTCTTCGGGGGGGGGGGGGGGGCAATTTTCTGAAAATCTAACCTTAAATGAAAACAAATTACAAAAAATCAATAAAAAGAGTTAGAATAGTGTGCTATAGCTTTTTTGAAAGGATATTTTGCATTCTTTCACGTGTTTTTCGGATTAAGTTGTTTTAGCTAATAGTTTTTGTGAAATAAAATTTTGAAGTCAAAGCTTCGAATACAAATTGTTAATTTTGATGTTAAAGTTATATTTTTTTTCAAAAAACTGCGCTGTGAGATGGGTTTATTTTGTCAAAACCTAATGCTCTTTTCAAGTTCTAGTGAAAAAATGAAAAAGAGATGAAAAAAATATTTCTTTGCTATTGACATGCTGAAAAAATGTGAAATCGAAAAAAAGTTAAAATTTATTAAAATCTTTTAAGCATTAAATAAAACTTATAAATCTTATTTATATAGCATGCAAATTATTAAATAAAACAAAGCATTAAAGATTATACAACATTTTTACTATGTGCATATGTACATATTTTATAGATTTCTTTACATCTGAATCATAACAAACATTTTCAAATTCAAACATTTGAATTGTATCATGATGAACATTTGTTTTGTTAACGTTTACATATCTATTGCGTAAATAAGACACTTAAGGATCAGAAGAAACCATCATTCGATTAAAAACATCTGTTAATGTGTCTTTCCTAGAAGATTTCCGGCTAAATTGTTCCCTGAAAACCTTGAAATCCCTGTTTCTTGATTCTAGTGCCTCTTCACTTAGCTGTCCAATTGGAAATAAACAGTTTGTGGCAATTAGCTGCCCATGAATCAATATTTTATGAACAGCAGTGCTCATGTAATACCACGGATACAACGACACAAAAAACCTTGCTGTTTTCTCAGTAAAACATTGAAATTTTGTTGGATTGAGATTGAAACCACTTGACAAACATTGCATGATGATATGGAACTTTTCAATCAAAACTTTATCGATTCCTGTTATTGAAGCATATAAACTACTATTTTCCAAAAATTTTCTTGGCACATTGCCCGTGTTGGGTTTCCCGCAGACAGGCTTAGGTTTATTGACAATCAATCCAGTTTTTTCCTTGAATTCTTATTGTTTTGTTTTGTTTTGTTTTCTATTACAATTACTTCCGTTGCCTTATTTATTCTGCATTCATTTACAGGAAGTTTATATGCAACGTGAAGGAGACATTCAAATAAGCGAATCCAACCATGCAATGTAGAAATTCTAAAAGATAAATAGTTTTTGGAAGCCGGAAGTTGCATCATTTTATCGATGTCGTTAAAGTCCTTGCTATTGGCATGGCATAAATAGCACCTCAGTGAAGACTTTGTATCAGTTAAGCTGTTGCAAAGTTTCCCATCGATCATAGATAAGATTGTCTCATGCTTCAAAATAATTTTCAAAGGGCGACATTAACATTTATTGTTAGGGAAGATTACTTATATTAACTTATTTATTTATTTATAAATTTATTTATTTGGTTACTATTTTTTATTGAAAAAAAAAAATTGGCCAAAAAAAAAACACAAACTTTCTATTACAAATCACACTGTTTCACCAAACTTCTTAAGATAAAATAAAACAAAGACATCTATTAAAAAAAAAAACATTTTTATAGTACATAATTGCATGATTGTTGAAAAAGAGAGATAATGTTACTTATTTTAATAAAAACAACCAAGGACTTTTTTCTAAAAAAATCAATTTTTGTAGTTCAAAAATTCATAACAAATATTTGAGGCAAATATTTAGCACTTCTGCTTTAAGTTTCATATTCTTGATGTATTTGTTTAATATGTCCCATTTACAGACCTGCTAAATATTTGCCTCAACATAATTTATAAGCAAAAATTTAAGGCGACCATAAAAAAAAGTGGTAATTTTTTTCACCTTATATTTTTATACTTATTTATTTTTTTCAATTTTTTCTTTTAGGAACTTAAAAAACACACCTTCACCCATCTGAATAATATCACTTTAAATAGTATTAATTAAATTCTCACACAGTAAATTAAGATTTAAAAACTTTAATTTTCACCCACGTTGTTTTCGTGCTTTCAATCGGCAACTTCTTCGACTTTGAATGCGTGGTGAACTTAGCCTAGGTGTCCAAAAAAAAAAATACTTACATTTCCTAATCCAAAAAACAGTTAGCTTTGAGAAAAACAAAACATATTTCCTGTTAGTTCAATACTTAAAAATGACCTTTTTATCATTGCTCTCTATGGAGAGGCCCCATTGTGCGATGGGTCTCAGACTTCCTGGAAATCAGGTTGGAAATATTTTGACAGCCTTGTTTTCTTACAAGATCAATTTACCTCCCGATGTTCGGGGGGAAGTTTGCCTGAGGTGTCTACCGATTCAATTGACAGTGAGGTGGCCATTGATAATACTTCAGTTCCCGATGATTTACTTGAAAGTTCTGATTTTCCATCTATGGAAACCCCAAGCTCAGCTAGAACCAGTGCTGGTGCCACTCGAAAACGTAAACTACCTTCGGACGAAATTGGGAAATCTTTGATCCGATTAGAGGAACGAAAGTTGATGATGTTGGAAAAGAATCAAACTCGACCCCCAACAACAGTTGATGAAGATGAAGCTTTTTTCAACAGCCTACTGCCTCATGTAAGACCACTTCCACAAGCAGATAAACTTTTATTACGCATAAAAATTCAACAACTTGTTTACGATTTCATAAAATCGGCACCTCAATCGAATGAAGTCAGAACTTTGCAGCTAGAATCCAGTAATATATTGTCAGCTCCTTCGACTCAACAATATTCAAATCCACCATCTGTTGCATCATTCTTCGGTGGTTATTCAGCAGAAGAAAGTACTTATGAAAACTAGTAGTTTAGTGTATCAACCCAAATGAAAAGTATTTTAGTTTCCTTATTACATTTATGAATAAAAAAAAAAAACTAACTACAGCTCAACAATGTGTTTTAATTTTGATACTAACCTTAAAGTTACTGCACGACGTTCATTAGGAAGGATTGGGTTTTTAATGAAATTTGTCCACTTCTTCGTCAACTTGAATTGAATTTTTCTCAAGTAAATAATCGAACGTTTTTATGGTCATTCGGAAATATTCTTTGAACTTAACCGGATTTTCTCTAAGCTCTTTAAATAAATGGTGAAATTCACCGTGGACACCTCGCGATTGATTGATTACATGAATTCCTTCATTTATGTTTCCGCGAGTCAGAAAATACCATATATTTAAGGAAGGGTTTTCAGTTAAGTACAAATTCCAGTAACTAGGATCCATTTTTATTAGCAAAAGAAAAACATTTGAACAGAAAAGAATGAACTCTTGCTTGTTTTCTTCTACTTTGCTCTTGCTCCTTGCTCCTCACTCTGGCTAGTCATCATCCTTGCTCGCTGCTCGAACTCTTTGCTCTTTGCTCTGATGAATTTCGCAGCTTTGCTCTCCGCTCCACTCTGTTTGTACCCTAAGGGTGACAAAGACTTTTTCATATCATCCTTTCTACTTGATACAGATGCAGCAAATTTGATTTCATTGTGATCTCTGTCATGAAGTAAATCCGCCACTCTTCGTTTTTTCGACAAGAGATTTAGGTCTTCAAAATCTTTACGTGGTCTACCTCGTTTGGGACTTTGAATTTCTGCTGCTCTATTTTCTAAAAAGCTTAAAACATCTTCATACATCTTAAAAGGCTTATTTAAGTAAACACAATATTTTGTATTAAATTTTTTGACACTTCTTCCTGTTGACCTCCAATAACTGAACATTTTTAAAGTAAATACATTTACGGATCTTTTTAAACTTATTTTAATAGCATCTGGAGCATCATGGAGTTTATAAAAATCCAAAACAAAATCGAAAACGGGTGTACTCTTGTCTTTGGAGTTAACTAACCGCCATTTCTCGAAACAAGCTCTGTTTTCGAGTACCTGAAATGCTTTAAAAAAAAAACGAATATCTCACGAAAAAGCAAACAGACGCAAATAAAATTTTGCCAACATCAAGAATTAGGTTAAGGCAACAAAATATAAAAAAATTATCCAGGTGTTTTTAGGAGTTTTTTTTAAACCTTACCTGAATATCAGTTTCACTAATTTTTTGAAGTCGGCCAAAAAATAGCTTATCATCATCATCATCGGCTCGACAACCGGGTTCCGGTCCTGGCCTCTTTCAACAAGTCTCTCCACCTATCCCGGTCTCTAGCCGACGCCATCCAGTT
Source organism: Philhelius festivus (assembly GCA_963931855.1). NCBI lineage: Eukaryota > Metazoa > Arthropoda > Insecta > Diptera > Syrphidae > Philhelius > Philhelius festivus. Next base: position 140,009,836 of record OZ007554.1, read on the forward strand.
GCGCACCCCAAGGCTTCGGGCGTCCTGGTCTACGCCATCTCTCCAGCGCAAGCATGGTCTACCACGCTGTCGTCTACCATAGAATGTACCACAAAGAACTTTCCGAGCAGATTCCTCTTTGCTCATGCGAGCTAGGTGCCCTGCCTACCGGAGTCTACCGAGCTTAATTTTTGTCACGATATCTGCTTCAAGGTAGATTGCGTACAGTTCATGATTGTACCGTCTCCGGAATCGTCCTTCCTCACATATGGGGCCAACAATTCCCCTTAAGACTTTTCTCTCGAACGCAGCTAAGAGTTCGGAGTGCCTTTTGCTAAGCACCCAAGTCTCGGATTCAAATGTGAGTATTGGCAGGACCATGGTCCTGTACAGCAGCAGTTTTGAAGTTATGGTGAGATTTCTGGATTTGAAGAGCTTTGACAGACTATAGTAGGCTCTGTTGGATTTGGGAAGCCGCCCGCGTATTTCTTCTTCTATATTGTTATCGGCTGCTACTATTGACCCAAGGTATTTAAAGGATTGCACCACTTCAAATTCGTACTCCGCAACCTTGATTGTTTGACAAACTGTTCCTCTCGCATTCGACGCCACCATGTACTTTGTTTTACCTTCACTAATGTGCAGCCCCAGATTTTGTGCCGCCTGCTCGATCTGGATGAAGGAATCGTGTACAGCTTGTTCGGTTCTTCCGATGATGTCGATGTCGTCTGCGTAAAAGCCAGTAACTGGCTGGACCTGTTGACGATGGTCCCTCATGTTGCCGTGCCAGAGTCACGGATTGCTTTCTCCAACACCAGGTTGAAGAGGAGGCAGGCCCCCTTATCGGAGTACATTAAAGATGTTGATTGGTCTGGATAGCAATCCGGCTATTTTTACTTGGCTTGTTACGTTGGTCATGGTCAACCTACATAGTCGTGTCAATTTATTTGGGATGCCGAATTCTCTCATGGCTTTGTAAAGTTCTACCCTGGCTATGCTATCATAGGCGGCCTTAAAGTCTATAAACAGATGGTATGTTGGGATGTTAAATTCTAGACATTTTTCCATCGCCTGCCTAAAGGTAAAGATCTGATCAGTTGTTGATTTGCTTGGAATGAAACCACACTGATATTGTCCGATGACGGTTTTAGCGTATGGGGTTATCCGTTCTTGTAGGATAGAGGAAAGTATCTTATAGGCGGTACTCAACAACGTGATACCTCTATAATTGCTGCACGTTGTGACATCTCCCTTCTTATGTATGGGGCATATTATGCCTTTTCGCCAGTCTTCTGGCATTTCTTCCTGCTCCCATACGTGCACTATAATATCATGAATTGCTTGACGTAAGGCTGGCCCGCCGTGATGAAATAATTCGGCTGGTATGCCATCGGCTCCCGGGGCTTTGTTCTGTTTAAGCCGGCCTATAGCCTTCTCAACCTCTTCTATGCTTGGTGGCGGCAACATAGGGTATTCTTCTTGAAGTAGTGGAGCCTCCACTTCTGCAGTGAGCTGACCATTTAGCAATTCATTAAAGTACACTTCCCATCGCTCCAGTATGCTTTCAGGATCGGTAATCAGATTTCCCTCTCCGTCCTTGCAGTATGTGCAGCGTGGTGTGTACTGCGTCATGTTTCGGACGGATTGGTAGAACTTCCGCGCCTCGTGCGGACCTCGCTCTCGGCTATTATAAAAAATAGCTTATAACTTACCCATTTTCTTATAAAATCTTGATTTTTTTTATTATTTCTTCAATAGCTTAACACATATAAAATAAATAAAACGTTCTATAACAAAAAAACTTGAACTTAAGGAAAAGAACACTCCTCAAACATCGGCATCAACTTTCTTTGTGTTTTCCATTTCTCCTTTGTGTCCATGTTCCAGAGCTTATATCTCATCCGTTGATAAAAATTTCTTTGGAAAAATACCGTTTTAATATGACTTGAAAAGTGTTAATCTAGTTTATGTATAAAAAACATTTTTACGTGACAGCTCATCTTTCGATTTATTACTATGGGACAAAACACTGTGCAATGGGGGGATATATCCCCCTGATCCCCCCTATCTACGCCACTGCCTCAGAAAAGTTCTTGAGGATAAAATTCAATAATGCAAAATAAAAATTACAACACTAACACACCGGATGAAGAAGGTTGTGTGGAGAGAGATCACCAACAAGTTTATTTATTTATTTAATTCTAAACAATTTTCAATTCAATTTCTTTTTAATATATTAGTAGGTATAACATATTTGTTTCAATAAATAAAAATAACACAAAGTTTTATTTTCAATATCAAGTCAAAGGCATTTTATTTTGTTGATAATCTTAATAATTTGATGTGATGTCAAAGTGAATGTGACATTTCAATACTAAAATGTCCTTGTAGGCACTATTCAACCTCCAAACGCGTTTAGCTTATAATGCCTCTATTCAACGTCACATAAGTTTTATAAATAACGATTTTACGTTTAGAGGCATTATAAGGGTTGCATAGCCTTATGTACTCACTATAATGAGTTTATAAATATGGCTGTTAGGGATTAAAATTTTTTTAGGGTTGCCAAATTGTCATGTTTTTTTATTACTTGAATTTAATGAATAATTCTCTTAATTATTCTTATATCCATATCTTTTAATTTTTTTTTAATTTAATAAAATTTATATTCTGTGATTGAACGAAATAATTATTGCCTTTTTTTTTGAAATTTTACAATGGGTGATCTTCTTTTTATGGGAAGTGAATTCTGTTTGTCGTAAATATTTATATGTGGTTGGGCATTTAGGATGCGGGAATAAATAGAACGGTCATAGGTGGAAGTGGAGATAACCGCAGAAGATGGGACGATAAGGGTAAAGACTAAATTAGCGAGATAGAGGTAAAGATGAGGGGCTGCTGCACAATATGGAGGATGCAGTAGCCATTGTGGGTCAACATCTTGGACCCCCCCCCCCCCCCCCCATTTGAATCATTACCGCCTTCACGACGATTTCGGGTTTCATATTTATTTTTGGACCATTTTTCTTTTTTCGGCATGTAAATTCGTAACCCCGTCTAGGCTGCTGTAGCAAGAACCCCCCCATCCGACGAGCTAGGATGAGCAACAACTAGCATGCCCCGCTTCAGTAGACTGGACCCCCTCTCCTTCCTGCTGCCAGGACCAGCCTCATGTACCTGTAAGCTGTAACATTGGGATGTAATGGTAGTAAAGGGAAGGAGAGGTTTTTCAACCATCGGTTCCGTTACATCCTTTTTGTAAATTTCACAAGATGTCATCTCAAAATGACATTTAGATACTAAAACGGCCTTAAACCTCCTATGAACCAATTTTAGCTTATTCCACCGCTATTACCCGTGCATTTTCATTATAAATAAGCTTTTCAGGATAAGAGCCGTTGTAAAGGCGAAGTAACTTAACTCCGTCGCTAAAACGTGTTAGTAAATAAGGCTGTAAGGGTGAACGATTGATTTTTTAAATTATGCCCTTAAATTTATATTATTAAATTCTTAGAATTGGCACTAAAATTTTTTTTCGTCGATATACACAAAATTTATTTATCAAAAAAAAAACTAATCTAACGACTTTTTAAAATTTATTTGCATAAATTTATACTCGTATTTTTTGCAGACATCAGACGGCATTTCATTTTATGAGCTCAAACTATGTATTTTATGAGTTTTATCAATTTAATGAATACATTTTTTATGAACATTTTTACTTGCGACTTAAAGGTAGTACCTAGGTTATGTATTCATAAAAAAATCGAACTCGAGATTTTGATTAAAGTTGACATTGTGATGATAGCGAAGACGAAAAAAGTGGGTCTCGCAATTCTGTCTGTCTGTCTGTCTGTTCGATTACAGCTTAAATCGCTCGGCTGATTTTCTTTAAACTTTGTAGATATACTTGCGCCATATATGTGCATAGGTAGATACTATATGCCAAGTTCTGCATTCGAAAAAAAATCGAACTCGAGATTTTACTCAGACTTAACATAACGATGATGGTGAAGGTGAACAAAGTGGGCCTCGCAATTCTGTATGTCTGTCTGTTCGACTAGAGCCTAAACGTCTCGACCGATTTTCCTTAAACTTAGAAGATAACACTTTTAAATTTACCCCCCTACAAGTTTTTTTCTTTTTTTAAGACCAAAAATAGCGGTAACTGTCATACGATTTTTTTCAAAATCTTATAAAATATTTTTTTTTTATTAAACACTATTCCACAGATATTAAGAAAAAAAATCAAAAAATTTCATTTACGTAATGCTTGAAAAAAATTCCCAAAAAGGGTTCGTTTTGGTACCCCCTAGAGCCATTTTTTTGTTTTTGATTTTCTCAAAAAGGGTACAACCGATTTTGATTTTTATAATTTATAAAATACTTGACGGTTAAACGTTTTTTAATACAATCTACACAATGTGAGAAAAAACGTTATTTTATCTAAAATTAACGGTAACCACCATACAAATCTTAAAAAATCATCATCATCATCGGCTCGACAACCGGGTTCCGGTCCTGGCCTCTTTCAACAAGTCTCTCCACCTATCCCGGTCTCTAGCCGACGCCATCCAGTTGCGCACCCCAAGGCTTCGGGCGTCCTGGTCTACGCCATCTCTCCAGCGCAAGCATGGTCTACCACGCTGTCGTCTACCATAGAATGTACCACAAAGAACTTTCCGAGCAGGTTCCTCTTCGCTCATGCGAGCTAGGTGCCCTGCCCACCGGAGTCTACCGAGCTTAATTTTTGTCACGATATCTGCTTCAAGGTAGATTTCGTACAGTTCATGATTGTACCGTCTCCGGAATCGTCTTAAAAAATGGTTTTGGAAAATCGTTTTTTTCTCGAAAAGGAATTCTAAAATATTTTCTTTCTTTCAATTAATTTTTACGATCTATAATTCAATAAAAAAAATTAAAATTAATATAATACTGATAATGGTGGGTACACCATAGAACCTTTTTTTTTTTAATTTTTCACTGTCAGCATAATGGAGAAGATGCCAAAAAGTTTGAAAAACATTGTGTTTCAAAACTTTAAAAAAAATGTTGAATTTGTAAAAAAAAATATTTTTTTTGGATAATTCGATATCTCAAAAAAACTGTTCTATGTTTTTTTTTAACTAAATTTTTGTTCTTACCAAATAAGAAAAATGAATTGTATGCTTTGAACAGTTTCCTCTAGTAAACATTAGTTTTAAAAATTCTTAGTCTAATACAAAAGAGTCAGCTTCAAGGTAATAGATAAGGGTTAAATATTATTAGTTGAGGTTCTGAATATTAAAAGTTGAAGAAAAACAGTTGTTCGGAAAAGCATCCCACATTCGTGTGGCATAGCTAAAAACTTGTACTTAACAATAAGGGTTCAAATATAAAATGATGATCATCTAGATGCGAGTATTGCGGTGAAACATTTGGGAGGAATGCAACTGGCTATTTCAGTAGAACACTTATTGTAAAAATAACCATAAAATAATGACAGACATGAAAGGTTACTTCATGGTCATGTAGAGCGAATAGACCCGAATGCTCCGGCCCGGAAAGTCTTCGAATCAAAGTAGAAGTATAGGAAGACTGCGACTCAGGTGGCACACACAAGTGGAGGAGGACCTCAACCAACTTGGCGTGCGAAACTGGAGACAGCTAGCTAGGGACCAAGCTAGCTGGAGAAGCTTGTTGGTTGAGGCCCTGGTCCACCCCGGACTGTAGCGCCACCTTAAGTAAGTAAATAAGTGAAATAACGAAAAAAGTGGGTCTCGCAATTCTGTCGTCTGTCTGTTCGACTTCTGCCTAAACGGCTCGGCCGATTTTCGTTATGCTTGGCAGACATCGTTTTGAATTTTTCCCCAGTTTTTCTTTTTTTTTAAGAACAAAAATAACGGTACTTGACATACGATTTCTTTTCGAAATTTTATAAATATTTTTTTCTCAAAAACTGTCCCACAGAATTTAAAAAAAAATCAAAAAATTTCATTTAGTTAAAGCTAGGCAATGGTTAAAAAAAATGGTTATTTTTGGTAGTCTCCCTGGAATTATCTTTTTTTGTTTTTGATTTTCTCGAAAACAGTACAAACGACTTTAATAATTTTTTTTTATGCTGAAGCTCCTCCAAGGTTTAAATATTATTGCGTCATCAAATTTTCACCACCATAAAAAAAATTTAAATGAAAGTATATTTCTAGAAAAATATTTTATTCTTAAATTTCGCTAAAGTTTCAAGTGAAAAGTGCTTTATAACAATGTTTGTTTGTGTTGTGATGTTATCCAAAAAAGATATTTAACAATTTTCATTGTTTTTTAGACAATTTTAAATTTTTAGTTTTTTATCCCTCTCGGGGCAATTTCGGACAATTCACGAGAGGCAGTTTTGGAAATGTCTTAATCTGCCCCTTGTTTATCACTTTGAATAATCTTGATCAATAATTTGTGTAAAATGATTCTTTTTCGTTTCATGTGCTTAGATATATCTCTGAAAAAACGGTCAGAAGTTACAAAAAAAAAAGAAGGAAACCGCTCCAATTAAGTCCGATTTGTTCAAAGCCATGGAACTTGTTTTGGATAAGACCATGTCACTGAGGAGAGCTGCAGATAGCACTTTAGGATATAGACTTTGTTTGAAAAAAGACAATAAAATTCTAAAAAGTGAAGAGTACGCATCCAAACATACTGTTGCCCAAGTATTCAAGAAGACAGGAGAAGGTATGTTAGAAGTGTACTTCCTAAAGTCTTTTATGTAAAATGAATTATGGACTGACGTTTCCACAAGCAAGACGCCTTGCTTTTCAATTTGCAATGGCATTAAATAAGTGCCCTCCGCTGTGGGAACAAAATGATGAAGTCTTCTATCAAAAGACATCGAAACACAACATTGAGGCTTTTCAAAAAAATTAAGAAAAAGCGCTTGAAAAATCTCCTTTCACACCAGATCTCATCTTTAACCTGGGCGAAACCAGTGTGATGCCAGTGGTCCAAGCTCCTAACGTTATTGCTAAACGTGGACAAAAACAAGTTGGACAAAATGTCTCGGCAGAAAGAGAGCAGTTTATCACAATGTGCGTGATTGTAAATGCAGCTGGAAACTCTGTGTACCGCCGGTCTTTGTATTTCCAAGAGCAAGATTCCATGACCGTATGCTTATATGTAGAAGCACCAAATGGATCGATAGACTAGCAAATAGTCCCTCATGCGGATGGGTGACAAGCTTGTTATTTATGAAAGTCCTTGACCACTTACAAAAATATACGAGGTCCACAACAAATGATGGCATTCTTCTGTTCCTCGATAACCATGATAGCCATTGTAGCTTAGACGCCATCAGGTTCTGCCGAGACAATGGCATTGTTTTTCTCACTTTTACACACCACTGCACTAACAAGTTGCAACCATTAGATGTTTCAGTCATGGGACCGCTTAAAAAGAAACTGTCATTGTCACAAAATGATTGGCTACTCTCAAATCTAGGGAAGACCATAACTATTCATGACCTAGCTTCAATAGTGACACTAGCTTACAACAATTCATTCACACCAAACAATATTTTATCCGGTTTCAGAGTCTCCAGAAATGGTCAGGCATTTCCGAAAGCTCCTCCACGAAAGGAAGGGCCGAGAAGAAGAAACAAGGAAGGTCACGCATCCTAAATGAAACTCCAGAAAAAAAAAAGAAAAACGAAATAGAAGCAGCTTTCCTAAAAAGACAAAAAAGGACAGAAACAAAATCGCCGAATCAGATTCAGATTTCGTTAACCCGGAGGACGAGGAGGATGAGGAAGAAAACTACAACGGTTTGCTATCATCTTGTTTAAATTCGGGAGATTTTTTTTAGTCAAAAATGGTCATCAGCAAATAAGAACTTGTCCTTTCATTTTGTCGCAAAAAATCTTGATAAAAATGATATTTTTTTTAACTTCGCGTTCTTAAAAAGGAAGCCCGGATAGAACAAATTTTTATTTTCCCGAGAAAGAAGATGATTTGCCAGTTCCAGCTCTTGATATCATTTCAAAACTTCGAATACCAAATGATGCAGAAAGTTCCTCCTGTATAGCTGGTATGTTCACATTTAATTATGGCTTTTCGGCCTTCAAACTTGGGTGATCGGATCTAATTTTAACATTTTATGTTTTTTTTCCGTTTGGTGATTTTGAGACTGAATATTGAATTAAGGTATACAAAGAATATAAAAAACTCAGAGTACTTCATTTAATTTATTTTTATTTGATGTTATGTTTGGAAATAATTTATTTTTTTGTTAAATAAATACATATAAACAACTTTAATGCCTTTTCTTAGACATGTCCAAAACTGCCCCATGTCCAAATGTTCTTCCCCAGAGGGGCAGATTGGGACACTTTAAGAAGTTTATAAAAGAAAATATAAATCAGAATTAAACAATTGTATGTTCTAGTTCAGTACATAGGGTATCATAATGACAGGTAAAACAAAAATTAACAATAATTTTCAGAATTCGAAGCGACACTATGTTTTTTAAGGGAACCAGGCGATCTATGTAAAAAGTGTCCTAATGTGCCCCCTCTGCCCTACACACCATACAAATGTTAAAAAATGGTTTTCCAAAATAGTATTTTTCTCGAAAACGGCTCCGAGAATTTTGATAAATTCTTTTTATTTCGATTAATTTTACGACCTATTTTAATAAAAAAAATTGAAACTAAGATATTACTGACTTACCTACCATAGAGCCATTTTTTCGAATTTCCCATTAACGGCACAACGGACTTTAATGAAATCTTTCATAAAAAAGCTTCTCCAAAGTTGAAAAAATATTGCATAAAACTTTAAGAAGTTTTTTTTTCAAAATCGTGAAGTGGAAAATTTTATAGAGTCGGTGGAAACTTGTATGGCTGACGATACCATTGCGAAAACATCGAAAAATGTCCCAGAAACAACAAAAAAGTTGGCAACGGCAACAACAGAAGGCGCATCGAAAGATGCCCTGCGGCTAACGAAGAAACTGGTAGTATCCGTCGATTCTGCTATAGCGAAGAGAAGGAAGAAGATACGGTGTGCACCGAACGTAGATAGTAATGCGCCGATCCACCACCACTCCCACCAAGCTGCCAGCTCGAGTGAAGGGCAAGGCATGGTTAGCAAAGGCGGCAGCGGCAGTAAAATTACAAAATCAACTGTACTCTTCAACGTCAGATGAAGAGAAAGTAGTGAGGGCTTATATGCAACATATTTGTTGACTTAACATCACGAGGGTCGTCATCAAACGAAAAAGAGTATGAGAAAAAAGATCAAGTACTAGCAAAGAAGATAAGAGCTTTTGAGGAGAAAATCTCACTCAAAGCACTCGAGCCGCTGGTACTGGCTCTAAAAATATACCAGAGGCGCGACGAGAGAAGGTGCTACTAGAAAATGATCAGTTAAAGTCCCAACAACAAGCGGCAGAAGTGCAGACAAAAGCTCTAGAACCAACATTGCAGCAAAAACCAAAAGTACAGCGACAAAAAAAAAAACGCAACAGCAGAAGCAAGAAAAGCCACAAACACAAACCAAAGCAATTACAGCAGCAGATGATAAAAAAACGTTGTTTTTGTTCCAACTATTGCAACAACAGCAGCAGGATCGACAGTAGCGGAGCACACAGTAGCCGTCTCAAACTAAAAAAGAAAAGGTGCCACCTATTAACAAGTACAGGATGGACCTCAAGGATACAATACATTTATGTATGTCGGCTATGGCACGCAATTCAGTGCACAATAGTTAAAGATCAGAAGATGAGAAGATAACTAAAAATATTTGTTAAAAGAATCTACAACTGAATTTTTCAGTTTCGCCCCGAAGGCAGATAAGTTTCAGATGGCTCTGCTTAATAGCATAGATTACTGCACGGAACCACAGGCGTTTTTAAATGAGCTCCGTCAAAAAAAAAAAAACAGCGATACGAGTCATGGCCAGACGGAAGAAACGAGAATTACGGTTCATCCGAGGAGAGTACGATAACGTAGGCGCCGAAAATTGATAACTGATTTTTATAGAAGGGTCAAATACAAGCATTTTTTTTTTACTATGGGAGGGGGCGGGTCTATCTCGCCCCGTTTAAAAGGTAGGGGCGATTTAAAATTGAAAAAAAAAATTATTAAAAAACAACGGCAGCACTTGCAATAAAGTTCTATACCGGTTTTTATAGCCGGAAGAAGAAACTTAAATTTAATTATTTATATCAATAGTTTTTGAAAAATTCGCATGCAAACTCAAAATTTAAAAAAAAATGAAAAAAAAAGTTTAGACCAATTTTTTTCAAAATTGTGAAATGAAGTGCTTAATTGGCTTTTTGTGGTCAATGCTACTATTAATTCTGAATCGAACACAAAAAACCAAATGGTTTTATGTCTTCTAGTTTTGAGAAAATTGGAGATTTTTGATTTTTTGTATTTACGGTGATTTCATTTTGAGGATTAACATTAGTGGTTCATTTGTAAGTAAAGTACAGCAATTCATTTAGCGTTACCAAGAATGCAGCATGAGGAGGCAGAATTGCAATGCATTCGCGTCTCAGTCAGTCAGTTGTTAATTAAAAATAGTCAAGTCAATTTTTCATTGTTAAATGTATTAAAAAGGTATGTATGTAAGTCTCGTCAATGAAGTCATCGTCCGAACTGTCTGTCGAGTTCGTTGATTTCGTCGTTGATGGTGAGAGGCCGAGGTTGTTTTGGCGTCAGAACACCCTCTCAGTCCTCACTGTGAACGGTGGTAGGTTTGAAGTCCTTTAGTTGCAAACCTTCACTTTTCCACACTAAGTTCACTTTTATTGTCGAAGGAATTAGAACAATTTCTTCTAAGAACGCGATGCTTTTTTCGTTGGTCGACACCAAGTCCCCCAAGGAACAAAATATTGAAAAGTTATTTAATTTAGAATGAAAGAGTGGATGCTTAGTCGCCATTCTTTATTCAAATAAAAAATACTTCACTTTTACAAAGGTTGAATAACGAATGACCTTGGTAAACAATAATCTATACCACATTTGCATTAAAAAAAAAAAACAACGGTAAAAAATTCGAATGTTTGTTTGTTTTTTTTTTTTATGATAGAAGTAGTCAAACTTTGAACATTACAGTTGCATTATATAGGAATGTTAGACACAAACAATAGACATACATATTAATTAAGGAATTATATAAATTTGCTGCATTCGTACAGTAGTACCTAGGTAATGTGAATTTTTCATAATGCATTACATTTTTATGTCTGAAAATTTTAAATGTGCAACTTTGGGCTACGTATATGTATATATATTTAGTTGACATTGGATATATAGGCCATAGGGTAAATTCAAAGTTTATTTAAATCCAGATTCTGTAAATGCAAACGAAACCTTGCATACGCCCAACCTCGCAACTACACCAAATCCTGTAGTGTGTCCAAGCAGGGGGGTTGCAGGGGGGCAGCATGCCTCCCCATACACACCTCACTGTTTATACGCCGTAATGCGTAAGCAAGCAAAAAAAATCAAATATCCCATAAAAAAGTAGTTTTTGTTATTTTCAATTTGCTCAAAAACTAGATGACATAAAATCATCTAGTTTTTAGTTTTTGAATAAGAATAAATTAGAGCAACGAATTTTAGGAAGAAATAATAATATATAATTTTTCAGTTTTGAAAAATTAAACTTTTTTTTTCCCAAATTTTGAGTTTAAAACCCGTTTTTTTTTTTAAAACAGTGCACAGAATTCACTTGATTTAAAAACTAGCTAATAGAACAGAGCATTGGCTTTGAAAAAAAGATATAATACTTAGTTGCAAGTATTACCGTTATTTTTTAATATTTTTGTTTCCATTTTTAGTACATTTTTTATAAAATTGCCCCTCCCGCCCAAACGGGGGGGAGATAGATCCCCCCTTCCATAGTAAAAAAATGCTTGTATTAAACTGTTCTACAAACATCCGTTATCATTTCTCGGAGCCTAAGTTATCGTGCTCTTGCCGTTCTTCCTGTCCAACTTTCGTCGAGTAGCAAACTAGATAATCTGAGGAAAATCTCCGTCCTCGACTACTAGGTTGTCACCTGGGATAAATTAATAAGACGTGGCGAAATGTCAATCAATTCAATCAAAGAGCACGGTAGTGCCCAGCCAAGTTCTGGCACTACACCCTTTTTACAGGAACAAACTCTGGTGATTTTTGACCCCTCCCTATCTTCAGTACCAATGAAGTCAGAAACTTAAAAGCTTAAGCTACTTAAGCTAGTCAAGCACAAGCGCCTCACCAAATTTCAATTTCCTAGCATAAGCGGTTCCTGAGATATAAGGCCTCAAAAATCACAAAAACCGTAACTGATTGACAGATCATCAAAATTTTGCACAACAGTAGGTCTTATCATGCAAGCAGAGGAAAAAATCGAAAATTTGAGGTTTTCCATTCAGGGGGCGTGGTATCCGTCCGCTTCCTCAGAACTGATGTAAATTATATATGGCACACTTCCGATTGCAGTAGAACAATGAAATTTGGTAGAACAGTGGGGCTCAAATTGCATATAAAGGACCAAAAATAAGAATTGAGGTTTTCCATTCAGGGGGCGTGGTATCTGCCCTTTTTCTGAAAAATTGTTGAATTTATATGAAGCACTTTCGATTGCTGTAGAATAGCTAAATGTACGCTCAAAGCGAAAAATAGAAAATCTAAGATTTTACATTCGAAGTGGCTTTTTATTGTCATTTTGAAACTATACATGCATCTTGAAAATTCATGATTTTTCTTAGAACTAGAGTGTTCGATTTGGTACTCTATGTTATGTTAACATAAATGAAAAAAGAAAACATTTGCATACCTGAAAAAATTATGAGTTTACAGAAAAAATTAATTTAAAAAAAAGTGTGAGTGCCAGGACTCACGGTTAAGATGTGTAAACATCAACGTTGCTCCGAGTACCAAATTTTTGTTATCGAACGTACCCATTAACTATACAATGCAATCGTACTATAGAGTTTTTCAATAAGAGCGCTACAAACGTTTTTTTAAATAAAACAAAAACGGTTTTGGATATCAATGAAATTCTTTATTCCTGTGAAAGTACGTTCCATTCCATTATGTATGGAACTCGATTTCTTTAGTATGGCCACCACGGGCACGCTTGCAGAAGTCCAGACGCTGAACCCAATTTTCGACGGTTTTCAAGCATAAATCGGCCGATACTGCTGTAATTTCACGTTCGATATTCGTACGAAGTTCATCAATCATCGCTGGCTTGTTGGCATAGACCATAGACTTGACATAGCCCCACAGGAAATAGTCTAACGGCGTCAAATCGCACAGCCGAGGCGGCCTGTGTCTGTGGATTCAAATTTTTCCACTAGACGCTCAATTGTTGATCTGCTAGGACGATTATGACTATTTCAATTAAACTTTACATTTTACCGTTAGCCAATACAAAATAATAACAACAATATGAAGGGTGTTCAGCGAAATTTGTGAACTTGCGAGAACAAATCATTCAGTTCAATGAAAACTGCTTCTAAGGCCTGAATTTCTTGGCGATTGTTGCTATAAGGTTTCGACAGGTAACCTTATTAAAAGGTAGAACGGTGTAAGATCCTGAGACCGGTCCTACGTAAATTTATATGAACTTTATTTATTTATTGAAATTTTGATTTGTGTTAAGCAATAAGGTGTATACAAATTGATAAATTTCACTTTTCCTTTCAATTATATGTTTCCACGTTGTTCGGTTTAATATATCTTTTATGACTAAAGTTATTGTTGAAATAAATTAAACAATGACAGATTCGCATACTTGATTTCATATAAGAAAATAAAATCAATTTTTTGTTTCATTTAAATAGTTTTCCAAATTCAGGGATGGAATCGCTTAAGGTAGATAGTTGATTATCAATTTGTTGATTGTCGTTCTTGACTATAGCTGTCTCTATCATATCAATTAAGAATTATAGAGAGAGCGATGGTCAAAACGACAATCAACAAATTGATAATCAACTATCACCTTACGCGATTCCACCCCAGCATTTCGACAGTTCTTTGTGCTTTCCAACTCTAACGAATCACAGCACTATAAAGTAATGCTCTTCTCTTGTCTATGATAAATGCATATTTTGACTCATAAATCCGCAAATAAAGCATGAAAATAGCCCGCAAGTTTTTATTTAATAATAAACTTAAACAATTCCCGCTCAACCCCCTTTACAAACTCAATTATGCCAAAAATTGATATATCAAATACCAAAACCAAAAGTTACACTATGTTTTCCGAATTTGCACCAATAGCACTAGTTCCGTAGTTCTGGCAGTCCATGTACGAGTAAAATAAGTCAATGGCTGTACATAACGCTTTCCACCTTAACACACGTATTTTTGAACCATGTCCTGTAAAAACGATTTGAAATAATCAACTATTTTGTTGTCTTTACTTATTTCTAGTAAAATAATTATTTCGAAACGAGTCCAAACACATTTTGCTTGTTCATTTTCCATTATTACTTATGTTTAGGATACTCAAAAACACTAGTTAACAACTAAAATCGAATAACAACATGAAAAATTGTGTCCACGAACTATTTCGGTCCTTTTTAGGCTAGGCGCGCACATTCAATTTTTAGTTGCACAACTGTTTGGTTGCTTATAGAAAACAGATGAACTATTTGGTTGAATGTCAGCGCAGGTGCATATAATTATATGTTACACAAAATAGCGAACTCATTTTAGACAATCGTTTGGTTTGTGTCAAAACACAAACCTTTTAGTTGCTCGAACCAAGCAGTTGCGAAACTAAAAATTGGATGTGCGCGCCTAGCCTTACACGCCATGTCAGCATACTACTGCGATTCCCAGAGTTCGCACTGCCGTGTCGGCACTTATTCATTTCACACAACCCAAAAACCTTATCGACAATATGCTTCGATGAAGTAGTTCGTGGCGTGTGTTAGGACAGGAGTAAGTGGACTCCGTTGCGTAACGTAAAGTTTGTTTGACTTATGTTTAAACAGGGATGTTGCTTTTTACACTTATATTCAAACAGAGATGTTATCTGATAGAAAATAGACTGTTTTTACACGAATCCGATTTTAATCTCTGTTTCTCTTTTGGCTTAATTTCGAGTGCATCAGTGCTTTTAAACACAGCGATTTTTAATGTAAGTTAACTTTGTTTATGCAAAAAGGAGACATCTTTTCGCACTCGTTACTCTACTCAGTTAAGTGAATTTCACTGAGCGAACGCCAAATATAAAAAAAGAAAACCACAAAGAAGAATGAACGATAACTCCACCTTTTTCTCAACCTCAGCAATTGCGTTTAAAGCTAGATATACATTGTTCAAATGCATGACAAGCACGCGTGTAAGTGTATTATTGAAAAAGTCACACATATAGATCGGATGTAGGCTTGAAGAAAAATCCAAATCCTTTCAATCTAGCGTACTGCATAGAAATATTGTATATGCAAGATTGATGATTGATCATGCATTTATTGGTTCATTGACGTATAGTACGTTGAAGCACAGCATGAGCACTGATAAAAATATTAAAACAGCAAACGAAAATTATATGATGAAATGGACAGACAAAATAAAACAAATTACTCGGATAAAATTTAAAATAATCTCAAAGAAATTCGTAAAAACACAATTTTACAGAAAAAAAAACTCACAAAGGGCAACGTCCTCTTGCCACTGAAATAATAGACTTGAACGTGCTTGTCATGCATTTGAACAATGTATGTATATCTGGCTTAACGCCGCCAACAAATATACTTATCTTGCAGCGAAAATGTCAAAACTTTTTTTTTTTTGGCAAGCCAGTAGATGGAGAGTTCATCTTATCAAAATCAAACCAATCCTTTAATTTTTTTTTTTTTGGTTTCTGTACTTTATCTTACTCCCTTCGTCAGAGATTTATAAACCGATTGACATCATTTCAAACCTAATTTTTTTAATCCATTGCAGTTCGTAGTCATTATTCAGTTCATGGCTTGAGAGATGGAGAACAGTCTATATTTTGATGACAAAAGTATACTTTGATATAATAAAGAATATTAAATTCGATAATTAAAATAATTATATGGTATGACAGATAAGGGACAAATTAAATTTTGACGTATCGAGAATATTTCGTTGTAGATGTCAACTGATTGCCCTGAAAAACATTTTAAATGGTTTTTGGAACATTTTTTTAAGTTTTTGATTTTTTCGTAAACGGTACAACCGATTTTGATCGTTTTTTTTTATGCTAAAGCTCCTCAAAAGTATGAGTATTTTTTTTTTGTATTTAGAAACAAAATTCCAAATATTTTTTGGAAAGACAAAGATGCAAAATTTTAGTCGAATTAGTACGATATTTTACAATGAAACTTGGTTAAAACGACGATTTTGCAAATACATAAGAGCAAGTTCGTGCGACCCAATCGTACATTTTATTTAATGTCAACTCTGAAAATACATTTTTGGGAGCATAAAATAAAATTTAATTGTCCATCACTAACGTGAACTGGATTTGTTTAAAAAACATTGAATGAACCCACTATAAAATCTTTCGTTAGGGTATTGAATTAAGTTCTAGCCAGCAATGGAAAGTAATAAAATCGAGATTGCAGTACTCAAAGTTTCCAATGTAAACACGATGTCGTAAGTACGCCATATTTCCAATGTAAACATGGTGTTAAATGCAATCGTCGGTAAGGTAGGTTGCTACACGGAACGTGTAACCGTAACGTGTAACCGTAACGTGTAACCGTAATGTGTAACCGTAACGTGTAACCGTACCGGTTACAAGTTTTACCCACGTTTTCGATTCACTCTACCGCCGGGAAAGATGTTTACTCATCAAAAATTAAACTAATTAGGCTATTAATTGGTGGGATACCTTCATTTAAAAAAAGATTTAAAATTGCAACAAAAACATCATCGCATCCTCAACAATTATTGCTTTTTTATGACTTTGAGCGGATGTTGGTAGGTATGTTAGTTTTAGGTATCTTGCCAGGACAAGAAGAAACAATTAAAACGCAAATCAAAACAACCAATAACGAAAAGAAAAAAAAACAAAAGAAATAGGAAGCTAGTATAAACTAAGTTGATTTTAGTAGGTAGAGTCCACCCTTCATTCTTTCCGTATCTTTCGAGATTTTGACATGGCAAAATATTAAAATCTTTGCAAAAATGAGTGGTCGCATGATATCCCGTAGATTTCTTCACGGTATTGGCGACGGGATTGGCAGTACTAAATACTACTTTTAAGATAGTACTTTTTGGATTTATTTAAGCAATAGTGCTTCCATAAAAATCCTCAGACCTCAAGAAGAGATCTTTGGTTCAGTTGTATTATGGGGTGATTGGTGATTGGACGACTGGCTGGTTGGGTGACTGGTTTGTTGAACGAAGATCTGGTGGGTGTTTTTAACGTTAATTAGAAAGCAAGTGTTTTTATTTATTATTTTTTATTTATTTAATGAGAAACAACTCTTTACTTTTGCTGCCAAACTTCAACTAACTTAAAATAATTTTAATTACATTTTATTGAGACGGAATAACTGATGAGTGCAAGTGATGCACACAATCAATCGTGGGTAGAAGGTTTATCTTTTGCAATTATAGTCGCGATCGCGACAAAGGGTGACATTTGATATTGTATATCCCTTTTGCATTGGGAATTGATATCAAAAATGATGAATAATATGAATGATCACATTGGGTGGTCATTATACATATATGTAGGTTATATAGGAATATACGAGATATCATGATATCAAAAATGATGAATAAAAGGTTATATAGGAATATTTATAACATGATATCAAAAATGATAAATAATATGATTATATAGGAATATATAACAGGAGGAAGAAAATGACTATTACTGACATTGAGGTTGCACACATAAGCGAGTTATTAGCATACAGCAGGGGTTTTCACAGCCGGTTGGGATGGGTTGGTCTGATGTCATCAGACTGTAGAGGATGGGGCCAAATTTTGAACCTTGTTAGAATCCGGCTATGATGCTTTTCATAATTAATGAGCAGTTTCCAAATTGCACAAAGAAGTTACTGGAAAAAAGAAATTAAAAAAAGAATTTTTATTAGTGGCGGGGGTGGATGTAGCAGATGAAGTTTGTGTATAAGAGCGTCTAACCAGACGCTGTCGAATGCTTTCTCGACATCTAGAAAGTTTCCGATGGTTACATGATGACTGTTGAGGGCATTGGTGGTGTCATGCCGGAACTTCAGACACGGGTGTAGTGTTAAGTCCTTCTCTCTAAAGCCAAACTGAATGTCAGGTATTTACATAGTTGTTCTCTCTGCAAAACTTGTTAAGTTTCCTTAGTATCAGCTCTTTCAAGAGCTTGGTTAGGTTGCTTAAGAGTGATATTGGCCTGTAGTTAGAGATCATGTTCCTGACACCTTTCTTCTAGATCGCCACAATCTTTGCAGTTTTCCATTTTTAAGAGAAGAAGTTGTTATTGAAGCAGTTGTTCAAGATGTTGCTTAGAAGCATCAGGACATTCTCTGGCATCCTCTTTATGATAAAATTGGATAGTCTATCTGGTTCGTTTGAGTTCTTAGGCCTGAAGCTACTGATTTTCAGCTATTTCTTCTTGGCTGCTCAGGTTTGGGCTGTCAACTGGGTTACTCGCTGGATTGGTGTCGCTTAATATCGTTCTATTCGTGTTTGGTGCCAGTGTCTGATGGATGGAATCCATCACTCTTCACTTCTTTACGGAATTTATTCCGAAGTCACTCCAGCTTAAATACATTTTATTGTTCGATTTATTTGGTTATTCGTTCTTCGTAATTCTCACAATTATATTAAATGGACTGACATTTTGAAAACAGAGTAGTTCACGTATAAGGCGCCAAGCTTATTTTTGGTGCCAATGCCAGTAAATATGTCGGTAAATGGATGCTGCCATACAGCATAAAACGTTTCTGAGACGGTTTTAAGCTATTAAATGCTCTTTTAAGAGCTTAAAAAGGATTGTAATGAGATATTAATTTATTCAATTATGGGTATTATTTTTAACTCGCTAGCATTTTCGTAGTTTTTTTTAAGCCGCTCGAAAGGATGACCTTAATTGCTTCAAACACTTAACAAGGTTATAAAAATTTAAATACTTTGAATCCACTTAAGGTGCCACCCATGGTACTGATGTTCAAGAAAACTATTGTCAGAGGCGCCTGCCTGGCGACTGAACATACCCTAAGCGGAGCAACGGAGTTGCGTGAGTGGGTGACAGCCCCAAAAAGGGAGTTAAAATCCTGAGACCCGGGGAAGCGGACCACCCAAGGTACTATTGCCCAAGAAAACTGTTGTCAGAGGCACCTGCCTGGCGACTGAACATACCCTAAGGGGAGCAGCGGAGTTGCGTGAGTGGGTGACAGCCCCAAAAAGAGAGTTAAAATCCTGAGAACCCGTGAAGCGGGCCACCTAAGGAACTGATATTAAAGACAGCTTTTGCGCTTTGCTGACATTTATTGATTGTAAAAATCTAAGTGAATGTTTGCTTTTGAATTTTTAGGCAATATTGCTGTTGTAGGCTATATTTCTTAGAAACTGCACTTTGTCAGTACCAGCCCTTCTTTGCAACACCGTCTGAAGGAGCTCATTCTTCTTCATTGCTTGGTAATAGGCCCATAATCAATGGAACCACGGCAAATGTTCCATCCACGAGCCAGCACTTTGCTTGTGAGAGCAGTAGAATTGTACTCCTTGTGCCCAGAAGGATATTCATACCCGAAGCATGCATTGTTTCGTCGAGGACAAATAGTTCACCCTCGCTTTGCCGCAAATGATAGGGTATGGATACTTCTTCTAGGCTCTGTGGCTCTTTCATATGGCTGGCTCGCACGCGGTGCATTTTCATCTTCTGGGCAGCTTTCGTCGGCAAGTATACTCGGCATACAGGGTTTACTTTCATTACACTATCACGAATGATAGTGGCAGGGGGGAGAGCGTTTTGTGCTTGTCTTTTAAGTTCGAAATTAGCATTCGAAATTTCTTTTTCGAATGCCAGAGGAGCATGGCTGTGTTCGTTTAATGTCTTCTTTACAACGAAGACTTCCTCCGATTTAAAAGTTTCCATAAGCGCCTTGCACCGTAAGGACTTCCTCTCGGCGCAGCACCAAAATGCCTTCTCAGCAAGCTGGTTCTCGAGGTGGTATAAATAGCCATCTTTTTCAAGCTTTGGCTTGCCACGCTTCGAGTATGTAACCCGTAGATTAACTACTTTACAAAATATTCTTTTTTCTTTTACCCAACGGTTATTTGTACTAGATTTATTTTCTCTTTCTCCCCTTATTACTAAAATATATGTCACATGTTTTTATGACGTAAGGTTTTTTAATATACCGTTAAGAAGTTAACATGCACTAACAATATTGCGTTGTAGTTTGTCGGTCATTATTTGTGTGTTGAATTAATTTTTTCAATTTTTTTTGTTTTAAATGTCTCCAAGACAGTGCAAATTAAGCCCAGATAACTTTTGTTATGTTTGTGGCAAAATTATTTTAACAAAAACTAAGAGACCAATCACAGAAGTGGTAAAACGGGCATACCTTCAATATTTTAAAATTTCTGTGACAAACCTTGATAAAAAGTGGGTTTCTGGAGTAGTGTGTGAAAATTGCAGAAGTATATTAACGAACTGGGCTGCAGGAAATCTAAAATATTTGCAATTTGGAGTCCCCATATTATGGAGGGAGCAATCAAATCATGAAACGGACTGTTACTTTTGCCTCACAAAAACCTTAGGATATAACAACAAAAACAAAAAATACTATAATAATAATTCAATATAATAATATAATAACATAATAATATAATACTTACCTATAATAAAATCATGTTATTACAATACTTACTTTTAATAAAAAACTTACCTATAATCATATTGCTAATATAATACATACCTAAATAATCCAATACTACCCTATAATAATGCTAACATAATACATACCTAAATAAACTAATATGTACTTACTTATAATAAATAATTACAATATAATTTTTATTTTAATAAAATAATACTACATACCATATAATAATAATCTAAATATAATACTTATTTTAATAAAATAATACTTACCCATAATACAAAAATGTCAATATAATACTTACCTTACTAATCAAATACCTACCTATAAAAGAATAATATAAATACAATATTTACCTAAATAATCCAATACTTACCTATAATAAATAATGTCCATATAATATTTACTTTAAATAAATAATAACTACCTATAATAAATAATACTAAAATAATAATTACTTTAATAATAAAATACTTACCTATAATAATATTTTGAGAACGATGCCCGTCTCAACCACCCGTGCAGGACTACTAAGGCAACGAATTCAATGGACAACCCAAATGAGTAAAGAAGTTATTCGTTGCTACCTTGTGGCCACAAAACTAGAAAACGAACTGCATGTTTACAGACCGCTTTTGAGACAGCTGTTCCTGCAATCATATCCAGACCTGGGTCGGCTCTCAGAACAAAACATTGCGGACCGTCGTAAAGCAATCATGAAAAAGAATTTGCTTAGCAATACGGAAGTAAATGAAATAAAAGCACAAGTTTCACAGGACCTAAGAACAACTAAGGAACCATCCTCAAGCGGGGAATTAGTGCAGGAGGAGCTACCAACAACAAACGAAACAGTTGGTAATGACCTGCCACCCTCAACTTTTTTGGATATAAACAACAATGTAACCACTGAAATGGAAAATGAAACAAGTATATCTATAATTCCAAAAACTGAAGGTGAAACTAGAAACAGTAAACTTCAAAGCCTTGTATATAATTTCCGATCAGCACAAGATGAATTTAAAAACAAATATCCTCAACAAAGACCTGGTCTACCAAAACTAAGAAACACCCAAGAAGTATGCCACCTACTATCCTTGGTAAATGCACAAATCTTACCATCATATCTTGAAACTGATATAGATTTAAAGAAAATCAACAATTTAATCTACATTTCTGCTGATTCAGTAATAAGAACAATCGGCTTGGAGACACTCCCTCGAGAAAGAGCAACACTGCAACCACAAAGAATTCCTCCGTGGGAAAAGAGGCTTGTAAAAAAAATAGAACACTTAAGAAAAGAAATGGGGCAACTCACAAACTACGCCAATGGAGTGACATCTACTAGGCTGATTAATATAGTCAACAAAATAATAAGACCACTTTCGTGTCGAGAATCAACTGGAAATACGCTTGTAGAAATAAAGGACAAGAAAAGACAACAGCTGGCTGCTTTTTCAAAAAGATTGGCAAGATACAGAAAAAGTCGTAATAGAAAGCAAGATAATTTATCATATAAAACAGATCAAAAATAGTTTTTCCGTAATCTCAAAAATGAAAAACAAACGCCACTACAAGAATCTGTGCCAATCGAACAAGCCACTAGATATTGGTCGAGTATTTGGTCAGAACCAAGAAAATTCAATGATACTGCAAAGTGGATTGCTGAAGAGCAAACCGCATTTAGTAACGTTCAGTTAATGAACCAAGATGAAGTTACAATGGAGAAGATAAGAGGAACAATATGTCAAATGGACAATTGGAAATCCCCTGGTCCAGATAGAGTACATAAGTTCTGGATAAAAAGTCTCCCTGTTCTACATTCCCACATAGCGAGGTGTTTTTCAAACATATTTCTCCAACCGGAAAGCCTACCGAGCTCCCTCACAATACGAAACACATTTCTGCTATCAAAAGGAGGAGATGGAAAGGACCCAGCCCAATACCGCCCCATTACTTGCTTGAGCACTATATATAAGCTTTAAACAAAAGTTATAGCTAATAGAGTGTATACTCATTGCAGCAGAAATAACATTATAACGCCTGAACAAAAAGGATGTAGCCGAAACACAAAAGGGTGCAAAGACCAATTAATTATGGACTCGGTTATAGTTCAACAAGCGCTTAAAAGGAAAAGAAACTTAAGTATTAGTCCAGTCATTTTAGGCATTTTAAACGCCAATCTGCGGAAAAATTCCTAGTGAGCTGAATTTTTGTATACACCTTTATTACGGCATTGTAATGAAGATGTGAAAAATCGACATTGATATCGTGCCGGCTAAAAAAGTTATAGGCGTCAAAAGGTCACAAAAACCAGTTTTTCGCAAATATCTCGCGATCTATTGCTCAGAGGTCAATAAAGGTCATTATAAAAATTGTTTGTCGTGAAATTGTCTACAAAAACGTCTCTTGCATTTTTCTGTAAAATTAACCGTTTTCGGAGTAGAGCGCTGAGAAAGCGAATATATTATGACGATGCACTCGTTTCCTCACCACCTTCGAGATAGAATGCAGTGCACGTTTTTTTTAACATGTTTTCCCCCGTAGGCATAATCCATGATATGTCATCAGAGGTTTTTTTTATTTACGAGTGAATAATTTTTTATTTGAATACAGAAAAATACAGAAAAATTAACTTTAGTATATAATTTTTTTTTATCATTCATTGTCGCTCTCTTCAGTTTCTGTGTCATTAACAATTGCATACCGCAATCTTCGATATTAAAAATGGTCTTCAGCTGTGTTAACTCGCCGATTCTATTCAGCATTTACACCAGCGATCTAATAGGTAGTCTAACTCAGGTAATTGTGTATGCCGTCGACCTAATAGTGTACAGAACAGCTCCCAAAGTCGAGGTCATCAGAATTCTTTTGCACTGTGACTTCACCAAGATTCAGTGATATTGCGATGATATGGAAGTCAGTTTCAGAAATCTAAAACTATTCTGCTTAGGACTCGATCCATCAGTGTGCAACTTGATGATATTTGTTTCGTAGATCTCAAGATAACTCCCATTGCCGCACTTCTGATGGCTTCATGTAGAGGGGATAGATAGAGGAGAACCTCTATAGCTGCGGTAGGGCAGGTTCTCATTGCTCCTGTTATACAGATACACGCGGGCCCTTAGACTTTTTCTAGAGCTTTTCTTATTCTTGATAATTCGGTTCTCTTGTGCCATGCAACCGCCCCATGTGTAATGATTGGTCTTACCATCATAGTGTATATCCAGCTAAGGATGTTCGGTTTGCATCTGCATGACTTGCCTGCAAGTCTCTTGCAAATCATTAGGGCTTTTGTGGCTTTCCCGACTATAGCTTTTAAGTGTTTGTTCAAAAGGAGTCTACTATCTGGTAGAATTCCTAGATATTTTACACCTCTCTGCGTTTCAATCACTTCAGCAGCTAGATGGATAGGTTTCATATGTGGCAGAAGTTATTCCTTGTAAATGGTATGATTGTCGTCTTGGAGGGGTTTATTGATAATCCTACAGATAGACACCATTTCCGTGTAATTGTTAGTCCTCTTTGGATTACCTACGGCTATGATAGCAACATCATCAACAAATCCAATGGAGAATATACCTTGGGAGGTAAGATTCTCTAACAATTCATCCACTACAAGACTCTTCAAAAAGGGTGATAATACACCACCCTGAGGACAGCCTCTTGTTGTGATTACTTTTTTTTTACATTTTGTCCTTTTTGTGACAGTATGTTTAGTGCCCAACATTTCCATCTAGTTATGGTGATGGGTACGCATTTCCTAACAAAAGTTGTGCCTACAGCCTCGTGGGATGTGTTGTCGAAGGCTCCCTCTATGTCTAAGAACGCATATAATATTCTATCTTTTTTCTATATTTTGGGAATAAATATAAGCTTTCCTGTTCTCCATATACTTGGTACGAGTATATACCCAAACGCAATGCTACTACGAAGAATATTAGTGAAGAATATTGTTAATGACACAGAAACTGAAGATATCGACAATGAATGATAAAAAAAAATTATATACTAAAGTTAATTTTTCTGTATTTTTCTGTATTGAAATAAAAAATTATTCACTCGTAAATAAAAAAAAACCTCTGATTACATATCATGGATTATGCCTACGGGGGAAAACATGTAAAAAAAAACGTGCACTGCATTCTACCTCGAAGGTGGTGAGGAAACGAGTGCATCGTCATAATATATTCGCTTTCTCAGTGCTCTACTCCGAAAACGGTTAATTTTACCGGAAAATGCAAGAGACGTTTTTTGTAGACAATTTCACGACAAACAATTTTTATAATGACCTTTATTGACCTCTGAGCACTAGATCGCGAGATATTTGCGAAAAACTGATTTTTGTGACCTTTTGACCCCTATAACTTTTTTAGCCGGCACGATATCAATGTCGATTTTTCACATCTTCATTACAATGCCGTAATAAAGGTGTATACAAAAATTCCGCTCACTAGGAATTTTTCCGCAGATAAAACCTAAAATGACTGGACTATATGTGTTTCATAGATTATAAAAAAGCATTTGACTCTGTACCCCATGATTACCTTATAAAAATATTGCAACTGTACGGTGTGAGTGAGAACATCATAGCCACACTGAAACACCTTATGTCTTCATGGACCGTGAAATTGCACTTAGGAGGACAAAGTACTCGTAGTTACTCTATCAAAATAAAAAATGGTATATGGATGCTCTCAGTCCATTGTGGTTTTGTTTGGCATTGAACCCATTGAGTAGACTTATCAATGGAACAAACATCGGATACGAGTTAAAAGGAACCAGCCAAAATAAGATAATTAGTCACCTGCTGTTTGTCGACGATCTAAAAATCTATGCACCAAACAAAGAAAAAATGCATCGGCTGATCAGCATAGTTAAAGCATTTAGTGACGATATCAGCATGGAATTTGGTATTGAAAAATGCAAACTTGCTCACCTATCCCTAAGAAATTATGAACACACATGATGGATATGCTATAAACGACGACCAGGTCATTGAAGAACTAGCTGATGGAGATAGCTACAAGTATCTAGGCATGTTGCAGTTAAAGGGTCTATGCTCTACAAAAATCAAAGAAAGCCTGAAACAACAGTTTAACAATAGGGTGAAACGTATTTTGAAGACTGAGCTTAATGCTGGTAACGAAGAAAGCAATCAACACCTATGCTGTCCCTGTCCTAACATACTCCTTTGGGGTACTTAAATGGTCGGTCTATTTTTGTCGTATGTAATTTATTTTTAAATTTGCTGCATAATTTTCAATTTAAGCTACTGTATTCTTTACTTTTTGACAAAAAATTAGCATTTTTTTCACATTCAAGTTATTTCTTGGTATATATATTATTCTTTTAAAATACAGAAAATAATTTGGGGCTTAGTTCCTTATTTTTTCTATAGTATTTTTCATATAGTTCTACGATATGTCTGACTAAATCGGCTGTGTTTTTACGATCGTCCAGTGGAACCTTGATTTAACACTGTGTTTGAGACCAAAAAATGAATAAAAGTGCATATGTGCAGTGAACATAAGTTACATTAATTTTTATAATCACTGAAGTTAAATAACCACACTTTATATAAACTTTTTTCCCTTAAAAACGAAAAACTATACTAAAAGTGATCATTTAAAATTTTGTTCTCTCGCATTTGCAATTATTGTTCCATTCCACCCAAACTATTCATATATATAAACATAAACACCAACACAATGTCCACTTCTCTTCGATCCAACTCCAAAGCTGTAAAAACTAAACCTGCACCAACAACACCTGTGCTGAACACACCCCCTTCCACCACGCTCCGGCAAGTCACCAACGCAAATAAAATTTAACTCTTGATGATAGCTTTAGAAAACTAGAGAAAGCCATTTTGGAACGCATAACAACAGAAATGGCATCTTTTCGTGTTGACTTTCAAAATATGTTTGAGACCTACCAAAAGAACTTTGCTGCTGATATCGAGGAAATAAATTGTAAAATTGCTGACATCAATGAACGCATGAGGAAAATCGAAGATGAGAGCCAAAACAACAACAACCCGCAAAGCAATGCTACAATCATCGTCAAGGAAGAGTTCCAAACCCTCCAACGACAAGTCGACACTATCGAAAATCGTAGCGTCTCCACAGATGCTGTTTTGTTTGGCATTCCCCGAGTTCCTAATGAAAACCTTCATGATATGTTTAATACGTTTTGCATCAAAATACATGGCCACGTTATTATGCCGAGGAATATTTTCCGTATAAAAAACAACAACGATGCTGCTCCGCCAATTATTTTGAAGTTCAACACAGCCCAAGACAGGAACAAAATATTGTCATCAGCTGCAGCCCATCGAAAGGTACATAAACATCTTCGGCTCAGTGAGTTGGGTTTGAATGCTGAATCAAACAGTAATTTTTATCTCTATGAGAGCCTCACTTACTTCAGTTTTCACTTACTTCAGTTTTCACAAAATTTGGCTGTGTGTATGCTAAACGACAAGGGGAAGACAAAAGCTTTGTCGTTGAAAGCTCTGTGAGTTTGAGTGATGCCACTGCCACGATGTGTTTCTACTTTGATACTTTATTTTGTTTTATTTTTCTTTTAATTACTTAAAAGTGAATAACACTTTTATTTTATTTATATTTTTCTACTTTTCTTATATATATTATTTCAATTTCTATCATTTAATTTATATTTTATTTCAATCTTACTTTTTTTTCACTATTTATAATTGTGCATGATCAATGACCACATATAATATGTTTTTGTTTTTGGATGTTTACTTGCTTTCGCGTCTCCTTGTCGCTCGGGTAGTTACGAATCGCATTTTTTATGCAGAGTGCGATACATAGCAATATAGGGGGTTCCAATCGTAACAGAGGTAACGGCAGTCTATTTAATACATTACGCGTTCTGAGGGCTCAAAATAATGCCCTACATATAATACACATTAATGCTCAATGCTTGAGACCGAAGATTGACGAATTTCGTTATCTTTTTACAGATTCTAAAATTGATATATTATGCATTTCAGAAACTTGGTTTTCCCCAGAAATACCAGATCAATGTTTTTCAGTCTTAGGTTATAAGCTATACTGTTGTGACAGAGTTGGTCGCGTTGGCGGGGGTGTAGCAGTATATGTTCGTACAGATATCGTATCTAGAGTTGTTTGCAAGTCTGAAGAATCAAGTCCAATGCAGTACTTGTTTATTAACATTTTATGTGGCGATGATCAAATTTTAGTAGGCGTTGTATACAGACCAAATAAACAAATTGTCTTCGATGATCTTGTTCAATGCATTCAACAACATTCATGTTATACTCCACACATCGCCATTCTCGGTGACTTCAACTGTAACCTCTTAGATAACAATGAAGCATCATTATTAATTAGTAGCCTTAGTGCAGTCAATCTTTTTCCCGTTAATACAACAATTCCAACACACTTTTTCGACAGCAATTGTACTCTATTGGATTTATTTTTTCTCAGTCAACCAGATAAAGTCCTCCTGTATAACCAACTTTCCGCTCCCGGCTTTTCAAAACATGACTTATTATTTACAACTCTCCACTTTGAAAAAACAACGATCTCCAAAACTATTAAATTTCGAGATTTTACCAATATAGATTCTGCTCAGCTCACTTCTGATTTACTCAGCCGTGATTGGGACAGTGTTTTGTCGATGCATTGCGTGGAGGATCAAGTAGGCTTTTTTCAAGATGAAATTTGTGGAAACAATTGAATGATATCGGAGTAGAGAAACAAAAAAGTACAGGCCTTTTCCCCGCCAACTGTGATGAACTTAATTCCATTTTTTCTTCATTATCTAGATTAAATAACCAAGCTGCTGAGCCGATTAGTTTCGAAGTAGATAACAACAGTCAGCCTGGAAATCTTCTATTCCGACGTTTTTCCGAAGCCGACATTGTTGAAGCACTATTGGCAATAAAATCCAATGCTACAGGTCTTGATGGAGTAAACCCGAAGTTCATTAAAATATGTTTACCATACATATTGCCTTACATCACCCACATTTTTAATTCTATTTTAAAAACTTCGTGTTTTCCTTCCGAATGGAAGAAGGCCAAGGTTATTCCCATCCCCAAGAAGAAAAATTGCAGTGCTAACGATTATCGACCCATATCAATTTTACCTTATCTTTCAAAAGTTTTCGAAAAAGCCATTCTAAAACAAATACAGAAGCACTTAACCGATAATAAGCTTTTAAATATTGAACAATCTGGTTTTCGACCCAATCGTAGTTGTAAATCGGCTTTATTGCACGTTATTGAAGAAATAAGAACAAATCTGGATAGGAAAGAATTAACCTTCTTGACTCTACTCGATTTTTCAAAGGCATTTGATACCGTAAATCACTCGATGATGTGTAATAAACTAATAAATAATTTCAAGTTTTCGTGTAAATCGGTGAAATTAATTCATTCGTATCTAACCGGCAGACAACAATCAGTTGTAATTGGGAATTTAAAATCCAGTTTTTTGCAGACTACCAGTGGAGTCCCACAGGGATCTATACTCGGCCCAATCCTGTTTACCATTTACATAAATGATTTAGTAGAAGTTATCAGACATTGTTCAGTACACATGTATGCTGATGACGTACAACTGTTCATCAGTTCAAGTCCAAATTCGACACATAACAGTATTGCTTTGATAAACGAAGATCTTCTTAGCATCCTTGACTGGGCTATCGAAAATCATCTGTGCCTAAATCCCGAAAAATCTCAGGCCATTGTTATATACCGCGAACTCATTGACCTAACCACAATACCTCGTGTAAAACTTGGTAATTCAGAAATTGAATACGTAAATACCGTGAGAAATCTCGGCATAATTTTCAATCGTCTGCTGACCTGGGATGATCATATTAACATAGCGGTTGGTAAGGTGTATGGAACGCTTCGTATTCTTTGGGCTTCACAATCTTTTTTACCAACATCAACAAAGCTTATAATCGCGAAAACTCTTATTTTACCAATATTGTTGTACTGTTGTGAAATCTTTTGCAATGTCAGTAGTTCAAGCAAGAGAAAATTAAACGTGGCCTTTAACAATGTTACTCGGTATGTTTATAACCTCAATAGACGGGATCACATCTCTTCTTTATCCAAATCGATTTTCGGATGTTCATTCGATAATTTTTTAAAATTTTATGCCTTTCGTTGTATATATGCTATTTTAGAATCTCGAGAGCCAGAATATCTTTATGAAAAACTAGTATTTCCGACATCTCAAAGATCATGTGTACTCATACAACCCAGATTCTCTTGCTTGACCTCAGAGCGTCAATTTTTTGTTCAGGCCTTTCGCTACTGGAACTCCCTTCCAATTGAGCTAAGGCGATCTAGGAGCGCAAGTCATTTTAAAGTCAATCTTCTGTTATATTTGGCCAGTGATCATAGTTGATTATTATATTACTATAAATTTAATTTCTTTTAACTATACATTTACAGTAAAATTATCTTCTTTTCTTATTTCTTTTCTTTTTAAATTTCTTGTATCTAAAAATTCTAGTTCAAATTTCTTTATTAGTCACAAAATTATATAATATTTGTAATCCCACCTAATGTAATATTGCATTAACTTATAAGATATTTTATCTTAAAATGTAATAAGATCTCATAGTAAACAATAAACAGTAAACAATAGTTCTATTTCCTTTTTTTCTTAGTGATTTGTTTTATTTTTGTCTTAGGTAATTTATTTTTAAATTTGCTGTATAATTTTCAATTTTAAGCTACTAACTCTTCACTTTTTGAAAAAAAATTAGCACTCCTAAACGACTGCGCCAATTATAGTTTATAGATATCAAATAGAGTTAAGCCGATTTGTTAATAATGTTTCTTTATTCACCTTCAACTTAAGACTAAACTTCCTTAGAGTAAAATGCAAATATGTACATTTGTAAAAATTAGAAAAAACAACAACTAACATCATTAAGGGAAACTTACTCTAAGCTTATTATAACAATAAAAATAATAGATAAAAAGAGATTATGAAGAGATTATGAATTCAGATATAACATTAGCATTAGCAACTAATCTGGTTCATCCGGTCAGCGTGACGTGGCTGCCAACTACGTCGTACATGTAACCCGGGCCCCACTTTGTATGTATTCTCTCGTAATGTCAACATTGATCAAAATCTCGAATTCGATTATTTATCCAAATGTAGAACTTGCAATATTGTATATCGCAAGATACTAAATTGCCGTAATAATAACTTTAAAAATCATTTGTGTATATTGTTATGTATTTTTAGTTGGGGAAATGGAAATGGAAAGCCGGCCACTTTGTAACGAAGAACGTCTTAGAGCAGATGTTCTCAGCATGAGCGATTCAGATGTACCACCGCCAAACGTTTCACATATTCATTTTGCTTTTAAAGTCCGCTCTGTTGAATACGATCAGCGATCTTCTATTTTGAGCACCAGGCTAAATTTGATGATGGTAATATCGGGTGTTAACTACATATTTAATATTAAGTTATGCACAGGTTCCGATAGATAAATAATGAATTTGTATATTACAGAACTGGACCGACAGCAGGATAACTTGGGATCCAGAAGCATATGGAGGTCTGAAATTCATAGTGCAACCTTTGTTTGATATTTGGCATCCTGTGTTGAACGTAGAAGAGTAAGCATTTTATTAACTTATCACCAACGAAATTAAATGATTATTTTCTTTTCTTCAAGTGGAGCTTTCGATACTTTTAAAAAATTTCACCCCTTCTATAGTGTCAAAATTGAAAACACCGGGCTTGTAACCATGCTAGCAAGAAATGCTGAATTGCATTCTTGGTGTTTTGATGTGACTCAGAATTGGCCAAACGATGACACAAACTGCGAAATTATACTAGGATCGACAGATAACAATATTAAATTAGCTTATGATACCTTATCTCCGATATCAGAAACTATTAATGAATTATCGGAATGGACAATTGAAAAAGTTACCGTTATGTACGCTGCATATGAAATGGCTACTAATGGAATAGTAAACAACAATTCAACAGCAAGGGCATATTTGCAGTCTATTGAAGATGACTTGAAAATAAGAATGACAATCAGTAGAAACAGTAGATTTTATCATTCTGTTTTTACAACACCAGCCTTAGGTAAGTTCAAAACGGTATTCAAGAAAAAAGAGCTTTCATATGGTGATATTTTAATTGACAATTTTGAACTGAGGGCAAGGAGAGAACCCAATGGCCAGATTCGGGTTGTAGATTTTTAAATATTGATACTAAACCAAATCGAGACTTGGAGGATGTTTTTAACCCTTTAAAGGGCAAAATGGTCGTAACAAGTTGCTATTTCTTGAAATAAAATTTGTATGCACATCAAGTGCCAAATGACAAATAATGGAGACCGTCTCAAGACGGTCTTGCCGGTTTGCATGTAAAAAATTAGTGAGATGGGTATTATTTATATTTTTCTTTATTCAGTTAAAAGAAGAAAACAATTTATTTAGTTTCTTGGTGATAATCCCAGAAACAATTTTTACTTGCTGAACAGCACAAATGAATATTACATTTGCAACACTTTACTTGTGTATCTGATATTTTGCAATATTTGCACCTTTTTTCTCGCTTCTAGATCCCCATAATAGGAAATGATTTTCTCTATCAAACCAAACATCAGCAACGGGATGAATTGCTCTTTTTCCAATATTTGATGTACTCGGAATTGTTCGATGCTAGTCGTTCCAGACTTTGCAATTATTGTGGTCGTCTAACTGCTCGTTTTTTCTTGAAGGAAACGAGTCCAGCGGCTATTTCTTCACGAAACTATGGAAGCTGTAGAAGTGGTTAGTCCTCGGAACTGTCATTAGGGTTTTCAGCACGGATTCGTTTGTATAAAATTTGGCTGTTCGTTGCGGCCATATCAATAAAATGGTAAAAGAGTCTTGTCATGATATTTCTGCTTTTAGCTCGGATATGATACCGACCCATAAGCCCATCCTCTATGTCAACTCCACCCATATGAGCGTTATACTCCCGGATAATTTGGGGGCAGTCGATTTCCATAAATGTTTTCACTTTTCTGTCATATCGACAATCTTTAGCAATATTTTGATCACAACTGACTCTTTGAAGGTCTTCAATGCCTACATATGTCGATGCCAAACGTACACACTTATTGTCTTTCTGAAGAACCGTAGTGAGATCCACTCCATCAACTGAAGCCATAAACTCTATGGAATATCCTCTACTTTCCTTGCTAACTTGCCTGTCGGTCGGCAACTAAGGAAGCTGAATTTTGAAAATTTTATTTTTTCGCCCAAAAACAAACAAAGAAATACAAAATCACCTCTCACTGTTCCTAAGCTGAAGATTCCTCGAGCCCGTAAATATACTAAAAGAGGTAGCGACTTGTAAAAGTTATAGAAGTAAATTATATGGTAATCAAACACGGAAATTGTTTCTGATAACAGAACAAGATCTCCAAGATCTGGCTTACCACGTAAGATGATATTATCACCTGCAACATTGTATTCCTCAAAACAGTATGCAAATCCGTTCAAATCGCAAAGAACGAACAATTTGCCTCAACACTTGTGCGGCTTGTTTGGCATATATTGACGAAAATAGTGTTTCGTCTTGGTGCTGCACATTTGTTATTGTTCGTCAACACAGATTCTAGCTATTTTTGGGATTGATTCGAACAGCTCGTTTAGTTTGTTAACAAGAGCATAAATTCGAAACAAGTGGTCAAAGCCAAGTTCACCTTTTTTTCTTCTTTGGGATTCATCTTTAAAATATAAAAATCTCTTGTTTGCAGCAAATCGTTTTACCGGCATGCACTTTTGAATCGAAGGAAAAGCATTTTTTCCCTATTAGCTCTCCATATTGAGATAACAGTATATCGACATGTACATTATTATACCAATATAATTTCTTATTTCTGCGGCAGAAGTTTTGAAGCCGGAGTTTATGTTTTCCGTCAATGCACAATGATTTGTCTCCTCAGTTATGAGATCAATTATTTCGTCCGTAAAAGACCAATTGAATAATTCCATTGGTGTTTTTATGTTTCTTACACTCAATGGCAGTGATGCATTGCCACGAAATGCAACTTCATTGACGTGATCACACATTGAGCGTTTATGCCAGACCAATTTGGCACCTTTTTTGGATCCTTAGTTATCTTACTAAGCGTACCAGTGAATCCTCCAGAAGAAGGCTGAATTGTTGGCCTAGTAGCCTCAATTGACGGAAGGGGTGATCTCGGCCTGTTCAATGATTTGACACCTGACTTTAAAATGGCAGATGAGGGAGATGGCTCCAGTTCTTCAGAATCAACAATAAAAGTTGAAGAAACTGCTGGATTTTCCAATTCGCTTAGATTTAGACGCATAGCTTTCACTAAAGCGTCTGTTGTTTCAGCTTCGTTCATCTGTTGAATGCACTCTGCTTTGGCCTGTTATTCATTTTCTAATATGTCACCAAAATTATCTGGCTCGATGTTATCAAAAACAGGATCACAAATAGTGTTATCGCTACTATATGCACCATCATCACTTTCTACAAAACCTATGAATTCAGCCAATTGATCATCAGTCAATTCTTCCAAGTCAATTTTTTTTTTTGAGGTTTCAGGTTTTCTGAGAACCATCTAATACATTATAATTCAATTTTATTATAAAATATACCAATATAATTTCAACAATCATGTTTTTTCAACACAAAACACAGAAAACAAGAACCAAACAAATGACGAGCACTTTTTACACGTAGGCCGGCAAGACGGTCTAGAGACGGTCTTGATTTTTTTGATTCGACAAGATACATAACACTGTTTTTTCTCTTCAACTGAATTATAAAACATATATATTATATAGTCTACTTACAGTTTAATTAAAATTTGGATATTTTTGGCTCTAAATAAGTTTTTTGCATAGTTTAAAATTGAAAAAAAAATAAAAACTAATTTCCGTGCTAAATTCAATGAAACTCTAGTTTCGATTAATGACAGCTCTGATTCACGTGGTCGAAATGAAATGAAGAAGGCAGTCTTATCCATTAGAAGGTTTTCTATTTTTTTGCGTAACTAGAACGTCGAATGTTGGCCGCGTTCCGAGTAACATCAAGGAATGCCACTGTCAACTGCAAATTCTGCTCGTACTGCCAGAGCTCGCATTCTGTTTAACCAAACCTTTTAATGAATTACATATACAAATAAAAAAGTCAATGCAAGCTGCAAAAAGCTGAGGTCAAATTAGAATTGTATTTATGTATGCGATTATCGATATTTTACGACCTTATAACTTTTTTACAATTTGGGCAAAACCTCAAACATATATTTATAAAAACAGCATATTCTGAAATTGAATTGACGATTTGACTAGTCTGTGCGAATAATACGAGTATGACAAGTCTCTTTGATGGTTGTTAACAGAATGCCCACTCAAATCGGGTTAAAGGCAAACAATTACCAAACTCGTGGTGGGAACATCAATTTTTAATAATTTACGACAAATTGATGTTCTCTCACGAATTACGAGTAGTTAATACAATTTTGCATTGTTGGTTAGCTTGTCTGGATCCTTACACTACATATTCCTTGCCTTTTTTCAGAAGAATTCTTAATTTTATTCAATTCATTTTACAATATTTTATAAATGTAGTATTATTTGTATACCTTTTATATTTGGTTTATAATATATGTAGATATTTGTGTATATTCTTAAGTTTATTGCTTGTACTTGACAACTTGAATTTTTGGCTATTAATTTAACAATATTAATATATTTATGTATATGTACTACTTTTCATACGTTTCGTAAATGTTAGTATTAATGCATTAAGGGCTAATAATATATGTACATATTATATACACGTTTTTAAATACCTTTTAACATTACATTTAATTATACAGTATATATTTGTATATACAGGGTGATTGGTATAAGGTGCACCAAAGAGCTTTAACGAGTAAGTTGGGTTTTTTTTATAATTAGCGCGCACTCAAGGGGTTATTGCTACCCTTAAAATGATTAACACAGTACGGGCGTTAGGAAAACAAGGAAGAGTTTAAAAAGAGATACCGATGCACATTAGTTTTAAATTTTTGAACATTACAATGGGAAGGAAAAATAGAGCTGGGTAGAGCATTCCACATTCGTGTAGTGCGTCTAAAGAAAGAATCTCTGTATTTCACAGTACGTCCGAAATTGGGCTCAAGGGTAAACTGATGAGCATTCCTAAAAGAGCGGGATTTACGGTTAAATTGTTTAAGGAAGCAATGCAACTGGCTACTATGCTAGAACACTGCTTATAGAAATAACGGTAAAATAATGAAAGACAAGAAACATTGCGATGGTGCTCGAGAGATTTAAATGTTTCTGTTATACTTCTATCACCTATCATTTTTAAAGCTCTTTTTTGGATTCTATCCAAGAGACTCATGTGTTATTGGAGCACCTACCCAAATATGGGAATTGTACTCGATCTTTGGACGAATATAAGCCTTATAGATTACAGCCAGATCAGAAGGGGTAAAAAATTTCTTGCAACGTCGAAGGAAACCTAAACACTTGGTAGCGTTTTTGGCCACGTCGAACATGTGATAATTTCATACAAGGTGGTCTGTAACGCACATACCGAGCACAGAGAGTTGTTCAGTTTCCTCAATGCATAGCGGCAAAAGGGGAGGATCAGAATTAAATGAGCTTATCATACGCTGCCGTTCAAGTTCCACTTCCAAAGAATAAGGAAGTGAATCTTTAAACGAATATGAAAAGCTGAGGGTACTATTGTCAGCAAAACAATTTAATGGATTAGAAGTTTGAGATAAGAGATCATTGATAAACATGAGGAAGAGAGTCGGAGACAAAACGGAGCCCTGGGGTACACCGGCATTTATTTTATGAGTTTCAGAATTGAGACTATCCAATACGACATGTATTGAGCGTCCTGAAAGGTAATTTCTAATCCAACGAAGAAGAGATTCATCAATACCAAATCCACGCATTTTCGATAAGAGAGCTTGATGCCAAACTCTATCAAATGCTTTTGAAATATCAAGTGCAGTAATCTTACTTTCCCCAAAACGATGTAAAGTCAGTGAGCTTATGAAAAGGTCGGTCGATGTCCTTGTGCCGTGCTGTGCTTCCGTTCGTTTTTTTGCCTCCGTCTCTGTCCCCGTCGCAGACGCGCCACGAAATATAGCAATTTAATCAAACAAAAACAAAAAAAAAATAGCAAATAGAAATTTTTTTAATAAATACCTACAAACAAAAAAAAAATAATCACCCAAACTCAAAATATAAAAAGAAACAAATAGCCACAACAACAAAACAAGAACAAAAAAACAAAAAATCAAGCACACATAGGAGTAAATAACAACAAAAAATACCTACATATGTCAGAGCACGGTAAGTGATATTTTTCTTCCCTTCCTTTTTTCCTACAGTTGTGTGGCTTAGTGGGTGCATGCATTTTGCTGAGCTTATATAAGCTCCCTCATGTATTTGCATTTGCTAGGTCACACGATAACAGATGTATAGAGGATTACTGTTTGATTGTTAGGGTTCGGATCAATTCAACGTCACTACTAAAGGCATAACACTTTTAGTGATGTTGCGTTGAGAAGACTTTTTAATTAATCTTATGCAGTGATTTTTCTCTTAGATTTCGTCTGTTTTGGTTTAAGTTTTTTTGTTATATTGCAATGGCTGGTAATTTTAGAGTTAATTATTGTAATATTCGTTGGCTGAGAGCGAACAGACCAGCTGTTTTGGCACTCAGTGAAACCTAAGTGGGTGAGGATTCCGATCCTGCTGAATTCCTTATGCATGGCTATAGCTTGGTTCCATTATTCTTTTCCCACCATGGTCTCGTCATACATATTAGGAATGATGTTGCATATCAGCTCTTACCACAATATGGTCGCTGCACCAACTCCTTCTTCAATTTTATGTGGTTTAAATTTTCTATTAATAAGCACATCATTCACTATTGCTTTCTTTATCGAAGCCCAAATCTGGTTAGAGTTTCAACTTCTCACGAATTTGATGCTCTGTCCGACTCCATCCAAAGAATAGTTTCCCTATATCCTCGCACTGAAATCGTTATTACTGGCGATTTCAATGTTCACAATTCTTCTTGGCTTCTCCTTTCAGGCCAGACAATACCCGAAGGAATGTGTGTTGAGATTTTTGCTGAGTTTAACCACCTTACTCAGCTTTCCAACGAGCCTACTCGAATATCGGACGTTAATGGCCGAGCAGAAAATACTCTTGACTTGTTTAATACCTCTGACCCTGATAAATACACAATAAATGTATTGACGCCTCCAGGCACATCTGACCATAGTGTTATATCTGCAAATTTCTTATGTAAAACAAATCCAGTTAGAGAAAGAGCTCCTAGAAGAATATCGCAGTACGAGAAAGCCAACTGGAACGGTTTGAATAACTTTTTCAGGATCTTTAACTGGTCACTATGCTTCCTCGATAGTGACGTAGATTCCAGCGCAGATATGATAACTAACATATTTCTTTTGGAAATGAGAAACTTTATCCCGAATAGGGTTAAAAGTATCAGACCCAAGGATAAATCTTGGTTTGATTCGAGCTGTAAAGAGGTTATCAAGGAAAAAGAGGTAAGCTTCCGGTGCTTTAGAGCCAACCCAACTGAGGAAAACCGAAAAAAGTTCAAACAAGCCAGGAAGGCCTGCAACGCCCATATTCGACGGATCAAATTTTTACATGATCAAAAATCAAGGCAAAAAATACTGCAATGTCCCAAAGGCAGTAAGAATTTTTGGTCATTTGTAAAAAATATGAGGAATTCTTACTCTTCCTCGGTTCCTACGCTTGTTGTCAATGACACTCCTTTCGTTAGCTCTAGTGAAAAAGCTAACTTGTTTGTAAGGTAGTTCGCCGCAAATTCCACCTTGCCGGTTAGTGTCATGACTCCCCCAATTCTTGAGCGCGTTAATTATTCTATGGGACAAATCTTTTTTCGTACTCGTACCGTGGCAAGAGTCTTGAAGGATCTCAACATACATAAATCCGCTAGTCCGGATGGTATCCCCGCTATTATTCTGAAGAAGTATTCTTGCAAACTAGCAAAGCCCCTGCGTAAGCTTTTCCATCTACCCTATTCTTCTGGGCTCGTTCCGAGTAGATGGAAAGCAGCATTTGTACAGCCGATTCCAAAAAAAGGCGACTCTTCTCCCTCAAATTATCGACCGATCGCACTAACGTCCCTTCTTTCTAAGGTCATGGAAACGCTGATTAATTATCAGCTCAAGAAAAATCTTGAAGAACGAAAGCTTCTTAATGACCGGCAGTATGGCTTTCGTAACAATAGGTCCACTGGTGATTTGATGGTTTATCTAACCGAAAAGTGGAACAAATATTTACATTGTTTCGGAGAAAGTAATATTATTGCACTTGATATTTCAAAGGCATTTGACAAAGTCTGGCATCTTGCTCTTTTATCGAAAATGTGTGCTTTCGGTATCGACGAATCCCTACTTCTTTGGATTAGAAATTTTTTTTCGAACCGTTCAATACAAGTTGTACTAGACGGATTCAAGTCTGAAACCCACAATATAAATGCTGGTGTACCCCAGGGCTCCGTTTTGTCCCCGACCCTCTTCCTGATTTTTATTAATGATCTCCTGTCTGTAACTTCTAATCCAATTAATTGTTTCGCTGACGATAGTACTCTTAGCTTTTCATATTCGTTTTCAGACTCACATCCCTCCTCTTCGGATGTGGAACTGCAACGACAAAATATGATAAGTTCATTAAATCACGACCTAAACAGCATTGTACAATGGGGAATAAGAAACCGCGTCGAATTTAATGCTTCGAAAACTCAATGCTGTCTTTTATCGTTAAAGCGTGATATACCCCCCT
Source organism: Philhelius festivus (assembly GCA_963931855.1). Taxonomy (NCBI): domain Eukaryota; kingdom Metazoa; phylum Arthropoda; class Insecta; order Diptera; family Syrphidae; genus Philhelius; species Philhelius festivus. Next base: position 140,049,476 of record OZ007554.1, read on the forward strand.
TGCCACTATCTATGAGTGACACTTGCATCAACGAAACTGAACATCTCGATATTCTCGGTATGTGCATCACGAACCACCTCTTGTGGAACGATCGCAGACATTGCCAAATATGCCGCAAGATGTTTGGGTTTTCTGAGACGGTACAAAAAATTCTTCTCTCCTTCTGATCTGGCTACAATCTATAAAACCTATATACTTGTTTATTTATTTGTCATCAAACAGAGCATACAATCTCTTACAGACTAAAAAACACACTTATTGATTTAAATTAGTTAATTTTACATATTACCTATTCACAATATACAATATAAATCCATAACATAAAAACTGTTTTTTTTTTTTATACAGGTTGTTCACTAACAATGTTAATATGTACATTTTAAACGTATCTCTTGAACAATAAATAAAAATATCTATATAAGAACTAACATCATTAGTATCTCTGATGCAACGTGAAACTGGCTCATTCAGCCCATAATTTGAACGATGAAAGTATTCATGTAATATATTGAAGTCGCGAACATTTCTTTGAGGAACGCGAAAGATTATAAGGTGAAGCAAATCGGGACATTTAATATAATAAGTCAAGATATCTCTGATAAACATTATGGAGAAGCAAGTTCGTCGGTTTTTAAGAGTTTTTATATCAAATAGTAAACATCTAGTTCTATAGTTAGGCATGTCAATACGCCAATTTAATTTATATATGAGATATCTAGTGAATTTCTTTTGAACTTTTTCAATTCTTACACAAGAATTACTATAAAATTAATTAAAAAACGTACTAGCGTACTCCAACACGGATCTAACTAAAGAATTAAAAATAGTTTTAATCGAGTAAGGATCTTTAAATTCCCTAGTGTTTCTTTTTATAAACCCAAGCATTTGATTAGCCTTGTTAACCATTTAATCTATGTGAGGTAGAAAAGTTAGTTTAATATCTAAGATAACTCCAAGATCCTTTTTAATCGCAACACGTTCAAGAGATAATTATTTATTTCGTAACTGAACAATATAGGTGAAGTATGTCTGTAAGATGACATAACTTGACATTTTGAGACATTTAAATGAAGACAATTTTGACAGCACCATTCACATAACTTTAATATGTCTTCATGAAGCAAATAACAATCGTTTACAGTAGTTATTTTTCGATACAACTTAAGATCGTCTGCAAATAAAAGACATGACGAATGCAGGAACTTATCAGGGATATCATTTATAAATAAAAGAAATAATAAGGGACCCAAATGGCTACCTTGAGGTACCCCAGACGAAACACAAATGTTATATGAGTAACAGTTATCAATTTTAACGACTTGAATTCTATCAGTGAGGTAGGATTTTAACCAGCACAATAGGTTTGAGTGAATTCCGAATGAGAACAGTTTGTGTAGAAGTACTGCATGGTTAACTCGGTCAAAAGCTTTGGCAAAATCCGTAAAGACAATATCGGTTTGAATATGAACAGATACATAAATAAATATATAAATAGAGATTTAAATAAATAAATAACAGATAAGATTTATAAACAATGAACAAAAGAATGCACAGATAAATACATTTATTTAAGGGCTGTTTTTCAGTTTCGGTTAATGTTTGGAGCGAATTTTATTTACTCAGTGCTTAAAATGCGTTTAAAGCTTTTTGGTAATTCCTAAGATGGTCTGGGTTTTCATTTAAGAAACGTTTTAGATTATGAATTTTTATTTTTTCTAGCTTTAGAAGTTTTTTAAGCGTAACTATGTATGTAATAGTACATATAAAAATATGGATTGGGATTGCTCCGCTTAGGGTATGTTCGCGGGTTCTTAAGACTTTAACTCCTTTTTTGGGGCTCACACCCGCTCACGCAACTCCGTTGCTCCGCTTAGGGTATGTTGAGTCGCCAGACAGGCGCCTCTGGCAGCAGTTCTCTTGGGCAATAGTACCTTGGGTGGCCCGCTTCGCGCGTTCTCAGGACTTTAACTCACTTTTTGGGGCTCCCACCCGCTCACGCAACTCCGTTTCTCCGCTTAGTGCATGTAAAGTCACCAGGCAGGCGCCTATGTCAACAGTGTTTTTACTTAAAAGTACTGTGGGTTCAGAAACTTCCTTTTATACGATAATATGTGAGAAAAGGTCAATTTTGAGAGAAATTGTTATTATTTTAAATTATTTGTTTTTTTTTTTTTTGTGTAGATTATGAACAAAATATAAAAACTTCATTCGATTGCTTGTAAAAAAGTTATCAACAATTATACGTGAATACATGCGTTTACATGAACATTTGAAGCCCTGAAACTAATATAAGCTTTCATTTCTTTCATCTTTGTCATATTGTTCGTCAATCCGCCGTAAAAATGAAGATTTAAAATAAAACACTCAAAAAAGTTGATTTTTCAATTTTCTACAGCCAAAAAACGAGGGGACCGCGATAGTATAAAATTACCTATATTCCTATATAACCTATATAATGATCACCCAATGCGCCATTCATACTATCCATTATTTTTGATATCAATTCCCCAATGCAAAAGGAACTTTATGTTTGTTGATATACAATATGTATATATTGTCGCGATCGCGACTATAATTGCAAAAGATTGATTGTGTGCATCACTTGCACACAATTTCCTAATTTCGCATTTCGCGACTCATCAATTATTCCATCTCAATTAAATATAATTAAAATTATTTTAAGTTAGTTGAAGTTTGGCAGCAAATGTAAAGAGTTGATTTTCATTAAATAAATAAAAAAAAAAGAAAACTTAAAAGACTTTTTTCTAATTAATTTTAAAAACGTTAACACTACCACCAGCTCTTCGTTCAAGAAGCCAATCGCCCAACCAGCAATCACCCCATAACACAACTGAATAAAAGTTCCTACTACTAGAACTAAGGATTTTTATGGAAGCACTACTAATTAAATATTTTTTTTCGTCTATCAAATAATTAATAAAACAATAAACCCATCCCAACCGGCGGTGAAAACCTGCTGTATGCTGATGACTCGCTTACGTATGCAACCTCAATGTCACCACTTCTCATTTCCTTCGTCCCACCAGCTCTTCGTTCAACAAGCTAGTCGCCCAACCAACAATAACCCCATAACACAACTGAATCAAAGTTCCTATCTCTTCTTGAGGTCTTGCCTCTACGGAGATCCGACATCCGACAAGAACTGAGGATTTTTTTGGAAGCACTACTGCTTTAATAAATCCAAAAAGTACTATCTTAAAAGTAGTATTTAGTACTGCCAATCCCGTCACCAATCCCTTGAAGAAATCTACGGGATATCGTGCTGCGGGATTGACGTACAAAAAGTATCAATAAAATCGGCGGGCAAACGTTACACGGGACACTGATTTGCGTCCCATGGAAAAGTTTATGTTCTCAAGCACAGGAGGAGTCATAACACTCTCTGGCAGGATCGAATTAGCAGCAAAGTGTGATGCAAGCAAGTTGGCTTTATCTAGTGAGCTGACATAGGGAGTGTCATTGATAACGAGCGTTGGGACCGAGGACGAAGTAGTATTTCGAATATTTTTTACAAATGACCTGAAATTTTCACTACCCTTGGGACATTGTAGTATTGTTTGCCGAATTTGTTGGTCATAAGAACTTGGTCTGTCGAATATGATCATTGTAGGGTTGGCTTTATAACATCGGAAACTTACTTCTGTGACCCTGATATCCTCTTTACAGCTCAAATCAAAACATGAGTTCTCTTTCGGTTTGATAGTTTTTTCTCATGCGGGATATACGAGTAATCTCTCATTCCGATGAGAATAAAATTTGTAATCGTATCTGCACTGGAGTCCACGTCACTATCGAGGAAGCATAGTGACCAGTTAAAGTTTCTGAAGACATCATTGAGACCGTCCCAGTTGGCTTTTTTGACCCGAGAAATTCGCAGATATGATACAGTGGTCTGATGTGCCTAGAGGAAATAATACACTGATGGTGTATTTATCAGGATTAGAGGAAAGAAACAAGTCTAGTGTGTTGGTGTTTTGACCTGCAACGTCAGGAATTCGAGTTGGCTCATTAACAAGCTGAGTCAAGTTGTTTAACTCAGCAAAGACCTCAACATACCTTACTTCGGGTTTTGTCTGACCAGAAAAGCGAAGCCAACTAGAATTGTGTACATTGAAATCGCCCGCAATGACGATTTCAGTGTGAGGATAATGGGAAACAATTCTTTCGATGGAATCGGACAGAACATCAAATTCGTTAAAAGTTGAATTTCTGTCCAGGTTTGGACTTCGATAAATGAAACAGGTATGAATGATGTGCTTGTGTACCGTGAATTTTAACCATATAAAATTGAAGTGCGTATTTAAACATTTACCATATTGGGGTTGAAGTTGGTACGCAACATCATTACTTATATAAATCGCGAGACCGTGATGTGGGAAGAATAATGGCACTAAACTATACCCATGTAGAGTAAATTCCGAATCATCAGTGTTTTCACCTATGTAGGTACCTGAGTTTTACTTAGTGCCAAAACAGCTGGCCTGTTGTTTACAGTATGTATAGAAATTCATTCTGAAGCCCCGAATGTTGCTAAAATCAACCCTTAAATCACTTACAATTGAAAATATTCACAAAGCGAAAAACTAAAAGAAACAAGTAGTCTAATTTAACAATTAATAAATCTCAATACCAATTGCACTATTCAATACACATTGCCATTTATTAGTGTTATGCCTAAATGGCAACATGCATCAAATCCGCTCCTGGAATAAAAAGATTAACAATTATCAAATATCCATTTGTTGTTATCTATACTTGATTCATCGTACACTCTATGTGAGATTACCCACACAGTGTACACGATGTTCAGGCTAGATTAACTGTTAGTTGAGAAAGGGAAAGGATTGGACGAGGGATTAGCACTTGCTGACTGTGTTTACTCGTATATAATTTTTTTTTCTTTATTATTTTTGTTTTTGTTACACTTTGCGGCACTTATTTGGATTATTGATTTTGTTTCATTGTGGTGGCGTGTTAATTGTTTTTATTTTTGGGTTATTGTTTTTTTTTTATTTTTATTTTATTAGATAATTGAAGGGGAAATGGACTTTTTTTAAATATTTTTTGACAATTTAAGACGCACGCGTTGACATGCAGATCGGCACTGTATGGGAGGGGGTCTGTTTCCCTCCGTTTAGGCGAGAGAGGCAATTTTCTAAAACATTGATCTAAAACAGAAAAAAAAATTATTAAAAACAAAGGTAAAACTTGCAATGCCCTGTCATACCTTTAATTTTCATTTGAAATTAAGTTGTGCTTGTAAGTAGTTTTTAAAAAATTGATTTTCAAACTCGAGCAACATTCATCGAAACGCTATACCTTAGAAACATTACACATAATGAGTAATAAAAACAACATGAACAGAAAACAAGCACACAAAACATTTCTGCCGTCTATTGCTCGCTTGTCTCTAAATTTATGACATTTTGAAAATAAGTTTCCTAGATTTAGTTTCATTTGAAGTGTTCTTTTTTTTTGCTTTGTTTTTTTTAACAATCATTTATATTTTATGCTAAAAAAATAAATAAGAAGAAGGAAGCAAACCCTGCCGAAACGTCGGGAAAGTCAATGAAACAGATGTAGTTGTTTCATTGCCAATATTACAGTGAACAAAAAGGCCGAAGGAAAGATTTCATATCGATTCCACTCAACTTACAAATTCCAAATTGGTCAATAAATCATCTTAAGTTTTCGTTTTTATCAATATTATTTTATTTTCCATTGCATTGCAGGTTTAAATGTATATATTTAAAAATAATGTTTGTCCTTAAGTGAGCCCAAGGTCAATTGCTTGTTATTATTTTTTATTTTGTATATTGTGACGTTTCACATTTGATTTCATCCTTCTTCAGACAACTTTAACAAATACAAATATTTCTTATTTGTTTGTTTCTTTTTGGTACCCGTGTTTTTTTTTTTAAATTCTTTAAAAAGACGATTCAAAATTTTTCTTGTATGTATCTTTATCTTTTTTGGTTATTAATTTGTTTGAAAATTTATTTCAAACAAAATGAAGTTTTACTATATGAATATTTAAATTCAAAAACCGTAACTGACTGACTGACAGATCATCAAAATTAAGGAGCAGTTCCCGATATCTTTGAATCTTGTTATTTTGCCTACGGTAGGTCTTGTCATGCAAGCAGAGGAAAAACTCGAAAATTTGAGGTTTTCCATTCAGGGGCGTGGTATCCGCCCACTTCCTCAGAACTCATGTAAATTATATGGCACACTCCCGATTGCAGTAGAACAATGAAATTTGGTAGAACGGTAGGGCTCAAATTGCTTATAAAGGACCAAAAATACAAATTGAGGTTTTCTGTTCAGGGGCGTGGTATCTGCCCACTTTATGTGAATTGATGTTTGTTGACTGGAGCACTTCCGACAGCTGTAAAATGATGAAATTTGGTAAAACGGTAGGGCTTAAATTGCATACAAAGAGAAAAATATAAAATTTGAGGTTTTCAATTCAGGGGCGTGGTATCCGCCCACTTACTCAGAACTGATGAAATCATATGGCACACTTCCGATTGCAGTAGAACAATGAAATTTGCTAAAACGGTAGGGCTCAAATTTCATATAAAGCACCAAAAATAAAAATTAAGGTTTTCCATTCAGGGGGTGTGGTATTCGCCCACTTTCTGAGAAAATGTTTAATTTATATGGAGCACTTCCCATTGCTGTAGAATGATGAAATTTGGTAGAGCGGTATAGCTTGATGTATATTCAAAGCGAAAAATAAAAAATCTAAGATTTTTCATTTGAAGTGTCTTTTTATTGTCATTTTGAAACTATACATGCATTTGAAAATTCATGACTTTTCTTAGAACTAGAGTGCTCGATTTGGTACTCTATGTTATGTTAACATGAATGAAAAAATAAAACATTTGCATACCTAAAAAAATTATGAGTTTACATAAAAAAAACTCTTAACTGTGATGTGAACTATAATAAAACCACTAATAAGGCTATTAATTGGTGGGCTTAAAAAAAGGAGTTAAAATTGCAACAAAAACATCATCGCATCCTCAACAATTATTGCTTTTTTATGACTTTGAGCGGATGTAGGTACTAGTATTTATAATTAAGGTACATAGGTATGTAAAGGTGTGTCCAGATCAAAGAAACATTCTTGAAACATTTCAGAAACTTTTAGAAAACATTTCAGAAACAGAGAAACATTTCTGAAATGTTGTGTGGGAGTATGTGAATTGTTTTAGTTTTTTGTATAAATTGTGTGAAGTTTCTTATGCTGTTATTGTTTTTTAGTTTGATGTTAATTTTAATGATTTTTTGTAGTTCTTTGGCTACTTTGTAGCATGGTGCGGTTTTGTAATTTATCAGTGGTCGTATTGGTATTCCGGTTTTGTGGATTTTTGGAAGTCCTGTGAATTGTGGTGCTTGTGCGTTTGGTTGTTTTAGTTTAAATTTATTAAAGTTTGGGCAGTTATTTATGGCTTTGTTAACCTCTTTGACATATGTTTTAGTTGGGTCGCTTTTTAGTTTAGTTATGTTATTGTCGTTAAAGAATGTTATTATTTTGTTGATGTATTCTTGTTGGTCAATGATGACTACGGTGTTTCCTTTGTCTGCTTTTGTTATTATTGCTTTGTTGTCATTTAATTTTTGTTTTATGTTCTTTAGGTTGTTTATGTCTTCTTTGTATTTGTTTTGGATTTCGTTTTGTATTTTGTTGTTTTTTAAAATGTTTTTTAGTTTTCTGTTGACTATTGCTCTGTTTTCATTTTGTATTTCTTGTGTATTGTTTTGATAGCTGCTTCAGCGTTTACTACTTCTTGTGTTATGTTATTTTTACTGATTTTAAAGGTTTTTGTTTCTGATTTTGTTAGTTGTATATTAGTACTGTTAATTAATCTTACGTATAATATCTCGTAGAGGCTGTTCATACTTTGAAAAAAGTTGGAAATAATTCTTCTATAGAAATTAAAAATCCATAAGAACGATTAGATTTCCTTAAATCAGATTGATGCTTTTTTATTTTCTGGTCGTCAGGAAGGACTCATATTTCTGCAATTTTGTAACCTAAGAAAACAATCTCTCTAAGGAGAAAATGACATTTTCGGGGTTGAAGTTGCAGATTGAATTTTTCTAAACGTTCTAAAATTGAAATTAGTTTGTTACCTATTATGACTATTTAAATTTTTTTTCGTCTAGGTAGACAAAACATTTGACTCCTTGGAAACCACTAAGAATATGATTCATAAAGCTTTGAATAGTAGTTGGTGCTCCTTTCAACCCGAATGGCATTCTATTAAACTCATAGTACCCTGTACTTGTACTAAAAGCTAACTCAGAGAGGCGTCATCGATGAATTCGTTTTCGACAAAGTTGGAGAAAATAGTTTTAAAATACATTTTTACCGTTGAAAACAAAACGTGAATACGTGGTTCTTCGGACTGGTACTCAATGTTAATTTTATTTGTTAATTTTAAAATTTATTGCAAAAAATAGAAGTATAATTTTAATTCATCTGTCAAATGTGCATAAATGCTATCAGCTAAATCTGAATTCTGTTCTAGCTGATATGTGATGAAATAATGTTTCAACGAAACCCACTGCTCTAAGATTCGCGATACAATATTTTCAAGCGATAACCACCTGGTAGAAGATGTTTTTAATATCTTATGGGAGTTTGTGTTGAAATATTCTTGAAATTCACGAAAATCGGTTTTTCGCTTAGAGCTGTGGAAAAAAAAAACAAGTAAATCTCTCGCTAATCAACATCCTGCGGTATCTTTTCCGAAGCTGCAATGGAACAAAAATGAATGGAATGACATGTACATCCCATTACAAATAAATTATTTCGAATGTTTTTAAAAAGTGCCTGGAACACCTCCCCTTTCCCCCATTGTAACGGATACATTGTCAGACGCAAATCCGATCATATTTTGTAATGGGACATTGACTTCTTAACAATATTTTATTAGTTTATCAAATATTTTGTTTTTCATCAGAACTTATCAATTTGATAAGACCGAAGAACCTGTCGATGACACTTGAACCGAAACCGAAACCTTTCTGCCAGATTGATTAGCGTACAAGCAGATGACCATAGTGAATAACATACTTTTGCACTATGCTCTGTTCAATTTATATTTGCAGTACAGGGAAGATAGGATATTTGCCTTTCAGTCTGACCATTATGGATTTCAATAAGCTATCTTTAATTTAAAGCTCTTACAGGATTGCCGTAGTAGCATTAAAAATTGCCGCAAATTTCAGAAAAATATTTGCTACCAAAAGCTCGAAAAAGCTTAAATCCTGAAAGTTACATAGCACAAACCAAAGAAAATGCCATATGAATTTCTATCAACTTGGCAATGGTAACTCTGATTCAGTGTTTTTTTTTAATAAACGCAATAAGGGTTGGTTGCAAATTGGCGATCACTGATCAGTCTCCTTTCACCGGTGGAGCAGATAAGTCATGATGGGTTGTGCGTGAGCTCAAAGAAGATTACACAAACAATTTTAATGTAACTCAGGGATTTTCTTTCTTATTTCAGTGGCAATTTCTTAAGTTAAGGTGCCGTGCAAACAGCAGCAGGCACCAGTGTTTCTGAAAAAGCTCCCCTATAAGGCCTGTACTGTAAATATAAATTGAACAGAGTATAGTACAGTGTATCTTAGCAAAAGTGTGCCATTCATGTTTGTGAAATTAAGATTGTGGAATGTGGAACTTGGAAGTGCACTTTCATGGAAAATATGTAAAGTGATCGAGAATATCGTGAATTCTAGGCAGCGAGAAAGCGTCACCAGTTGTTATGTCATTTATTTTTCGAAAGTCTATACTACAACCCTGTATTTTCGAAAACCACTTTCGTCAGTTTTCTTGGGAACCACCAACAAATTTTATCTTTATATAATTTATCAATTTGATCATTTATTATTTTACTATGTACCTCTGGTATTCGGTATTGTTTTGTATTTATAAGGACTTTGTCATTTTCAGTTAGAATTTTGTGATAAATTGCAGTTGTATCCGGAAGTGTTTCTCCTTCAAGATGAGAGATATTAGAAAATCTTTCGCATATAGCTTATATTGTAGCTCTTTCTTCTTAATTTAAGATCGTCTCTGAAATTAAGTTTTTTAATTAATTTTTTTTGTACTATTTTTTTAGAACATAATTTTTCAGTGGGATGAATGATGATATCATTTAAAATTATTTCATTGGTGCTCACGTTCGCTAAACTTATTACTATTGAACTAATTTTTACTTTTCCTACGGATGACGCTAGGTAAATTTGTGGGCTTATTTCATGAGAGTGACAAACAAGTTCCGTACCTTCAGCAATCTTGATTGGACATTTGAAAAGTACATCATTGCGAGAATTAACAGTGATTCTCGTAATGGCTATTCTTACATGACCATAAATTAAGGCAAAAAATCCTGCAATGTCCCAAATGCAGTTGAATTTTTTTGCCATTTGTCAAGAATGTAAAAAATTCAACTTCATCTTTGGTTCCAACGCTCATCCACAATGATATCCTGATAAATAGCTCTTTAGATGAAGCAAATGTACTTGCCGCTCATTTTGCTGCCAGCTCTACGTTGCCTGATAGCAACATTGCCCCTCCTGTACTTGAGAAAGTAAATAATTCAATGGGACAGGTATATTTCCGCAGTCGTACAGTTGCAAAAGCCCTTCAAGATCTTGATATAAGCAAATCCGCTGGTCCTTATGGTATACCCCCATTCATCTGAAAGCGGCATTTGATAGAGATTGGCATCAGGCTCTCTTATTGGAAATGTGTGCGTTTGGTATTAACGAAACTCCTATTCTTTGGATTTGAAATTACCTTCTATTGTGATATTAGACGGTTTCAAGTTTGAGCTTCACAAAATAAATACTGGTGTTCCCCAAGGATCTGGTTTTTCTCTGACTCTCTTCCACATTTTTATAAATGATCTCTTGTCTGGAACTTCTTATCCACTTCATTGTTTTGCCAACGATTTTACTCTCAGGTTCTCATACACGTTCTTAAATTCACGTCTATCTCCTTAGGAAGTGGAATTGTAATGGTATCGTATGATTAGTTTATTAAACTCCGTTCTATAAAGCATTGAGGGTGGCCGTGGCGCGATGGATGTGTGCTCGCCTGTGAACCTCATGATCACAGGTTCGATCCCTGCCGTCGTCTATGTCATTATAATTCCATTAAAAACCTTCTAAAATTGTCATCAATGAGTTGCTTGCTTACTCATTACATGTTGTTTAGGCATAACACTAACAACATGTAATTGAGTTAAACTAGTATGCCCAACAAGGATGAACACGAATAAAATAATGTGAATTATAAGCGACATAGAAATAAGACACGGCATTCTCCGCTTTAGTTCAGCCGCCATCCCTGGAGATAAAATATCTGAGACAACAACCTTCAGTCTCAGAACATCGTGCCACACATCTTTCCTATCCTTCTTTCTCTTCCTTAACTTCACGCCCGGGCCCTGTTCAAACATTTAAAGGGTAATCATAATCCCTTGAGCGCGTGTAGATTATAAAAAAAAAAAAAAATTGTTAAATGGGGTATAAGAAATCGTGTGGAGTTTAACGCTTTGAAAACTCAATGCTATCTATTGACGTTGAAGCAAAATGTCCCCCTTATGCCATTATCTTTGAATGGCACTTGCATCGAAGAAACCGAAAAGCTCTCTATACTCGGTATGTGTGTCAACGACGATCTTCGTTCGAATGATCACATTCTTGAGACCGCCAAAAATGCTGTTGAATGCTTAGAATTTCTATATCGATGTACGAAATTTTTTAGCCTCACTGATCTGGCTGCCAATTATAAGACGTTTACACGTCCAAAACTCGAGTATATCTCACACCTTTGGGCAGGTGCAGCACAAACTTCTCTCTAGTTATCGAATAAAATTCAGAACAGAGCATTTAAACTAATAGGAAACAGAGCTATCATGTTTCCTTTTTTTATCCAGAAAACAGTTGCATTCCGCCCCTTTGACTGTTCACCCGTGATACCCGCTTCACTAGGAATGCTCATCAGTTCATCCTCGAGCCTAACTTTGGTTGTACGTTCAAATATATAGATTCGTTTTTTAGTCGCACAACACGATTATGGAATAACTTACCCGGCACTGTTTTCCGAGTTCATCGACACCTCCTTTCTCTCCCCCCTAAATTTCCCCGTCGACCGTGCTGTGCTTAACAATATTAGGGTTTAGGGTCTCTTAACATACCCTTGAGCGCGAGTGAATTATTAAAAAAAAAATTGGCTAGGCTGCACAATTAAACCTTCACCCGGATTTACATCACCATCTACTTCATCGTCACTAACGGTTTCCACTTTAGATGCTTGCGATACCGAAAGCAAAATTAATGCATCAAACTGGATGTTACAAACAAAAATATCGCCATATCCAAGCTTATGTATTCCTGAAGGCTGCATCCCATGTCTTGTGCATTATGTAGTTGTGAAAATTGCTCTTGGATTTCTCTGAACTCAGGTTCAGACACACCAAAGTCGACGTGAATTCCATTGAGTCTTAGCTCTGCCAAACAAACAGTGTCATATTCATCCCATTGAAAATGTTTTCCAAATCCAGCTTTGATAAAACAATTTTGTATTGTCGAGCTCCTTACATCGCAGGTCCATGACATTGAAACATTTTTTATGTACTCCAGTAAACTCATTTTTTGATTTCAGTCAAAAAAATCTTTTATGCCCCTATTATGGATTACAACTCAACTTAGTTCAGTTGTCATCAACACAACTCAACTCATAGGCAACCAAACAATTTTTTCGTATAATGCAAGACAACTAAAATCAGTTGTAATGAAAAAATACGTTGCCGTCTTTTAGGAGTCGATTTGCTGTCAAAACCAGCTGCTCAACATGAAATATGTATATACAAAAGCAAGAATAAGAAATTGCATGATGGAAAGTTCTCTCGATTTGTTTTTCGGTGATTTGGAAGATGAAAATTTCCTTAATGTAGCCAAAATAAAAAAGAATATCCGTATATTTAATAAACTTATGTACACTTCTATTCCTAAAGTAGACATTTTTTCGATTCGAAATAGTTTTCCTAAAACAACCAACGTTCCTCAGCGATTCCACCAATTGTTATACTTGCTACTGCTCTTCGGTTCATGAGCGAAGGAAGTTGCCAAAAGTGTAGTGGCAATGATTTTAATTTAGGACTGACTCAATCGATAGTGTCAGTTGAATTAAAACAGTGGTAGATGTGATTGAGGAACTCATTTGTGGAAAACGCATAAATGCTCAGCTAACATAGAGCAACAAGTCGTTCAAATTGTGATGGCCATGTAGTTTTCAAACTAAAATACACTCATTACATTCTATTTTTATTAAAATTGTTGTTTAACTTACTGTTTTGTGTCCATATTTTTTATCCGAATGCAGATTTTTTTATTAAAATGTTCTACACAACTGCTTCCAACCAGTTGTCTGATTTTGACGCTTATTACAACCGAAGCACAACTCAACTTACTTACATGATACGAAGAGACAACTGAAAAAGTGAAAAGTCGGCCATTTTGTTAGTTGTCTGCTAATCGACAACTGGTTGTGCTTTGACAGTCAACTGGTTGTGATCGATAATACCAATTTTAAGAATTACAACTAAACTATAGTTGAGTTGTCTTCCATAATAGAGGGGTTGTTTTTCTTTTCCACTCATGTTTGCAGCAATCATACATGTGAGTTTTTTTGCCTTTAAACGCCAAGGTTTTGTTTGGAAGACATTTGTAAAATAGCCCAGTTTCGTCAGCATTAAAGATATTATCCTCTCTGTAGCCTTCGATCAATTTTGGCAGTACGTACTGTTTCCAATACTCGCAGTCTTCTTCATTAATTGCGGCACTTTCCCCCTAAAGGGTTTTTTGAACAATGCCGTTTTCTATTTTCATTAAACTTACCTTTTTTTAATTTTTCAAGTAAATTTGTACTTGCAGCAAAATCAGTGCAAAAAAAAGGGAAATTGGACGATAGTTAGAAGTTGAAGAAAATTCGCATGCTGAACAAATGCTGTTTTCCATGTTTTCTTGGAAGCCGACATAAGGAGTGTCAGTGAAGACGAGTGTTGGAACCGGAGACCAACATTTTTAAGAAAAAATGTTAGTACGCCAATTTAAAGTTTTTATTTTTGTTCGAATAAAAATTAAACAAAAAGAAAATTGAGCCGTTTTCGAGATTCAAAAAAAAAATATTTTTCTTAAAGTATTGAAATGCAATGTTTTTTAAACCTTTTAGAAGCTTCTCTCTAAAAAATTTCATTAAAATCCGTTATGCCGATAGTGAGAAATTCAAAATTTTTAAAAATCGTTCTATAGTAGGTACAGTCAGTAATATCTTGTTTTCAAATTTTTTTTATTAAATTATAGATCTTAAAAATTAATAGAAAGAAAAAAAATTTAAGCAAAATTCTCGGAACCGTTTTTGAGAAAAATAAGATTTTCGAAAACCATTTTTTAACATTCGTATGGAGGGTACCGTTATTTTTAGGTACAATATTTTTTTCTTTTAATATACGAGTATTGTAGATTATCTTCAGAAACTTTTATTTATCAAGTTTTAAAAAAATCGAGAATGGGACTTTCGAAATATTGAAATAGGGAGCCATAAGAAATAATGATCAAAATCGGTCGTACCGTTTTTGAGAAAATCAAAAACAAATAAAATGGTTCCAAGAGGGGTAACAAAGATAATAATTTTTTGGAAATTTTTTTTCAACCATTACCTAGGCTTAACTAAATGAAATTTTCTGAATTTGTTTTTAAATCTTTGGGACAGTTTTTGAGAAAAAAAATATTTATAAAATTTCGAAAAAAAATCGTATGGCAGGTACCGTTATTTTTGGTCTTAAAAAAAAAGGAAGAAAACATCCGTGGGGAAATTAAAACCCATATCTACCATGTTTGAAGAAAATCGGCAGAGCAGTTTAGCTGCAATCGAACAGGCAGACAGACAGAATTGCGAGACTCACTTTTTTGGTCTTCGCTATCATCGTAATGTCAACTTTGATCAAAATCTCGAGTTCGATTTTTTTTTACGAATGCATAACTTGCCTTACAGTACCTATAAGTCGCAAGTAAAAAGGGAAGCATACACTCATAAGAAAAAAGGCTAACAAAAAATTCCTATGTCAGAGCACAGTAAGTGACATTTTCTTTTCTTTTTTTCCCTACAGTTGTGTGGGATGCCACTTTGCTGCAATTGCAGTAGATATTTTGCACTTTCCGCAAAAAATAAATCTACTGCCACTAAATCCAATCTCCTGCACTTTTTCATTTTCAGCTGTAAAAATAACTGCTGTAAGTTACAGCGGTGACCTCCTTTAGTTTGCCTGAATGAAGCCAATTCATTGTGAACTTGGCTACATTTTCTAAAATGACAGATGAAATTGGCTGAATGCTTTCAATCATGAAACAAATCTCTGTCTCCTTTTCTATTGTGCTCCCTTTTTTTGTTAAAACTAACGGGAATCTGATGAATTTAAATTCGTTTATTATCATCGTCCGAAAAAAAAAATTTTACAATAAACATGGATAAATATTTAATAAAAACCACAAAAAACAGGTACAATTTTTCCGAAAACTTAACTTACGCTCATGTTATAAAATAATTGTTTTTCTTCTCTGGAGAAACAGCAAAAAGAACTATTTCTGAAAATGATAGCAACAAACAGTCTGCGGGAGAATCTGAACCACTCGCTGGATATAGCCAAGTTCTAACATCGTGAGTGTTTTCTTTTAGTTTATAATTATTTTCTTTTTTATAATAATAAATAGAAAAGAAACTCCTAATGCCGCTCAAGAAAATGAATGTTCAGAAGCAAACAAAATGTAAGCAAAAATAATAGCAAGCATGGAAACCATTGTATTCTTGGCTCAAGTGTGTCGACGGGCAAAGTTTTTGCAAAACTTGCTTCAAAATGCTTGATAATAATAAAACAAATTTGGAAAAACATGGCGCATCAAGATTTTATTTGGAAAAGTCCAAAAATACAAGCCTTATTCCAGATTTGTTTCGGGAAGTTTCCTTAAGAAACAATGATCATTCGAAACTTAAAACAGAAATTACTTGTGTTATGTTCTGTGTTAGTAATAATTAGTAATAAGCTGAACTGAACTGAAACTGAACTAGTTATATGGTGAATTCTGTGATGGGGCCTTTTTTTTGCCCAAGAATAATTAAGTAAAATTTTGAGAACTCGAAAATTTTCTATTATTATTGACGAAACAACAGATGTTTCAACTAAAAAAATGTTTAGTAGTTGTAACACTTTGTTTCGATGAGCAGAAAAAGAAGATTTTTAGATTTATAATATTAGAATTGGCCTTGCAACGGATAATGCGTACATAATGAGCGGCAGCGTATGGGGTAAAGGCAAAAATACAAAATTGCATTTATTTGCTCCAGCAGCTGACAAAAAACTACTAGATTTTATTGAAAAGAGAATTAAAGATAATTACAATCACTTTTCCCATAGCCCTAAAATATGTGAAGCTTTTAAAGAATTTGAAGAATATTTTAACATACAAAACCATAGGATTTTAAACATTTCATACACCTGTCGGTTTAGAGTGTTGTTAACCGTCTTCTAGAGCAATGGAACCCACTACAGCATTATTTCACTCTTTTTAATTTTGAAAATTTAGATTCAGTAAAGAAAATCACTACTTTTTTAAATAATCCTTTAAATAAACTTTATATTCTCTTTCTGTCGTATGCCTTAAATTTAATAAATAAAAAAAATAAAATATTAGAATCAGAGTTTTCACAGATACATCTTGTTGAACAATATATTTTCAATCTCTATATGGAATTTTATAAATTTTGATGCAGTTAATACATTGATTTAAAAGATTTTGCCCTCCATCAGTCTCTTTCAAATATGTATTTCGGGATAGAGTTTCAAGAATAAATTAATGCAAATAATTTTGAAGAATTAGAAATTATTAAAATAAAAAAACACATTTTAAATTTGTATGTAGAAATTTGTCTTCAAATTGAAAAACGTTTCGATTTTAACAATCCAAAAATAAGCTGCTGAAATAGATACATAGATGCAAAATTAGTAATCAATGGTGCTATGCCATCAATATTACTATTTTAGAATGCTTTCCATTTACCGATTGCAATAAAGAAGATTCAAATAGTCAGTAAGGGTCGTTACTAGGGAACCAGGAACTTTTATGCAAACATTATGATCCTTTAGACTGTTCAAGACTTTGGTTTGATTTACTCGGTACAAAAAACGCTCTGGGGGAAAAATATATGTCCAACTTTGTGAGTTGGAGAGCGAAAGTTTTCGACTGTAAGTCTAGAAAAATAAATTACGAAACAAATATATCTCTGGAAAATGTAATTTTGTGTTAAAAAATGAATGTCAGCAAAAGATGTTGGACACCGTCAGACTCTCCTGGGCTTCTAGAGTTCTTTCAAAATTTTAATTTCACAGATGGAAAAGTACACTTGCGCGTGCTTGTCATGCATTTGAACAGTGTATATCTGGCTTTACATAGCGCATGTTGAGTCTTGCATGAATGAAGTGCGAAAGAGAAAGAAAGAAAAAAAAATGAAACAGAAAGAAAGATTTCTCGACATGCACGGGTAGGATATTCCTTGCATGTTTTTGACGTTTCTCTTTCTCCTTCTCCGTTATTTTTCAAATTTGCTTCACTTCGTTTTTCTTCTTTGTTAAGCAAACATTTCTAATATGGCTACTGCTAATGAAAATTAAATAAAATGGACTAAAGCTTTAACATGCGAGTTGATTTTCATTTACGAAATGAATCTAATAAATTGTTGAAATCATTCCGTGATTCCATTTTTGTATTTTAATTATTTTTTTTTGATGTGTAAACATCTTTCCCGGCGGTAGAGTGAATCCAAAACGTGGGTAAAACTTGTAACCCGTTACGGTTACACGTTACGGTTACACGTTACGGTTACACGTTCTGTGTAGCAACCTACCTTACCGACGATTGCATTTAACACCATGTTTACATTGGAAATATTGCGAACTTACGACATCGTGTTTACATTAGCCGTGTTTTATTGGTTAGTGAATACACTACATATCAAAATTTAACATTGAAAACAACAACAAACGATTAGTGAATAAAAATAAGCTAGTAATTGAAATGGATAATTTAGTGAAGATAGAGTTTCGGATGTTGAAATGTAGGTGGTGTTTAGGTGGTGTCCGAAAAAGTATATGTGGCATACTTGAGGGTATGTTCGTTGGTATTTATTTTGTTATACTTTGCCGTTACTAATCCAAAGTGTGATCGCTCCGAAATTTACAGAACAAATATTTTTTCAAATGCAAAACTTTAATTCATACCATAATTCCGGCTTTACACTACTGCCATTAATTTATTGGTTAGTGAATACACTACATATCAAAATTTAACATTGAAAACAACAACAAACGATTAGTGAATAAAAATAAGCTAGTAATTGAAATGGATAATTTAGTGAAGATAGAGTTTCGGATGTTGAAATGTAGGTGGTGTTTAGGTGGTGTCCGAAAAAGTATATGTGGCATACTTGAGGGTATGTTCGTTGGTATTTATTTTGTTATACTTTGCCGTTACTAATCCAAAGTGTGATCGCTCCGAAATTTACAGAACAAATATTTTTTCAAATGCAAAACTTTAATTCATACCATAATTCCGGCTTTACACTACTGCCATTAATTTTGTCATAAAATATTGAATCAATTTACGCGAAGGCGATTGGTTTCGATTGATATATTTTATCAGTTCACTGGCATTTGTTCAAAAATGTCATGTAATTGCGGCATTATGTTGAATTTATATAACAACTGAAAAAATTGCACATTTAAGTTAAATTAATACGATGTTAAGGCTGTTTTAGTATGGAGCTAGGTTAAGACAACGATTTTGCAAAATTTTAATCAGACACAGCATCATACTTTCTCTTCACTTTTATTGAAGTTAAACTCTCAGAATAGGTACCTATTTTATTTTGTTAGTATCGTTCTAACTTCATATGACTCTTTAACATTTAAAAACGTCAAAATAGGTCTGTTTTCTTAGTTTTTTGCACGAACTACCATTGTTTTAAGGTTGCTCAGAATCAATTTATTAAAAGAAATTACCTTAGGCTAGGCGGTTTCTTAACTGTTTGGTTCAAGAAACTAAAAAGTTTGTGTTTTGACACAAACAAAACGATTGCCTAAAATGACTTCGCTATTTTGTGTAACATATAATTATATGCACCTGCGCGGACATTCAACCAAATTGTTCATCTGTTTTCTATAAGTATCCAAACAGTTGTGCAACTAAAAATTGAATGTGCGCTCCTAGCCTTAGGATGATATTAGTTAAAAAATATTTAAAGTTAGAAAACTACTTTAAAGTTAGGAAATATATAAGAAGTATAATACTACTACCTTAATAAGAGGCTGTTTAAAATTTTGCGCCAATATTATTTTATTGAGTACAATGTTTTTTTTCTCCAATACTCCAATACATATATGTGAGAACATTTTGAGTAGATTGTAGAAAAAATATATATTTTCGCACTTTTGTAAGTTTTAAATCAAATTTAGCAGTGAGAAAAACTCTAAATCAACTCGATCTGCATTTTCATGAATATTTCAACTCCAGCTTAAAACGAGATACAGATCTTTCGAACACATCCGTGTAAGTTAATTCAACAAGTAGGAAGGAAGTGTGAGTTAAAGAGTGAATAAAGCGTTTTTTTGGTGCTTGTATTACTGCGCTAGATATAGATTACCAATAAAACGCGCCTATTGGAAACTTTGAGTACTGCAATCTCGATTTTATTACTTTCCATTGCTGGCTAGAACTAAATTCAATCCATTAACGAAAGATTTCATAGTGTGTTCATTCAATGTTTTTTAAACAAATCCAGTTCACGTTAGTGATGGACAATTAAATTTTATTTTATGCTCCCAAAAATGTATTTTCAGAATTGACATTACATAAAATGTACGATTGGGTCGCACGAACTTGCTCTTATGTATTTGCAAAATCGTCGTTTTAACCAAGTTTCATTGTAAAACAGCTTTAATATCGTACTAATTCGACTAAAATTTTGCATCTTTGTCTTTCTAGAAAAAGTTTGGAATTTTGTTTCTAAATACAAAAAAAGTAATACTCAAACTTTTGAGGAGCTTTAGCATAAAAAAACGATCAAAATCGGTTGTACCGTTTACGAAAAAATCAAAAACTTAAAAAAATGTTCCAAAAACCATTTAAAATATTGTTCAGGGCAATCAGTTGACATCTACAACGAAATATTCTCGATACGTCAAAATTTAATTTGTCCTCTATATCTGTCATATACCATATAATTATTTTAATTATCGAATTAAATATTCTTTATTATATCAAAGTATACTTTTGGCATTCACTATATCAAAATATAGATCGTTCTCCATCTCCCAAGCCATGAACTGAATGATGACTGCGAACTTCAATGGATTAAAAAAATTAGGTTTTGCCACTTATAATTCCAATACAAGGTGGAAATGATGTCAATCGGTTTATAAATCTCTGACGAAGGGAGTAAGATAAAGTACAGAAACCTAAAAAAAAAATTAAAGGATTGGTTTGACTTTGATAAGATGAACTCTCCATCTAGTGGCTTGTCAAAAAAAAAAGTTTCGACATTTTCGCTGCATGATAAGTATATTTGTTGGCGGCGTTAAGACAGATATACATTGTTCAAATGCATGACAAGCACGTGCAAGTCTATTATTTCAGTGGCAAGAGGACGTTGCCCTTTGTGAGTTTTTTTTCTGTAAAATTGTGTTTTTACGGATTTCTTTGAGATTTTTTAAATTTTATCCGAGTAATTTGTTTTATTTTATCTGTCCATTTCATCATATAATTTTGGTTTGGTGTTTTAATATTTTAATAAGTGCTTATTATGCTGTGCTGTGTTCTCATCTCTTCGACGTACTATACGCAAATGAACCAATAAATGCATGATCAATCATCAATCTTGCATATACAATATTTCTATGCAGTACGCTAGATTGAAAGGTTTTGGATTTTTCTTCAAGCCTACATCCGATCTATATGTTTGACTTTTTCAATAATATACTTACACGCGCGCTTGTCATGCATTTGAACAATGTATATCTAGCTTTAAACGCAATTGCTGAGGTTGAGAAAAAGTTCATTCTTCTTTGTGGTTTTCTTTTTTTATATTTGGCGTTCGCTCAGTGAAATTCACTTAACTGAGTAGAGTAAGGAGTGTGAAAAGATGTCTCCTTTTTGCATGAACAAATTTAACTTACATTAAAAATCGCTTAAAGGCACTGATGTACTCGAAATTAAGCCAAAAGAGAAACAGAGATTAAAATCGGATTCGTGTAAAAACAGTATATTTTCTATCAGATAACATCCCTGTTTGAATATATGTAAGTGCAAAAAGCAACATCCCTGTTTAAACATAAGTCAAACAAACTTTATGTTACACAGCCGAGTCCACTTACTCCTAACACACGCCACGAACTACTTCATCGAAGCATATTGTCGATAAGGTTTTTGGGTTGTGTGAAATGAATAAGTGCCGACACGGCAGTTCGCAACTGCTTGGTTCGAGCAACTAAAAGGTTTGTGTTTTGACTAAAAGGCTCTGTTTCTTAATAAGGAATAATCATAGATGTCTATAGTTTCTATGTGTAAAGCTACATATGTAGAGATATTTTTAGATTTAAGTACAAGTGAAAGGGTTAAATTGTGGGAAAAAAGTGGCTTCCATTTGAATATATGTATTATGTACATACATATCTAAAGTCACAAACTAAATAGTACGATTGCATTGTATGTTTATTGAGTACGTTCGATAACAAAAATTTGGCACTCGGACGAACGTTGATGTTTACACATCTTAACCGTGAGTCCTGGCACTCACACTTTTTTTTTTAATAACTAAGCCGAAAACCGAAACACCGAACGAACAACGAAAATTGAAATGAAATATATGTATGTACATATAATGTAGGTATAGCAGCATTACTACGAAACCACGTCCCATCATAGTAAATATTATAAGTTGTATTTACAATGATGAAATACAATTTCCTCGTTCTTCCATTATTCCTGTTTCCTCTTTCTTTAAAATACTCTCCATCTTTTTTAGCAGGGACTTATCAAATATTAATATAAATAGTGCCAATAGTCTCTCTCTTCTAGAACTATAGATTTTATATACAAAGATGATACTTTACTATACTCTGTCCAATGGGAGAGCTTTTTCTAAAGCAGTGGCGCCTGATGCACCCTCACTACAATGCGTTAAGAAAAATGCCACTAAAAAAAGAGCAAGCCACTGACTTTTCTTAAAGAATTGTTGTTGTAATTCTTTGCAAAAAGTTATACACCCCAACATGACCGTCGTCGTATCCCACTGCTGATGAGATTGAGATACTGTCAGGAGTCAGGAGTGTCAAGTGTCACTCAATACGATCGTGCGCTCTTTATCTACATCAAAACAGAGTTACCATTATCATTCTCAATTGCAAGCAAGGAGCTTTTTCAGTGGTTTTTATTAAGGAGCTTTTGGGATTTGAAGCTTTTGAGAACACATTTTAAGAAGATGAGTATGTTGAGTGTTGTCGTATTGCTTTTCAACTTAAAAAAAAACGCGCCTTTTATATTACCACTTGGTGTTGTGGGAAAAGGTAAATTGAATATTGTTTTCAGTCGTTTTGAATCGACAGACGGTAGCCCTACGCGTTTTTTACTCTCATTTGCGGCGATTTATAATGTAAACTACGGAATCCCTGTGAGAGCTTTAAAAGGCGACACACTTATGCATGGCAATGCAACCAGAATGAGAGACAAACGTCTTATCTTCCCTGTACTGACAATTTTTGTTGGACATTTTATAAAATAACCCACAGTGTGTAAAGCTTAGAGTTATTGTACCACAAAATTTCACTTATCTTTAATGTATATAGAAACATATTTTCAAAAAAACCCATAGATATATATATATATATATATATATATATTATATTTTTTTTTATTTAATTTTTATAGCCGCAGAGTTGCTGATACTACTAGCATTTTTTTTGGAAATATCTAGAAGAGGAGGCCTAGTTTTGGTTGCTTTAGTGGTTACTTCACTTGCTTTGATGTTCGTTGCAAAGCATGCGCCAGCAATAACAGTTCCTAACATAGGTGAGTTGGTTAAGGTTTTCAAATTATGGAAAGCATTAATCTATAATAGGTTTATATAATTATAAAAACAAAATTCAATTTTAAAGTCTTGAATATTGGTAAAAAAAAAATGTGTGTACTTATGTTCGTACGCGCGATTTATGTTTTATGTAGCCGCAATGAAATAAAAAAAACTTTTTTCTTACTACAATTTGGCCACAGGCCTCTTACGCTTTATTGATAAAATAACTACAAAACAAAATATTAATCAGAAAACCAAAATAGTCCGCCGTCCAAGCGTCGCTGCAACTATCAAGGTTCTATACGTATTGTTGGCTCCGTTGGTTTATAATACCTTTGCTTTTATAGTTATTGATTGTTGACACTGCATTTAATGGTTGAATAAGTTGATGTTGCTGATGTTGCATTTGGTTCATTTGGTTGTTTGGGTTGACCCAAATGTGCTGATGTTGCATTTATTTCATTTGGTTGTTTGGTGGGTATGTTTGTAGTGGCTATATCATATGTAACTCCTCCTCGGTTTAAGTAAGAATTCTCCTGAATTCTATAATTTACTTGTTTTACATTGTATACTTTATTATATATTTAACTGCAAAAATAGGTTATGCTTACTGTTGTACAAATAATCACAAGTCTGCAAAAAAAAAATTGAGAGCTGTTTTGATTTTTTTGCGTAATTCTTATGATTTTGGGTGTGTTGAATCCGAAAATGACTTTCATTTTGTCACGGAACGTCACGTTTTCTGACAATATGGGTATCTATGTTAAACAATTTATCATCTTAAAATAAAAGATAAAAGACTAAAAATATTTTTTTAAATTTATAATTGCGTAACAAAACTTATTTTTTTATCTAAAATACATTTATTAGTAAGCACTAAACACATAATCTTTTTCCCAGTGAGACTCCTTTTGGTACATTTTCGCTTGTGGGAAGCATCTGGAATGTCTCTCTGAAGCGTCCAACAGTAATCTGCCATCATTGAGACGCTCCATCTTCCCTGGTATCTTTTTTCCATCTCCTTAATATCTTGGTAAAATCGTTCACCTTGCTCTTCACTCACATCTCCTAAGTTATCTGGAAAGTAGTCGAGGTGGGAATTTAGAAAATGTACTTTTAAACTCATAAGGCAACCTAAAGCTTGAAATGCT
Organism: Philhelius festivus; assembly: GCA_963931855.1. Taxonomy (NCBI): domain Eukaryota; kingdom Metazoa; phylum Arthropoda; class Insecta; order Diptera; family Syrphidae; genus Philhelius; species Philhelius festivus. The sequence continues at coordinate 140,073,851 of OZ007554.1, forward strand.
TTTAACATTTTTTCAACGATTTGTTTGTTGTTTGTTCCGCACAGACGACATTGCACTATATTGAACCAAGATCTATAAAACAATGACGAGTTAATACCTAATTGTACTGCGCCATAGGGCTGGCGGTTTTTTCCAATTCACCAGTTTTCGGTTTTCCCGGCTATTTTCCAAACCGATTTAATCTGTTTTTAATCTGACAAAAAAACCGTTTTTTTCAATAACAGGTTTTCGGTTTTTTAAATACATAAAAAAATTTTGAATCTTAAAATATGTATGTTCATATCAAATAAACTATATGTATGTACATACAAACATGTACATGTACCTATATAAGCTTTTTTCAGAAAAAAAAATCATCTAGTGAAAGTGTTGTGTTACTTACATACTATTCTTTTAATTGAAATGAAATAAAATGATTTTCGAAAAAAACAGACATATACATATCTAGTTAACACAAAATCTCAATTTTTAAAATGATTTAAACTTCCTACCACTATACTAAATTACTTATAAAAGAAAAGGTGGAAGTGGTGAATAATGTCGCAGGTTGCACACAACGGCCGGTTTTTCCCATCTACTCCACTTTCTACACTAGCAGAGCGCGCACGTTCAGGTTACAACATTTTTATATTTGTTAATTTAGCTCACCCAGGACGTTCTTTAATAAGAAAGAAATGATAGTTATGGCCTATATACAATTAAAAACAGCAGTCAAAACAAAATTGTACCTATTATTTATGACTAAATAAGCCCAAAAAACATAAAAAAATAAAATTTAGCGTTTTGTAAAATAACCTGACGTTCTGGAATGTTTTTAGTATTTTTTTTAGTTTTCAGAACACCTAAATACATAGAAATTAGTTGAAAAAATCCAGACAGCTTTTTTGATGCAGACTTGTGTAATCATTATAATCATGCTGACGTTTATTACATGATATATTTTTTTATTACATGAAATATTTTTATGATATTTCAACTCTTTAATTTCTTTAATATTTTCAAAATTATTTGAAACATTATATCAAAAGTGATTGTTTTTTGAAAAGAAGTATTGAAATTACTTCCGGGGTACAAATATTTTTCTTGAACCTGGTTATTATATAAAAATTTCTTTTAACAAATATATTTGACAATTAAAAAAAATAATATGACGGTATAACAACTACATAATCCTCAACTTATTTATTTATTTCATTCATGCTACTTGCTATTGTTTTAACTTTATCTAATTTATAAAACAGAGTTATTGAGCTATCCACTCACAATTAACAAATGTAAAACTCTTATAATGTAAAGCTTTACAAAAAAAGCTCTTTTCATATGTCAAAAAAAGCTCTTCAAGCGTATAAAAGAACCGCCACTAGCCAATGTAAAATCACAAATCAGCCAGTGAAGCTATTGATATACAAACAGCTCATCAGACCCGTCATCAGCTACAATTTTCCTGCATGGTACACCATTTCGAAGACAGCAATGCTGAAGCTCCAAATCTTCGAAAGGAAAATACTAAGGATAAGCACCGGACTTATCTTCGATCGACAGCGAAGGAAGCACTTCAGCAATGAAAGACTCTATGAAGAAGCAAAAATCAAGCCACTGGAACAGTTTCTTGTGCAATTAGCGAAGAAGCTTATAGCTAGCACCACCAACCACCCAAACCCGCTGATGAGAAGGATGACCACCCAGGAACGACATCCAGAGCCTAGATACCTCACTGCTCTGGATAATATAGAAAGGATCCCAGCCGACAACGAACCAGCAGTTCGTTTCTACGCTGACGCCGAGTCAGCATATCACCGTGGCTGAAAACATCAAAAAACAACCCCCAACAACCCACCAACTGGACAACCGGGACTGAACAACCCGAGTCAAAAACCAAGACAATTTTTCATAATGCTAATTTTGAACCATGTACATTACAAATATTATAATTTTTAGAGTTTAAGTCATTTTATAAGTTAGGCCCCCTATGTGCCAACAAATTTCTACCCTATATATATTATCCTCAAGTTTCACAATTGTATATACATATTAAGTTCAATAAAAAACCTTGAAACCTTGAAAAATGTAAAATCACAATATCTTGCGACTTTGAACAGTTCAGATGATCACATCAGCCTCTGTAAATAAAAATCCAAGAAATATTGTATACTGTTTTTAAATTCCAAAAATCTTTTTGCAAATAAAACGGCACTTGCCAACAAAATTTGTAAATCTAAATCGAGTTGTTTGTGTTTTTTTCATTGTCCTTCATTTGTGATTGATATACATAGCTCTATGTGTTACCTCACTCTCTCACTCTTACTCTCATCGCTCTATAACGGTTTTATACTAAAATAAAACTGATATTAGCTGTATTTTATTTCCCCCAGATCTGATCCGGGTTGGATTTTGTTTTCAAAATAACATGTAAAACATCAAATACAAACAAAATTGGGCCTTGTGTTGTTTTTGTTATACATGTAATTTTAAATGAAGATCCAATCTGGATCAGATCTGGGGGAAAATAAAACGCAGCTATTATGTGCCGGAGAAAACACAGCGTCGCTGTTGAAGAAGCCATTAGCGGTGTTTTTTTGGAAAAGTTATCCGTAGTACAGTAGGATTTTATATGAATAACAAATACAACATCAGTAGTAGGATCATTGCCGATAAAAGGAGAAGTGAAATCCTGCTGCCGATAGAGATTTAACGTTTATTCGAGTGTCGGCAGTGACCCTCTTAAGCGCCAGCCAAGTGTTAACTTCTTCATAGCGTCTTCACCAGTAAGAAACTTACTGCGACGCTGTTTTCCTTCGGCACATAATATCGGTTTTATTTTAGTGTAAAACCGTCATATTATATGCCTGGTGAAAACAAAGCGTCGCTGTTGAAGACGTGTTTGTTATCTATTTGCGGGTGCTTGAATGAACACAAGGCTTTGATGATGAGAATACTAAAAAGATTTGATAATACACACAAAATAAATTATATTTCAATATCTATTATAATAGACTCTAGTAAATATTATACATATCTTCGCGATAGTATCAAGTCAACTTTACATATTCTCTCCGCGATACTTCAAAGGTCTTGACAAATATTAATTATTAAATATATTAAAACAAAACTTAAAATAAATTCAAAAAGTTACTTTCATAAAAAATTACCAAAAAGATTATTTTCTTTTGCGGAATAATCCAAATCTACGATCTTGCAGTAATGGCGTCTGAAAGTATTTTCCGTCTTCCAATTTCCTCTTGAAAGAATATCATTCACAGGGTGGTTTAGCTTAATGACGCTACTGCCGCCCGCACACTACCAGGAGTATAACTAATTCCAGACTCTCGTAACGTAACAGAATGTATCCAACCACCGATCAAAGTCCTTGAGGCTGGTCTAACCGGTCCCTTAACACTTATAAACAGATTCTCAAGATTATTCACTCTTGCTCTTCTCTCTTTAGAAAATACCGGGCATATACTTTTGTTTTCATGTTCGATTAATTGCCAAATCAACTGTCTATGACGGGCCGAATCAGTCTTCGATCCAAATGCTGGATGCAATACAATCTCGCTTCCATCATCAATAAATTCTTCAGATAAAACTCAATAAGGTTAAATCATAAAAGCTGATAATTCGAATCGTGACTGAATGCGTCGAGAAATTCTGCTATATGATCTCTCAGATCTATGGACACATATCTCTTGACAGCAGTCGTTCATCTTGAAGCAAACAAGTTGATAGAGGGCACCCACGATCTCTCGAAGACAAGGGCTGTTGCCGCCGGTAGAAAATGCCATTCGGGTATAAGTCCTCCCCTTGAAAGCCTGTCTGCTATAACATTGTACCTTCCCGGAAGGTAGAAGGCAGAAATTTGTATGCTGTATTAGTCGATCAGATGGAGAATCTGATAAGTCAGATCTAATAGGCCAATCGACCTTGTTCCTCCCTCCTTGCGAATGTATGCCACAAGAGTACGGTTGTCTTTTTGAAGCAAAATGTGCGAACCTCTTAAGTGATCCGCTCGGTCGCTTATAGCACTTATACCGCATACATCTCCTTCATATTGGAGTGTCAGCTTATATGTTCCCCTGTCCACTGGCCTGATATGGCTACCTCGTCTAATTGAGCGCCCCAACCTGAGGCTGTAACTGGAAAATTTGTTACTGCCGGCTTGTGAATTCGTGTGAACTTGTCCGCGGCTCCGAACCACCAAGTGACCTCCACCAAGGGATAGGGAGTGTCTGCCTTGCCCGTCTTCTGAACTTTCGAAGGACTATCTAAGGACAACGACAATTTAACCTTCCTCTTGAGATAACAAAACTTGCAAAATTTAACTGACCCAAAACACTCTAAAGTTAACGCAGGCTGCAAAATTGCTTTTGACTCAAGACTTGAAGAGAAAGTGTGATCCTTTCTTTTTTTAACCCAGGAACTCTATAATCTTCTTTGGTGTCAGAAAAGATTTTTTGAAATTTACCATCCAGCCAAGGACCTTTAAAAGTTCTACGATCTCCGCAATCTGAACAGTAAGTTTGGAAAAATCTTGGCAAACCAAAAGGAAATCGTAGAAATAAACTAAAACTCGAATACCCCTGCTTCAAAGAATCTCCGCGATCCAACAAGTTAGAACTGAAAATAACCTGGGAGGGGGGCTGACGAAAGGCCAAACGGAAGGCATGTAGTAGTACAGCTAGTAAGAGTCCGCCTCTGTATACAATCCTCAGAAAAGGTCGATGGCTTTCTGCAATTGGCACATGAAAGTATGCCTGCGATAAGTCTACCTTCGCCATCCAATCGTTTGCTTGTATAAAATTTGGAACTGAGGCGTGAGAGATCATTCTGAAAGACTTTTCTGTTTCAAACTTATTCAATCCTCTGAGGTCAAAAACGGGACGAACACCTCCACTGGATTTTTTTTATTAAGAACATTCATGAAATAAACTTGGGCTGGATTTTGGGGAAGGCTCCAAAACACCCAATTCTTTCATTTCTTGTATCTGCAGATCAGCTATTCATTGAGATTAATTTCTATGAGTGAAATAATAAAAGTGAATTTAAAAGAAAGTCCAAATCAGAATTTTGTATTTTATAGAGTGTACAAATTCTACTACTCATTGCCTCAATTTTGGTATCACTTCAAGCCATTGCAGTTTGTTTATTTGTCTTAAAAATGGGAATGAAATTTTTCAATGATGCATTTCAATGATAGCTATAACTGGAGCCTTATATTAACTTTTGTCTGTCGTTTTGAATTGGATTACAATGTCAACATCTGACAAATTTAAGCGAAGATAAAAATGAACTAAGAAACGGCTAGTATTGTGTTAGTGTCCTTTCACGATTTATGATGTGCGCCCAGCTTAGCAATCATGTGCGTTAAAAAAGCGCCATGTGTACTTAAAAAGCCATGTGTACAAAAATAGCGCCATCCATTTTGCTCAATTTTGGTAACAAACAAGTTAGAGTAAAGTCGGGTAATATGGACCACCAATCATATTTTTGTTAATAAAACACAAACGGTGTAAGTTTTTTTTTTAAAGATATTTAAAAAAAATACATCAATTAATTCTGATTAAAAAAGTAGCAACAAAAGAATAAATTCACTTAATAAAAAAATAACAAAAAACAAAAAGTTAAGTAACTCTAAAACCTAACAAAAAAAAAAAGTGGAGAATAATATGGACCACCTGGTTTTCAATCCATTGACGGCTATTTATCCAGTTTGGACTCTGACATAAGTCTTGCCAAGCAATGCACATATATCAAAATCATCAACAGTCGATCATTCATCCTCATCCAGATCCGAAACTTCCTATATTGAAATAGCGGGTAATGTGGACCACTAGTTCATATACTCCTTTTCTCCGGTGGTCCATATTACCCGCAACATAATGTTTGAAAAAAAAGCAATTTTACAACGAAATGAGACTCTTTACAATAGTTTTAAAAATAAAAACCTTAAAACAAATATTGACTTCTTATATTAAAAAAAGAAAAGGAGAACAAACTATAGTTTTAACTATAGAAAAAAGGAGAAACACCTACGAAAAAAAAAAATAAATGCCTTGGATTTTCTTTTAATCCGAACAACTTCGTAACGCGCTACTCCTGACTACTCAAACTATACTGAGTTAAGTTTAAGCAGGTCCCGCACAATCGCAAACAATCGTCTCCTCGATTGCATTTGTGTAAAAAAAACTGGTGGTCCATATTAGCCGACTGGTCCACATTACCCGACTTTACTCTATACATAATTTTGTTGATTTTCTCAATAAATTCAAGAAATCGGCAGATAGACCAAACTGGTCATTCCAAAACTATTTTGCATCATTTGTATAATTGAAACAGTTTTGAGTTCCAATTTAAACTTCCTAACTTATTTTGCAATTTACAATTCGAAGAATTATTTAAAAAAAATGTATTTGGAAGTGATTTTGACATCTTGCAATTTACAAGACTATATACTAAAACTACTTTAAATTGTTTTTTTTTTATGTTTCCGAAAAGCACTGAAAGGAATCTTAGAGGCTTTGCTTTTGGGAAAAGAAGTTTTACTTCTAGCGCGCGTACATCAGTACACACACATTTTTTTTAATCTCTTTTAGTATTAAAGATAAAAGCATAATACAATGTAATTTCTTAAGTAAATATGAATTTATGCAAGAACAAGAATTTATTATAAGCCTCTGTAGCCGTTTCTCAAAATAAAAAGAAAAATTAAAACTTAAATTATTTTTTTTTTTTTTCAAAAATTGCAAAAAATATTTTTTTTTAAGTTCTTAAATGCAATGTTTTACAAACTTTTAAGAAGCTTCTCTGTAAAAATTAACTAAAGTCCGTTATGTCGATAGTGAGAAATTAAAAATTAGAAAAAAAGTGGTTCTATGGTATGCAGAGTCCGTAATAGCTTAATTTCAAAATTTGTTTATTGATTTAAAGATCGTGAACATTTATTGATAAAAAAAATCTCAAAATTCCTTTGATGAAAATACGATTTTTGAAAACCATTTTTTAACATTTGTATGGTGGGTACAATTATTTTTAGATAAAATAAATTTTTTCTCGCGTCTTGTAGATTGTATTGAAAAGGTTTTAATTGTCAAGCTTTAAAAATCGACCAAGGGGTTTTTGAAATATTAAGTTTTGAAAAAAACGTTGATTTTTTTTTTATTGAATACACAATACTATCTTAACTTTTGGGGAGCTATAGCATAAACAACAGTATCCAAATCAGTGTGCTGGTTTTGAGAACATCAAAAACAATAAAAAATGGTTATGGGACCAATAATAACCATTTTTCAATGAAATATTTTGAAGTTTTTTTAAATCTATGGATTAGTTTTTGAAAAAAAGAAAATATTTTATAAAATTTCTAAAAAAAATCGTATAATACCATTAGTTTTGGTCGTAAGAAATAAAAAAAAAACATGTGGGTTGAACAATTTGAAAATAATATCTACCAAGCTTAACGTAAATCAGCCAAGCCGTTTAGGCTGTAGTGGAACAAACATACAAAATTGTAAGATTAATTTTTTTCGTATTCTCTATCATATATGCCACATGTTAAAATCAGATTTTTTGATGTTGCTAACTATTGTACCATTACATTTGCCGATACCATTCTCTGACAATATTTTAAAATATTTTTTAAATATCTATAACATAAACATATTTCTCTTAAATAATTAATATTTGTTTTACGTTACATACATACATATATCCCTACCACAAAAAAAAAACGAAATTTAAAGCTTTAAACTTCTTTCTATCCTATACTGAAGTCATTTTCCTATTGTGTGTACTTTACTTACCTATAAACGACCATATAAATATAAAATATAGCCTCTAGTATATTGTCTGTTATTAATCCTTTGTTTTATGGGTTTAACTTTGGAGATCTAATTAGTAGAACCAAAGTTAAAAGCAATTAAAAATTGCTTTTCAAAAAAATCTTTTTTATATCAAAAGATCTTTCCAAACTCAAAAAAATTAATCGGATTCAATATTCCAGTTTTTAAATTTAATGATTTAGAAAAAATTATGGTTTAAGATTGAATATTTTAAATAACATTATATTTTGCAAAAAACTATATAATATATTTTTCTATATACCTTATTCAGTCGTGGCTTATGAAATCATCATGGGTATAGCAGCTGCCACTTTTATTTTACATATTATGAGTATTTGGTTCGAATTATATCCACCTAAAAGCCAACCCTACGACTTTATAATACAAATAATAAACTGCTCAGCTCTAAGATTTGTTCTTTACATGAAATTCGAAGATGTAAGTTGGTCTTTAGAAAATAAATAGAAAATTTTAATTTAAAATTTTTTTTTCAGTCTGCTGCATACATTAATGCCCAGGAATATCCATGGAAAGAAGTTTCAAAAATTCTAAATCGAATCTCATTTATTATTATTTTTATTATTTTTTGTTCTATTAATTGTATGATTTAAAAATAAATAATGAATATAAACACTTTTTATGAACTTGTACATACATATGTATATGTAATGGGAAGGGTACGAAATGTCGACAAAAAAAATGTCGACTGGACAAATATAAATTTCATCGACTGTTAAAATGTCGACTGAAGTTTGATCGACAAAAAAAAAAAGTCGACAGTTTAAAATCTCGACTATTAAAATGTCGACTGAAAACTTGTCGGTGAAAATGTCGACTTTTATCCAAAATTGAGTTAACTCTTCAATTCCCAGTGTCACCTATGGGTGACATGTATGTACATATATTTTTTTTTTTTCAACCATACCGCAACGGTTTTTTTTTATTCTTCCTCCACTTATGCAAAGCCCTAGTCCTAGTAGGCCATATTATTTTTTCAAAATACTAGCTTTACGTCATTTCTTCATTTCAATTCATTGTTTCGTGTATAATTGTAGTGTCCTTACTTTTTATGATTTAGTGGAATTTAAATTGAGATAAAAATGTCTAAACTGTAAGTATTGTTTTTTTTTTTCTAATTGAATGTGGTAAGAGAATATATAAAGTTGTATATAAATGCATTTCAGGACAAAAAATAAAAAAAAGAGTGATTATTACAACGGTAAAAATGTTAAGTGTCACCTGTAGGTGACACTGGGCATTGTCTGTATTAGTAGTACATAGTAGTATTAGAGCAATTACTGAATCATTGATGGCGATGGGATTTTAGAGCTATTGTACGTCTTACAGATTGACTTTAGATGAGATTGTTGAGGATTTGCACGCTGGAGGATCCAGGTGATATTGGGGGCTATCGTGAATAAAATTCCCCTGGAAAGAATTCAAATTTTCGAAAAATCGCGATCGTGAATAAGTTTGAAATATTACCGCGTAATTTATGGCTATCGTGATTTTCTTCCATTTCTGAAGGATTTTAATGTTATTGGAAGCCCTAAAACTACACATACCTAATTCAAAGGTGTTTTTCGACAACAGATGTATGGTACTTTCTTTTTATCGGAGGGGAAAAGTTTCGAGGGACATTCACGATTGACGAAAAAAGTTCCGTGGCCACAAAAAATTCCGAGAGAAACAAAATTTCCAGGGAGATTCCCGATAGGCCCCACTGTCTTATTTCCGCCGAAAATTTCCACTTAAAAATAAATATTCTTGTAAGAAACGTGGTTTTATTTCTACAAGCAAAAAGAGGAAAACAATACACGCTGTGCCCAGTGTCACCTGTAAGTGACCCCCCTTTAAAAAAAAGGGTGAGGAAGGTGTTTTGTTTTTATAATTTTTTTTTGGTCTATTTTAAATCCATTTATGCTATTAAGAAGAAGAAATCGTTTTTTTGTTCATAAACATAAGCATGGGAATTGAAGAGTTTAATAAAACAAGAATGCTCTCTTTTAATATGTTAACTAAATTTTATTATTAATTCAATTATATAAACTTTGCATACACCCAGCCTCGCACCCACCCCAAATCCTATAGTGTGCCGGGGGGTTGCAGGGGGGCAGCATGCCCCCCCTTACGTAGCTCACTGTTTACGCGTCGACATTTTTTGAGTCGACATTTTTAAAATCGAATTTTTGATAGTCGACATTTTGATCAGTCGACATTTTTATCAATCGACTTTTTGAAAATCGACATTTTGAAGATCGATTTTTTTAAATCGACATTTTAAAAATCGGTTAATCGTCCCCAACCCATATGTAATTCTTTTTCCTTAAGTGTTATTTTGTGTTCGGAACATTTTAGAATAAAAATATTTCTATGGACGTTGAATTTGATCAGTTTTTTTTTGTAAGTATATTCTTGATTGGTTGTTAAATAATCTTATGGTTGCTGTGATAAGTTTTTTCACGATTTTTCTTAAAAGAGAATTCGATGCTCAGGATGTTTGAGCAGTTAGTATGGGCTGGAGTTGAAAAGTAGAAAAGGTGGATGATTATTGAGTAATTAATTAAGTAAGTTTCAATTATTGTTCTTATAAAAACAATACATTTTCTTATTATAAATGCAATTACTAGCTATGGCATTTTCGTCGTACAAGGGGTTATTGCTTCAAGTTTAGCAGCGGTAATAATCGAGGTGAGTTCAAGGAGAAGTTTAATCTTCTCAAAATACAAGGGGAAGGTATTACTCAGACAACACGAACACTTTTCCTCTCCATTAGTAAATTCATGTTGCTAAATTGCAGGACCTTACATCTCTTAGTTCTAGTAACAAGATCCCAATCCAACGAAAATTTACTTGGGCATTTGGATACGCTTTTCGTACCTCTGCCTGAGCGGTCGCACAGTGTTTTGTCCCATAGTAATAAATCGAAAGATGAGCTGTCACGTAAACATTTTTTTTATACATAAACTAGATTATCACTTGTCAAGTCATATTAAAACGGTATTTTTCCAAAGAAATTTTTATCACTGGATGAGATCTAAGCTCTGGAACATGGACACAAAGGAGAAATGGAAAACACAAAGAAAAATTTTGAAGCAAACCTAGAAAACTTAAGAAAGCACACGCAAAAACTTTATGAAAGTACCAATTCAAACAATATTACACAGAAAGACAAATATGTTAAGAAAATAAATAAGAATAGAGATGAACACTTAAGTTTACCTACAGACAGATACTTGTCTATTTAAAAGAGGAAAAAACAATAAAAAAGTTACAATGAAAAACTACAAGACAAACCTAATTAACACAGGAACAAATGAAGAAAAACATGGACCATCTTACTCGTATATGGGCTTATCCGTGCAAATTTTAACTTTTGCCATGCGTCCGAATATATAGACATTATTATTAAATATTCAGGTTTTGGAACTTATAATATTATATATATCACTGAGTTTTAACTATTCAATTTATAAAATGAACCATCGAGATAGTTCGAAAGTGTTTGAAATCGAAAAAATCATCGAATATTGAGACTTTTGGCTGCGTGCGTGGATAATTAACGTTTTGTATTATTGCAAAAATAATGTTTAACATAAGATTACTTAGCACAATTTTTGTTTTTCCAGATAAATGAATGTCAAAATTAATTGAAATCATTCATTTTGAGTGCGTGCCTTCCTTATAAATAATCCTATATAATATACATTTTAGAAAAAACTGCCATGCGTGATTTTTCGTAAATCTTTAATTGTCACAAATTTTCGTGTCTATTTTTTTAACATTGATCATGGGGCATTTTTTTATGGTCTGCATCATTATTTAAGCTATCTAGAGTAAAAAAACTTTGGCTTCAATGCGTGCTTCATTATGTACAAATTTTATGAAGTTAACAAAACGAACGTAAAAAACGTAACTGTTTCAAAAAAGGCACATTTTTTACTAGCACACCAAAGCATTGTTTGATTATACAATACCCTTACTATGAGCGTAATTTAAACCGTAGAAACTATAAAAAAAAATGGTAAAAGTGTTAAACAAATAAGTTTGAAAACAGAAGCTGTGAAGATTAAAAATAAAAACCAAATCAATTAACTCGGTGCTTAAAATAAATTATTTTAAATTCATTTTTCTATACGTTATACGTCACAACCACATGTTTTTAAAACGAATCGTTAGAAATTCGATTTTGTTATTTTGTGTACCGATTTGAGAATATGTATTCATTATTAATAAAAATAAAAATTAACAATATATTTTTTATTTTGAAAGTTATAAGGCTTCAATGAAGAGAAGTTTTGTAAATTTAACGTTGTGCAAATAATTTTGCCATTCACTGTATGTATACATACATGTTTTGAAATCAGATTTTGATATTTTCTGTCAACATTGAAATATAAATTGAAATTGACATATCGAGTGAGTTTGATCGTTTTATTCGCACTTGAATGCTGCGCTGGCTATGCAGCAATTAATAAAACACACCTTAAGTGTTCATCCATACACTCATTAGCATTATATTTACGAACATTCATAAACATACGAGTTAAGTGCGGATCAGCATTAATTATTTTCATTAGCATATACCTTATTTATTCTACAAGGCATTACATTCGTTCCTTCACTTTTAATGTTAGACATGTACAAGTACATGTTATACATCTTTCCAATGATATAATAAATATCTTCCCCACACTTTTAAAATTGTGCAAATAATGAATAATTTTTGTATCTTAGTTTTTGAATAGAAGAGTTTGGAACTTCAATCAACAAAGACGTATGTATGTATTTTAAATAATAATAAAAAATGTTTATCTAACCCCGTGATCATGTACCTATACAATTACATAATATTCATTTAATACAAAAGATAAATATATGATGAAATAAATGATTTTGAAGTTATGTTTTATTTGTTCGGTGAAGCAGAAATATATCTGGGGCCTATTGCACCAACTACAAATTACAAGTACAAATTTGTGATTAAAAAAAATTACATATGAAAAAAACTCGATTTTTTACAAATTTTTTAAAAAAATGCTTGTAATCACAATTTTGTAAGATGGTGCAATAGGCCCCTGATCCTCTGATAAAAATAATTATATAAAACAAGTCATACAACTATAAATCGGATTTGTCACTTTTATCATTCTCAATAAATATTTAAATACACAAGATTGGAAAACTTACAATTTGATTAATACTTGACGAGTTTAAATTATATCAAAGCTAAACTACAACAATATAATTATGGTTGGTTCTAAAATCTTATTGTCTGTAATTTTAATGAAGACTTATGCCATGTCCACCGTAACCACCGTAACCAGAAATAATACTTGGTCCTGCAGCGTATTTAATCAGTGGCTGTGCAACTGCTACTGCTGGGGCAGCAGCATATTTGATGATAGGTTGAGCAACAGCAACAGCCGGTGCTGCTGCATATTTGATCACAGATGGATGTTGAATTTGGACCTGAGTATGGTTAATGTATCTCTACGAATCTTTTAAATTTTGTATTTATTTACCTGACTGATGCTAACAGAGCTAGTAGCAACCGGAGCAATGGCTTTAACAATTGTTGGTGCTTGTTGAACTAATACTGGTGCAGGTGCAGCAATTGCAACTGGAGCAGCTTGAATTGCCGGGGCAGCAATTGATACTCCACCCAAATCATACCCATGTCCTAATCCTAGTCCCCCGTATCCTAGCAGCCCTCCAGGAGCAGCTAATGTTGTCGCAATCAAAGAGCACAGAATCTGAAAGATACAAATTTTCTTTTATGTATTTATGTATTGAAAAACAAGTCCATTCTTACTAAAAATTTCATTATTACAAAATTATAGTAAAATAAATAAAGATTCTAATGAATTATCGCTGTTTCGATCGGATTTCAGCTGACTTGACTGTGCTGGAACTATAGATCTGAAATGTCTTTTATACCTGTAACTGGAAACCAATTATGTATCTGCTCTGAAATGTAATTATATTTCATTCGCTGTTTTTCCTTGGACATAAAGGCTGAGTGTGGTAAATGTATGTCACTTTCATTGGGCTTTTAGTCCCCACCTTTGTTGTACATTATTAGAAGCTACGTCGCGTCGCACAGTGGGGCAAAATGGTGAAAAGATGGCATTAAATCAACCAACAGGGCTAGGAACTTGAAATTTGGCACAAATTCTACTGATACCAATGTTAATACATGACCAAAGTTTCTAATGGCCACGCACATATCTAGGGTTACCACTCATACAAATTTCATTAGTTTACGAAATTTCTTAAAAATGGCTCAAACGATTTAAATAAACCCTGCGTGTGTTGTAGGTTCAATGGACTCTCTTAAAGCTTTAGTACACTTTACGACTTTTCTAGGACTTTTGGTTACTTCGTGAATTAGTTTTGCAGCTCCCGGCTGCCCAGATGCCCTCAAACTCATTTCAGCTGCATATACCAATTCAAAAAGAATTTATGTCATTTTAAAAGGTAGTCGAGTATAGAGCTCGCCTTACAATGTCTTCCTTTAAAAATTCCATCTGGCTATTAAATCCTTGGCAACTTGACTTCTTCATTATATTAAAATGATCTTGCTAGGTATTTTGGATGTTGTTCGGCCTAAGAAATGTCAAAAATATATTGACCAAAAATTTCTTTTTCTAGAAAGTGACATCACCAACAAAAATGTACACAACACACGGGGGAGCAAATTGTAGCAAGAAATTTTTACACATTCTGAAAGAAGACAAAACACTTAACAAAATGACATATAAAACTTATCGGCGTTTTACGACTAACACAACTAAACGCCTAAGGATTTTAGAAAAATGCAAAAAAAAAGCATTTTTTTTACTTTTTTTATTATTCAACTACGAATTAACAACAAGAATATATTTTTTATGAAAAAAATACAAAAATGCACCTGAGCTTACTGATTCTATTGCAATTTAATTTAATTTGTTACACGCAATAAATAATAAAGTGTACACAATTTACTTAACCAACTCGAAATGGCAAAAAGAGGTCTGGGATCGACTCGAAACGTGAACTTACTCTTCATTTGAGACGATCTGCATAAGATTACGTGATTCAAATAAATTTTCTCTCTGTCTCATTTCTAATTCTCTATCATATTTTGAAGAAAAAAAGAAAGGGTTTTTAAGACAAGGCTCAACTTCATAATTTGATTAAATGCCAGCTTTTTTACGGTTTGCCCCATTGTGGCGTCGAATCAAATATGAGGCTTATCGAAAGAACACTGTGCAGATGCAATAGTTAACTCCTTTTACGAGTCCGATTACAATTTTGTAAGTGTATCAAGTGCACTTAGGTGAACATGTCCATAATAAGTTAAGACAACACGTGAGCCGCAGCAGAAAAGTATTTTCTTCATTTTTAGATGATATGCAAGTATATCGGTTTGTTTGTCAGCATAGCCATATTGACTGGTAAATTATATTGCCTGACGACAAAAATAGGAATAGTGTCTTAAGATATCTCTTAATGAACGAAAAAAGATTTGAAGTTGTGCGTTTTTCAACGGCGAGACATATTTAATTGATGTCGTTAAATTGGTATACATAACTAGCAGTTGTTTTTGTATTTAATACAAATGCCTGTGTTAGGCTACAATTGTCTTAGAATGCATTGTACAATACTCTACTTCTAATGTATAACTTGTTTTGTATTTATAAATTTTATGTTATTTCACTTTTAACTTAAAAGGAATAAATTTGCATCCCTATTACGTTATTAAAATTTACGTGAATACTTCATTAAACTTGTTTTAGACCTAGACTTGCGGTTTGAAAATTTTAAACAGACTAATCGCTAATATTGACTCACTTAAACCGAGCTTTAAACAAAATGTTAAATCGAATGATCAGTTAAACGACGATAAGCCGACTGCAACTTAAACGAGGCATTTTCGTTTCGTTTCGTTTTTTTTTTTTTTTGCAGTGGTGCTTATGATGGCCGCTAGGAATTTCGAGCAAACATTCGGATTTCACAGAGCAAATTGTCCAAAACTTTGAATCAAAAGTACATACAAAAGCAGGCTGACTTGCGATATTGGTGAATTTTCCTCGTTCCATAGATGCAATTGCTTGTACGCACTTCAAAATCACTTCAAGAACGCTCATTAGCGAAAGTAATCGTTCGGTGAAGTACAAGCCAGTCATTGCAAACTGAAACGTTCTCGATGACAGCATGGCTGATCTATTCAGTTTGACGAAACCGAATATTTTTTAGTAGCATTTTAAGGAATGGTACCACCACCGGTCTCCATAACACTACACAGGGTGTGATTGGCAGGTTTTATAGACCTTTTTTTTATGTTGTAGCTTCGTTCTCGAAACTTGACATCCGTTCGTTGCTGATAAAGGTAGAAAAAGAGAGGATGAGACTACGCTCGAAAGGATAAATAGAGAGAAAAACTCACTGTAACGTCGGTGTTGCATTAAAAAATCGGATGATGCTCCCACCTGATTATGCGATCCTACGGTGTTATTTTGTTGGTGACCATAATATTGATGTCGTTGGCAACACAAAACCACACAGCAAATCAGTTTCAAATTGAGTAAACCACTTGGGCCGAGTAGATTTCTCTTCTTTTTTTGGCGGCACTTTGATTTTTCAAAATGTTAGATTTCTTGCTCGTTTTGAGTCTTTTTAAGGCTTGCGATACTATGCGACATTCGATTTTAATCACATAATTTCTGCAATTTAAACTGATTTAAGCCGAATGGAATTTGCTTAAGCTGGGAGAATATTTCCATTTTAAACGAGGTTTTTTGTTAAAGGCAGTATGTCTTAAGTTTAAGTGGGGTGCATCCATAGCCAGATGAGACGCTGGAATAGTTTGAGGGGAAAAATCTAACTGGCTATTTCAATTTAGGGCTAATAGAAAAAGTGATAATACAATAAAAGAATATTCTTTTTACGAGGGGGACATCACAACAAACGCATGAATGAAATACATTCATTACGTAATTCAAACTCTGTTGTAGTTCCTAGAGTAAGGACGGAAAACTATAGACGGTTTGTCACTATAATTGCTCCCTTTATTTACAACAAGCTACCATGGGATATACGCAAGCAAATAGATAGTAAATCAATTTTTTTCAGCCGTCTTCGATTATGGCTACTTTCTAGTGATGATGTAGAAATATTGATACAAGTATTGAACTAACATTACAATCCAAAATAATTATTTTTTCTCTCCTAAAAAAAAAATTTAAAAAAAATCTTTTTCGCCTCAATCTCAATCTCAAATCCCAAAAAAAAACAATCGCTTTCTCTTCCTGGGCGGCTCCGCATAACATATTAGTTTTTATCAATCTTCTTAAGAAAAACACTTGATACTGGCACTTCTTGCCACAAAGTGTATTAGTTACAATTTTTGTTCATGGTTGAATAACTACTCGTATGTTCTCTTATTTAATTTTTCCTTGATAATTGATACTGTATAGAAAAATTGTAAAATATATGTGAAATTTGTAAATATTGTAACCTGAAATAAATGAATAAAATGAAAGACCTAAGACGTCTATGGGAGTTACCCTAAGGTTTTAAGCGGATCTAATCTTTATAGATGGTAGTCAGATCAGAAGAGCAAACAAATTTCTATCATATTTTAAGTTGATAATTACGAAAAACTAATATACATACAAAACAATACCAACAATAAAAAGCTTTTTAACTTCTTTTTAACGCAAGTGCCGTTCATGAATAATTAAACGGGGTTGTTAATAATCCAATCTTTAATGCTGTCGAAACCGGTATTTAAAGGTCTAGAATATGCTGCGTCTTCAGTTTCACAACCGAAGAACAGGGTTAAGAACCTGGAAACCAATATGAAAATCTGTTGGTGCTGCCGTCAGCGAAAAAATATTTCAAGATTTGAAGTTTTAGACAAGACATCAGTTAGGAAGATAAGGAAGAGAGGTGGAGACAAAGAGGAACTTTCCAGAAGAAATCGATTTAAAGGATCAGAGAAAGGTAGGTTATAATCGAAAGTAGGATATACTCATCGGTACCAAATGCATGCATTTTTCACCAGAGAGATTTGTATCAAACATTATCAAATATTTTTTAAGTATTGTGTTCTTTTAATATTTAGTATTATTTCACTATTCTTTTCACTTTTCGGTGAAATCAGATCATCAGTGGACCAATTGCTACGAAAATCCTTCTGCTGGTCATTAAAAAACTTTCTTCAAGATATTGCTGGAGCGGATAGTTTATCACCATTTTGATGACTTTAAAAATAAAGGATATAAGCGTAATAGGTGCGTTATAATAGGACCGTCCTTTTTTTTAATAAAAAAAAATAAATTTCGAAAGATGTTAACCTACTTGTTAAATGTAGTGGGGGCGAAATAAAGTGGGTATCGCAACATAACTTCCTTCTTTTCAAAATGTAGGATTATTTCAAGTCCATGATCGCGACTGACATGGGAGTAAACAAAACTTTAGAATTAAGACTGTCAAAATAAGACCACTCTGTTTCGCTATGAGCTCTTTAGACAGAATGACTTCCATTCAAAAAAAGAAGTTATGTTGCCACACTTTGTATATTTATATAAGATAAGCCTTCCATAGAAATATAGCATTGGCGAGCCCCTATAGCCATCAACTTTTCAATGACTTACAAAATGATAGGTGATAGAAGTATAACAGAAACATTTGAATCTCTCGAGCACCATCGCAATGTTTCTTGTCTTAAATTATCTTACCGTTACTTCTATAAACAGTGTTCTAGCGAAATAGCCAGTTGCATTCCTTCCCTTAAACAATTTAACCGTAATACTCGTGCTTTTAGGAATGTTCATCAGTTTACCCTTGAGCCCAATTTTGGACGTTCTGTGAAATACAGAGATTCTTTCTTTAGCCGGACTACATTAATGTGGAATGCTCTACCCAGATCTAATTTTCCTATTTTCTATAGTAATATTCAAAAATTTAAAACTAATGTGCATCTATCTCCTTTTAAGCTCTTCCTTGTTTTCCTAACGCTCATACTGTTTTAATCATTTCAAGGGTAGTAATAACCCCTTGAATGGGCGCTAATTATAAAAAAAAAAAACAAAAATTATATTACAATCCATAAGCCGAACTTCGAATGTCTGCAAGTTTATTTTTATATATGTATTCATTTTTGAAATTATTGGGACATACATACACACCTTACCCTATTTAAAAGAATGTATAAACACGCACATGCACGGCATTCGTTTCATATTGTTCTGAAATGGAGATAATTATTACACAAAAAAAACACAATTCAAACAGCATTCTTTCTTGATAACTTAATCGTATTTCGTGCAATATGTATTTGAAATATGTATAAATTAAGGTGTATAACTGGGTCAAGGATTTTTGCTGTCATGGTGATTTGTTTATTTTTTTAGCCGTACGTTGTCATTACCTGGGGTATTTGTTAACATAATATTTCAATATTTCTTCCTTTATCAGTTTTTATAACCCAGTTTGTGACATATCAAAGGTTCAAGACTACCTTATGACCATCATCCAGGCAAGATTGAATAAGTCAAACAGTGCGGCCAATTGAGGTTTCATTATGGTAATCGGTCTCGTTCTCGTTCTAAGCTCCCTAAGATTTCTACGCAAGACAACGCTATACTATTAGATACACTAGCCACTAAAGCGTATACGCATAACTAATTGGTTACTTTCTGCAGCCCTTTCTCCATCCCATTGTCCCATTGCTGTCATGAATTCATTGTTTCATTGAAAATTGTTCAGAAATCTGAAAATAATGAAAAATGCAAAAAAAAACATTTTTTTAACAGATAGTTATTTACGTCTAAAAAAACAAATTCATTATAATATTAAATAAAAAATCTGAGAATTTAAGTTCCTATAAATTCAATAAAAAACAAATTTTAATTTTTGTAAAAACTATCATTTTTAGGGCGGTATTCACCGAAGGCTCATAAAAGTCTCTTAAGTTTAAAGTAGGCTACACTGTCATTTTTTTACATCATTTCTGCTGAAATGATGGAAAAAATGATAGTGTGTAGGTAGATGTAAATGATAAATGATGAATAAATGATGATGGAAATGATGAAGATCAAAATTTTTCGTGGGTATGACTGGAATGATGAAATGAAATGACAGTGTGTGGGAAACATATCAGCGTGCGTCATTTTTGTCTGCTCTTTGTCGTGCTCGCTGTCGTTTTTTTTTGCCTGAAATAAATATTTGCATGCGTTTGTTTGTTGTCAGTTTTTTTGAAAGAAAGTTTATAGTGCAGTGAATGAATAAAATTTCAAAAATGATTGAAAAAATGACTTCATTGTAATGACAGTGTATAGCATCAAATGAAATGTTCAGAAATGACAGTTTTGAAATGTCATTTAAGAAATGATAGTGTGTAGCCTACTTAAGAGGCTCATAAATTGGAAATTATTTGTGCTAATCTCCAACCCCTCATAAGTATTTTTCGAAGTCCGAAAGTGAGAGCCACTCTCTCTTAACCACAGGCATGTTCAAATTGTGAATTCAAACTGTTTTCAAACAAGATTGACAGCCGAGAAGTCAAATGTGAAATATAAGTCATAAAAACAAAACGCATCAACTTTGAACTGTCATCTCATCTTTAAAGAACAAAAAACGAAAGTCTTTTCTGCACACCAAACTTTTCATTTATCTTATAATCCAACCAAAACTTGCATTTAAATTATCAAATAATGGCATTGCTGCCATTCAAACCAATTGGATACCCGATAAGAAACACAGCGACATGCGTCCAGAGACAGCATATTACAATTCAAAATAAATCATCGGATTCGTTTCAGTCTTCATCTGCCACAGTCCCAGTTCCAGGCCTCTCACAGAATCCATCGAAATTAAGAAGATCGTCAGCGGCTGGCTTATGGATCACCAACGTGCTCCTTTTCATCCGTCCAGGCTCTCCTGCGTTGCAAGTTTGTTGAGGGCTCCGGATCTCAAACAATGAAGAAAATCCATTGAAGATCATGTAAAATTGATTAATAAAATTGCGTTGATGTTTTTTTTTTAATTTATGATTGAAGTTTTTTCAATACAAATTAATGTCGATTTCCTTTACACACTAGGGATTTCGATCCCTTGTCAAATATTCCCTTTTGGTGTGCGTATTTCTTATACATGTAAATCCCTCTTCAAATACGGATTCGAGGGATTTGATCTCTGTCAAAAAAAAAATCGATTTTTTTGGTATGAAGGAATGAAAATCTTTCGAGAGATCGAAATCTTCAAACAGAAATTGATTTCTCATGAGTAAAGGAAATCGACATAAGTTCACAAATCAAGAACTCTCGTAACTTATGAGTGATCAGGAGCACTCATAACTCTTACGAGCGCTCATAAATATTCAATATTATTGCTTGGTCAAAGGAATTGTGAGCCTCTTAAGTTATGTAATGTTATTATAACTTATTTGTTCTTCATTTCAGAAACGTTTTTTAAACAATGTTTCCTGAAATGTTTCTTTGTTGTGCACGCTTTGAGAAACATTGAAATGTTTCTGTGTATCCAGTATTGAGTAGTCTTTTTTTTTCGCCTGTATTGCAATGTATTGCGCATGAATTTTTTTTCTACCTCATCTTTTTCCCGATTTATATTTTCGGAAATTTCAAACAAAGCATCGGATTTTTCGATTTAACTTTTAAAATTTTCGTAAATGGGAGCTGAACTACAATATGTACATACATACATTATATTGTTGTGAACAGAGCTTTATACTACTACAGCGCCATCTGTTGGAAAACTGCATATCTAATTTATGGAAGAAACAAAAAGCTCTTTTCCAATGTCAAATGTATTTCCCCTTATTCCAAACATCTAGAACATTCCAAGACAAGAACTTTCGAGAACAACTAATTTGAGTATATAAGGGAGTGTTCACGGTGAGCGAGACACAGTTGATTTTGGATTATGAAAGTGTGCAAAGGTATTGCTTATTGGATTGTGTTATTAAACAAGTGTGATTTAAATTTGAATAAAAGTGTTTGAGTTGTTTATAAATTGAGATTTACTGTTTTGAATTGGAAAGTGTGAATAAAGAAGAAATACTAAAAAGAGTAATAAGTTTTATTTAAAGAACCTAGCAAAAATATTACATTGGTGTCAGAAAAGTGGAATAAAACTTATTGTGCAGTGAAGTGTGCGGAAAAAAAAAATAAAATAATAATAAAAATGAGCAAGTTACTAAAAGAGCTCAATTGTAATGAGCTGAAAAGTGAGTTAGGCAAGCGAGAACTTTCTAGAGCAGGATCGAAAAATGAGCTTGTTTTGCGTTTGGCCGAATATTTGAAACAACAAAATGAAGACCCGGACATTTTCGTCTTTGAAGCTGACGCTGAGGAAGCAGACGTAAGTAAAAATGTAGATGTTTCAAATATGATTAGTCTTCTGCTTCAACGTTTCGAAGAGCAACGAAATGAGCAGAAAAACGAACAAAAGAATGTTCTCGAACGTCTCGAAGAGCAACGAAATGAGCAGAAAAACGAACAAAAGAATGTTCTCCAATGCCTGGAGAAACAAAAAGACCTTCTGGAAGAGCAGAGGAACATGCTAGAACGCAAGCTTGTTAATATCGAGAATAATGTATCTGCACTTGGTGAACGTGTTTGCTGGAGAATCAAGTCGATAACAAAATGGAGACGTTTTCAAAAGAGTTAGATGAACGTGTTTCATTGCTAGGGAATCAAGTCGAAAACAAAATGGAGACGTTTTCAAAAGTGTTAGATGAACGTGTTTCATTGCTAGTCGACAACAAAATGGAGACGTTTTCAAAAGAGTTAGACCGTGTTCGAAACATAAAGATTCGGGAAAGTTTTGGGAAACTTTGAGAAAAAAAGAGATGCAAACTCCAACCTTTGATGGACAAACTTCTTGGTCTATATACAAGAAGAAATTCGAGGTAGCTTCCACAACAAATGGCTGGGATGAGGCTGACAAGTATATAGCCTTAACTCTTGCTCTTAGAGGAGCAGCTGCTGAGTTGTTGCAAACCATACCAGCAGATAAGAGCGGCGACTTCAATTCCTTGGTTTTGGCTATAGACAAACGCTTTGGTAACAGCCACATGAAAGAAGTCTTCAAAGTTAAACTTAATTCCAGAGTTCAAAAGAGGGGCGAAACTCTACAACAACTGCAAGCGGTCATTGAAAGGCTTGTTCATCTTGCATATCCAGATTTTGGAGATGAAATTTGTAACCAGTTCGCAGTTGAGGCGCTTGTTCGCGCCATTTCCGACATACATCTTCAAAGAGCCGTGCGAACTGCTGGAAAACGAACGCTTTCTGAAACATTAGCGTTTGCCTTGACAATGGAAGCAGCAGAGCAAGCTTCTCACGGAGTACATCGACTTAGAGAAGCCATCGTCGAAGAATGCTCATGCCAAAGAACTGATGTCCAAAGGAACCAACGAAACGGACTTGCAAAATGCTGGAATTGCAACAAGACCGGACATTTACAGCGTCAATGTCGATTACCACCAAGAAGAGCTTGTCAACATTGTGGACACGGAGTTTCAAACCCAGAACAAGGTAACAATAACATCAGTGTTACTTCCCGAACAGTTTCCCAACAGGGAAACGAGTAAGAACAAACTTCGAGGGGCAGAAGCTGGTTTCTGGTATCGATGGCCCCAGAAACACCATCCAGGTCTCTCAGACTAAGCGAGATAATAAAAGTCTGACTGTCGAGGCAACCGGTGCCACAGACTCCATTGTGCGTCAAGACCTAGTACACCTGAATTGGCTACATAACACTAATAGCTACCGTCTTAGAACTGCCACAGGAGAAGCAGCTAGGGTTTAAGGTGAAGTCCGACTTGTAATTCAAATTGCAGGTCTAGAATTCTCACACACATTTTTGGTGGCAGATATATGTGACGAGTGCATCATCGGAATGGACTTCATGAAAGAACATCGTATAGTTTTGGATATCGGCAACCAGATACTCAAATACCAGAATACAGAGATTTCAATGATCTATGGGCACGAAGGAACAACAACTCTAAGGACTGTCATCAAGGAAGACGTGATTATTCCTACTTCTTCTGAGGTATTTGTTTGGACAAAATAAAGAAGGTGAGTGTGAACGTCATCGATACCTAATGGTGGAACCAGACCCAGATTGTTCTTCCCAAAAGGTCATCATTGGGAAGACACTTGTGGCTCCTAAGAACAATATGGTCCCCGTACGGATACTCAACACCAAACCGTACGATGTTAAGTTGACGAAAGGAGAAGTTATCGGTAAGTGCGAATCTGTCGCAGCCATAACACAAATTGACGCTGAAACACCGAAAAAGACATTAGACCCTGAGGAGCTCAATACCATCAAGGCAAAGATACTCAATTCATCTAAGCTAGACCAACATCAGGTTAAAACGGCAGAAATCCTTCTGAATGAGTATGTCGACATTTTCGCTTCACCAAACGGGAAATATGGAAGGACACAAATTGTGCAACATCGAATAAATACAGGAGATGCAAGACCCATTCGTCAGGCCGCAAGACGTCTGCCACTGGCCAAACAAGGTGAACTGAGGAAATGATTACCACCATGAAGAAGAAGGTTTGATTGAGAACTCAAAGAGTCCTTGGGCGTCACAAGTGGTCCTAGTCAAAAAGAAGGACGGAAGTACACGGTTTTGTGTTGACTATCGAAGGTTGAATGATGTGACCAAGAAAGACAGCTATCCCCTGCCAAGAATCAGTGATACCTTAGATGCGATGGAAGGAGCACATTGGTTTTCAACACTGGACTTGAAAAGTGGATATTGGCAAGTTGAAATTCACCCTGAAGATCGAGAAAAGACAGTGTTCTCCACAGGTAATGGGCTCTGGCAGTTCAAGGTGATGCCATTTGGTCTTTGCAACGCTCCGGCAACATTTGAGCGTTTGATAGAGTGCGTCCTTCAAGGCCTGACGTGGAAAACTTGTCTTGTCTACTTGGATGATGTTATCGTTTATGGAAAAACATACGACCAACACTGCAAAAACCTTAGGGGTGTGTTCCAGAGACTTCGAGAGGCTAACCTTAAACTAAACCCAGAAAAATGTGCACTGTTCCAGACTGAAGTAAAGTATTTGGGACATATCTTCTCGTCCCAAGGAGTCAAGACCGATCCTGAAAAAGTTGACACCGTCAAAAATTGGCCAACACCACAGGACAAACATCAACTACGAAGTTTTCTTGGTCTTGCTACTTATTACAGACGTTTTGTTAAGAACTTTGCCGGAATTGCGAAGAGTTTGCATCAGCTTAAGGAAAAGAACAAGCAGTTTAGATGGTCAGGTGAGTGTGAAAAAGCCTTCCAAGAACTGAAATACTGTCTATGCAATGCTCCGGTGCTGATCTATCCGACTCCAGGCAAGCCTTTTATCATCGATGCTGATGCAAGCAACGTGGGAGTCGGCGCTGTTCTGTCACAAGTGCACAATGGCGAAGAAAAGGTTGTCGCCTATTTCAGCAAAGTACTGTCGAAGACCGAAAGAAACTACTGTGTGACCAGAAGAGAACTCTTGGCACTCATCTTGGCAACGAAACACTTCCACAAATACATCTATGGACAGAAGTTTCTTCTACGAACCGATCATGGTGCTCTTAACTGGTTGTTGAACTTCAAGAACCCAGAAGGACAAGTTGCAAGGTGGATAGAAAGACTGCAGACTTACGATTACGAAATTCAACACCGAAGGGGAAAGCTGCACTCAAATACCGACGCACTATCCCGAAGACCTTGTAAAATAGATTGCAAGCATTGCGGGCGACAAGAAGAAAAGGAATCCATCAACATTCTGCGAAAAAGGGCTGACCCCATTTGTGGATGGAGCAATGAAGAAATAAGATCTGCTCAACAAGAAGACCCTGACATTGAACCTCTTCTCGCATGGAAGGAACATGAAGAAAAACCCGCATGGAATGACATTTCCGATAGGAGTCCAGTTTTAAAGGCCTTTTGGGCACAATGGGACTCACTTCATGTGCAAGAAGGTGTTCTTCGGCGAAAATGGGAGTCCGCTGATGGTAAATCCTATGTGATGCAACTTGTGTTACCTCAATCGAAAATCAAAGAGGTTCTTCGAGAGATGCATGATGGACCTTCAGGAGGCCATTTGGGAGTCAATAAGACTTTAGAAAAGGTGAGGCAACGATTCTACTGGTTGCATGCAAGAGACGACGTTGAAAAGTGGTGCCGAAATTGTGACGCTTGTGCTGCAACCAAAGGACCTGGTAGAAAACTGCAAGGAAAAATGATGCAATATAATGTCGGCTCACCGTTTGAAAGGATTGCTGTTGATGTGGCTGGCCCATTTCCGGAAACGATGCTGGAAACAAATACATTCTGGTGGTAATGGATTACTTCAGCAAATGAGGCATACGCTATTCCGAACCAAGAAGCCAAGACCGTGGCCGACCAGATTGTGTCTAACTGGGTAAGCCGGTTTGGTGTGCCTATGGAACTTCATTCCGACCAAGGAAGGAACTTCGAGTCGAACATATTCCAAGAGGTCTGCGCGTTCCTTGGCATTAAGAAAACGAGAACCACACCACTTCACCCGCAATCTGATAGAATGGTCGAGAGATTCAACAGGACCTTAAAAGAACACCTCACTAAAGTCGTAGGCGACTACCAAAGAAACTGGGATAGGCACATACCACTATTTTTGATGGCCTACCGAAGTGCAATACATAGCTCAACAGGACAAACGCCATCTGAAATCCTGTTTGGAAGAAGCATACGGCTGCCTAGTGAGATAAGGTTTGGACATCCATCACAAGAGTCTAAGGAAACAAGGGATTACGTGAGTGACCTACAAGAGAGGCTAATCGACATCCACGAAAGGACCAGGACTAGAATGAGCGCTTACAGCGAAAACACGACAGGATTCCAAGTAGGAGATCGTGTATGGCTGTATAATCCACATCGTCAAAAGGGATTGTCTCCGAAGCTTCAACAAAACTGGGAAGGCCCTTATACTGTCGTCACGAAAATCAATGATGTCGTTTACCGAATTCAAAGAGGGTCAAGAGGAAAGTTAAAAGTTGTTCATAGCGATCGACTGCACCGATACAGTGGCGAATCTGGAGATGGAATTGTTCGGGACGAACAATCTTAAGAAGGGGGCAATGTTGTGAACAGAGCTTTATACTACTACAGCGCCATCTGTTGGAAAACTGCATATCTAATTTATGGAAGAAACAAAAAGCTCTTTTCCAATGTCAAATGTATTTCCCCTTATTCCAAACATCTAGAACATTCCAAGACAAGAACTTTCGAGAACAACTAATTTGAGTATATAAGGGAGTGTTCACGGTGAGCGAGACACAGTTGATTTTGGATTATGAAAGTGTGCAAAGGTATTGCTTATTGGATTGTGTTATTAAACAAGTGTGATTTAAATTTGAATAAAAGTGTTTGAGTTGTTTATAAATTGAGATTTACTGTTTTGAATTGGAAAGTGTGAATAAAGAAGAAATACTAAAAAGAGTAATAAGTTTTATTTAAAGAACCTAGCAAAAATATTACAATATATATTTATATGTTTATGTTCTTTTATGCTTAAGCTTTGTATAAAAACTGTAAAGGGGGGTTCACATAGAAGAATATGGCTGTACAACAGGGTTCTATGGGAAAATAACTGTATACACTACTTTCCGTTCACATGGGATACTGATGCTGTCGAATATCATTATTTTTATATCTTAGAAGTGAACGGAAGCAGTGTGGCGATACAAATTTTGGCAGCCATAATTATTTTTCTTCCACTTCTTTATATTTTGTAAGGAGTTTTTGATAGGATTTTAATTTTAAATTCTTATCTTTATAAATTTCGTTTTTTTTTTTTTATTTTTCTAACTCTGGGAAATTTATAATTGTAAAGTTCAAAAAAATCTTTCTAAAACTCATTATTTGGTATAGATGACATTTTTCCGTCTAATGTTTTATGGCCGAGACAATTTACCGAATGAACAAAAATATCAAAGTTGTCAACATCTGTTCACACAGGTTGGTTGGTTGCACGAGCCACCCAGGTTTTCAAAATACTTTGAAAACCATGCAACATTGGTTGGTTTTGCGTTCATATAATAGTACATTGATGGTTATCGAACCATGTTGTACAAGATGTTCTTCCATGTGAACACCCCTTACACTAGTCTCATGGAACTGAATTAAAAGTTTATTTTCTGTGCCGCAGCGAGCGGAAAGGGGAAGGGGAAAATAGAAGCAAAAGAAGAGATGTGGTTGTGATATATTTATTCTGACAACAATAAAGAGGGTAAGGGAGAAAACGTAATCTGGTTTTCTTTTTGCTGTCAGAATCAATTGTAGATAGGCATATAAAGATTTATATGCAAGGGGCGAGTGGAATCCTTGTATATAAAATCTATAGTACTCTCATGGAACAGAAAAAAAGTCAGGGAATACATTCTACTGAGGGCGCTGTCGGCGGAAAAAATTGACGTGGAGACTTTTGATTTGGGGGGGATGGTAATTGAGGATAGACACTGATCTCTACAATACACTGGATAGCGCATTCATTAAAAAAAGTTGACTCCAATTGAACATTGTTATATTATGAAGGCGACCACGGTGCCGTATAACAGTATAACTGTATAACATCTAAAACAGCATCATAAAGCGTGGAACAGATTGAACCAGCAACAGCACTGCCAACAGCAACAGCGGCCGCCATTAATTTAGAATCAATGCATTTCAATTGTTCAACACACATAAGAACAGCAACGCCAACAGCCAAAGTCCTAAATTTGCTGTTGCTGGTGCAGTATTGTCAACTTTCCCACTGCAATATTTAGTGGCATTACAATGCAAAACAAAATAGAACGTAAAATAATTTTTCCATTTTGCTACTTTTTTATTTTTGTTGAAATTATCGTGTGAATAAAAAACAATAATTAATTTTTGATAAACTAAAATTGCAAAATTAAGTGACCAAAAAGTAATAAAGAATAAAAAACTACCTATAGTGAGTGTTAAAAAATCGCTGAATAAATGAAAAAAATACTGTGCTTGCCTAAAAAACAGAACTGAAACGAC
The DNA here is from genome assembly GCA_963931855.1 of Philhelius festivus. Taxonomy (NCBI): domain Eukaryota; kingdom Metazoa; phylum Arthropoda; class Insecta; order Diptera; family Syrphidae; genus Philhelius; species Philhelius festivus. The sequence continues at coordinate 140,102,759 of OZ007554.1, forward strand.
ATTCCTTCAATTTTATTAAATTGTCAATTTGTCAATCAAAACAAATGATTTTCGTCCAATTTTCGATTTAATTGACATTCCTCCAATTTTATTAAATTGTCAATTTGTTAATCAAAACAAATGATTTTCGTCCAATTTTCAATTTATTATTTTAATTTTAATAATAAATATTTAAAATTTACAAATAATGCGAGAAATAAGAGAAACAGATTGACGGTATGTCAATCTGTTGCTGTAACTTCAACAGCAACTTTAACAACCACGTCACTCTTTTTAGGGCCACTATTTTAAATGGCTTTGATTACATTAAGGCTAGGCGCTAGAGATCAGTGAGGATAGAGCGAGAAAATTTTATCAGCTCTGGCAATGAGAAAGACGAGAATGATAAAGTCAAATTTGTTTGGTAGCATTTTTCTTTTGAAGGATCTTCTGTGTTTTGTTGTTATATTTTTTTGTCAAGAATATTTGTTTTATTTTGTCTATTTCATACGCAACAAAGCAACGTTGTTCAATTTCGATATTATCTAACTAAAATACAACGTTGCTTTTTATTTGTATGGACACAAATACCTATTTGAATATATTTAAGTAGGAATAATTTTGAAATTTAATTCTTGATAGGATTAGGCTTTTTTGAATTTTAGTATATCTACATAGGTACTTTATCTTAATATATTAGGTAACTTACATATGTTGATTGCAATTATTATTATTTTTGTTATTCAAAAGTATAATAATTGGTGTAATTTTGAAGGAAAAATGCCTACATTAGATGCAGTGGGTGGTTAGGTAGTGGAAATTGTTTTTTTTTTTAATTAATATAATTATGTACGTAGGTACTCGTACAATGGTACATAATGTATATAGGTATAAAACTATTTCTTTAAGAAAATCTAATAGGTACCTACGTATATTATTTATGAAAGAAAATAGCTTTTACATTTGTACATACATATGTATATAAAATAAAATAGAAGAAATTTGGTATGGTAGAAAATAATTTTGATTACAAAAGAAAAAAAATATTTGTATGCGTTGATAGGTATTTATATAATTAAAAATAAAACAAATATTTTTTTTATAGGTATAGACCAGTTTTTAAAATTTATTCATATAAACTTTGTTTGCAAAAAAGTATAGACAATTTTTAATAGTTAAATAGTTTTTCGAGAAAAAATAATTTTCACTCCCTTAGAAAATTCAAATTAATTAAAAAAAATTAGAATAAATAGAATAAAAATATTGTTGACATAATATTTGAAAAAAAAAAATCAGATACCTTTTTTGGAAAAAATATACATACATATGTACCTGATTATAAAGAATTTTAGAAAATACAAAAAAAGGAAATTTAGTTAATCAATTTTAAGGGGAGAGTACGATTACTTGGCCGCCAAGATTTGATAACGGGTTTTTGTAGAGGGGTCAAAAACAAGTACTTTTTACTATGGGAGGGGGGGTCTATCTCCCCCCGTTTAGGAGGTAGGGGCACTTTTAGAAAAAAATAATTTAAATTGAAAAAAAAAATATTAAAAAACAACGGCAACACTTACAATAAAGTGCTATACTGCATTTGAAGGCCGAAAATTTGTTGGTTTTTGAGAATCTCGCATTTAAAGTCCAAATTTTGATAAAAAACGTGAAAAAAAAAGTTTTGACCGATTGTTTTTAAAATTTTGAAATGAAATTGTAAATTAACTTATATGTGATCCATGTAGATATCAGTTCTTAATCGAACACAAAAAACCGCATGGTTCTATGTCTTCTAGTTTTTGAGAAAATCGAAAATTACCAAAACTACTTTTTTTGATTTTTGGTGGTGACGGTGATTCCATTTTAAGGATTAATGTTAATAAACATAATGAATCTTTGTTAGTTCAGTACCGCAATTCATTAAGCGTTACCCAGAATGCACCATGAGGAGGTAGAATTGCATCTGGGTCAGTTATTTTGTCAGTTAGTCAGTCATAGTTAGTTAAAAATGGTCAAAATGTATTAAAAAGGTGTGTAAGTCTCGTCAATAAAGCCATCGTCCGTACTACGAGTATAATTGTCGAGTTCGTTGAGTTACTCTTTTATGGTGGGAAGCCGAGGATGTTTTGGCGGTAAAACACTTTATAAATTTTCGCTCTGAAGGGTGGGAGGATCGATGTCTTTTAACTGTAAGCCCTCACATATATCACCATCGGTATAACAAGGGTAAACTTTTTTTACATCTGACAAAAACTCTATTATTTGCGAACCCCAGTCGTCCTTATATTTCCTTTTTAGGCAGTATTTTCGATAGAAAAATAGTGCCATGTATTGGTGAACATGGTCGGAAGTTTGTTTTGGTTTTCAAGATCGTTTATTGTATTTTATATGTATTTAGTGGACATTGTATAAATAGAATAAATTTGAATTTTTTTAAATACAGATTCTGAGAATGTAAAAGAAAATTTGCATGCACGCAACCTCGCACCTACCCCAAATCCTATAGTGTGCCCAAGCAGGTTATATATTGTAATTTTGGAAGCTAGCACTGATTTATTTATGTAAGCAAGCAAAAAATATCAAACATTTTATAGAAAAGTAGTTTTAGTTAATTTCAATTTTTTCAAAAACTAGAAGATATAGAACCATGCGGTTTTTTGTGTTCGATTAAGAACTGATAGTTACATGGAACGCATATAAGCTTATTTACAATTTCATGTCACAATTTTGAAAACAATCGGTCTAAACTTTTTTTTTCACGTTTTTTATCGAAATTTGGACTTTAAATGCAAATTTCTCAAAAACCATTGGCATAAGTAATTTAATTTAAATGAAGGATTATAGAACAAACTTTTGGCTTTCAAATGCAGTACAGCATAATATTTTTTTTTTTTCAATTTAAATTATTTTTTCTAAAAGTGCCCCTACCTCCCCTAAACGGGGGGAGATAGACCCCCCTTTCATAGAAAAAAATGTTTGTTTTTGACCCCTCTACAAAAACCCGTTATCAAATCTTGGCGGCCAAGTTATCGTACTCGTGCCAATTTTAAAAATTTATTGATGCACCCCACATGAAATTTTTTTTTTTTAATAAAAATGAACTTTTTTCACAAAAAATAGTTTTTATCCATATATTTTCTTTTTATGTTTGTCTACGAATTTTAGTCAAATTTGGAAATTATTAATTCATTAAAATAAAAAAAAGTTATAACTGTTTTCTTTCATCGTGACCTTCTTATTTTTAAAATTGATGTTTGTTCTAAATTCAGGGCAAATCGCCGACCGAATACTTAAGTGCCCAACAGACCACTTTTTCGGGAAACTGAGTTAAAGATGCAGTTATACTTATTGGAATATTCTCTATGGTTTGGCGGTATCCCTGTTGCTCTATCTGCATTATTAACGAAGTTACAGAAAGCACTTTTGCTCTACAAAACACACATTTGGGTTCTTTTGATGCTTATATGCCTATTTCCAAAATGTGTACTAGGTGGGGCAATTTGTGTATAAAAGTTTGAAAAACACACGCTTAATGCTTAAATGCCCCACAACATTTTTTTTTTACTAAAATGGATAAAACAAAAAAGGTAAAAAAATACTAATTTAATAAAAAACAGTGTGAAAAAACACCAAAACTTACTCTTACAAATGTTGAAGTATTTTTAAAACTAATTCCGAATAAAATTGAATGTATTTTTCAAGAAAATTTTATGGACCAAGGTTCATGTTCAGTATTTTTCATAATTAAGTGTTAAATTACTTTATCATTTTCATACGTTTTTTTTAGACTTAGGAATAATAAAAAATTAGTTTAATAAAAAACGTTGTTTAAACTTTGTTCGTATAAATTCGAAGTTTTCGTATTTATCATAATAAAATGTATAGCTTAAGAATTTTTATTTTATTTTTATAAGTTACAAAAAATCTAGGTGAAAAACCTTATAACTTTTTAAAATTGATATTTCGTCGGCTGAATACTTAAGTGCCCCATATACATAAAAATTATTCTTCAGAAAACGAATTTTAAGTTTTGAAAAATAATCCCGTTATTTTGTACTTTACAATTACGACTTGTGAATTTTAATATACATTAATTGAAAACTCCTTTTTGTATTTTGAAGTCCTGATGTCAAAAAACGTCACGGTTATTTAAAAAAAATTAAGTTTGAAAAACTCAGAAATAGATATAGAACCCTCTTCCATACGAATGAAAACTAAACTTCAAATTTCCTATGGATATAGGACACTTATTATGCACTGGATATTCGGAAATCAATGAAAGCAAAAATAGTAAAAAACTTAAAATTTCTATCATTATTAATATATATAATTTTACTTTGAGTGATAAAAACATAAAACAAAAAGTAATATTAATTTAGTGGCTATGCCTTTCTCTATACCACATTGGATTATTCTTAAGTCTATAAAAAACGTATGAAAATGATAAAGTATTTTAACAGCAACGAGCTCATTTGATGTTTTTTTTACGTTTTTTTATAGAGGTTCGTATTTAAAGCGATCTTCTCTTACCGTGGTTACATTTTTCCTGCCAGATTTTTTACGATTTAGATGGGATCAAGTTTTCCGCAACCGATCTAAGGCATTTTGCACGGCACAACGCGAACAATTCATTCTCCAAGAGAATATAGCGTAAAATATAGGGTGCCTAGCACTTTTGGCCAAGACTGTATATCAAATTTATTATTTTTATTTTTAATTATATAAATACCTATCAACGCATACAAATATTTTTTTTTTCTAATCAAAATTATTTTCTACCATACCAAATTTCTTCTATTTTTTTATATACATACATAGGTAGGTAGGTATGTACAAATGTTAAAGCTATTTTCTTTAATAAAAATATAGGTACATATACGTAGGTACCTATTTGATTTTCTTAAAGAAATTGTTTTATACCTATATATGTACCTACGTACACAATTATATTAATTGCAAAAAAAAAAACAATTTCCACTACCTAACCACCCACTGCATCTAATGTAGACATTTAACCTAGTTGATTGCAATTATTATTTCTGGTCTACTTTTGAATAACAAAAATAATAATAATTGCAATCAACATAGGTAAGTTACCTAATATATTAAGATAAAGTTCCTATGTAGATATACTAAAATTCAAAAAAGCCTAATCCTATCAAGAATCAATTTTCAAAATTATTCCTACTTAAATATATTCAAATAGGTATGTGTGCCCATACAAATAAAAAGCAACGTTGTACGAGCCCAAACGCAAAATAGTTGGACTACCTATGATAAAAAACAAAAATTTTCTGATTCTTAAATTCCATCGGAAATAAAATCAATATTTTGGTATTTTTCTTAAGATACCTATACTTATTTTGAATAGGAATAAGTAACAAAAATAAAATGACTTCAATTAAATAACGGTATAGAGCAATCTTACAAAATAAAATAACGATTTAAACATTTTTTTAAGTGCAAAATAGTTGGCCTATGGGTCTTAATTTTTATTTCACCATGGTGTTACGTCGCCTTTGGCCTTGATAACTGCTTCTATGCGTCGTGGCATTGTGTCAACTAATTTTTGACATTCTTCGGTGCCAAAAGATTCCCAAATATTTATGATTTTAGCTATAAGGTCTTGAAGAGGTCTGGCATGGTTCTTTTCGCGGTTTTTGTTTCATTTTATGCCAGACAGTTTCGATTGGTAAAAGGTCAGGGCTGCTGGAAGGCCATTCTAGTATAGGAATAGCTTCAGCAGATAGCCACGCCATTTTAGACCTTGCAACCGCCATTGACTTAAAGTCCAGTTTTTACGTTGTTTGGCCCACTCTAGCCGCTTTTTCTTTTGTTTAGGTGTTAAAAGTGGTTTTTCTTTGGCCTATGTTTTTAACGAATTAAAATTGCTCTAATTTAAATAAATCTAAAACAAACCTTATAAAATTTGTATCCAATTTTTTTCACAGTCCTTTTGCAAGTGTCGACCGAAACACTTTTTTTATTCTTTTCCTCGATTGAACAGTTATTGCAGCGGCCGTTTGACGTCGATTTTCTTTTATTATTTTTTTTAAAACTCGGCAATCTCGAGGTTTTGCAATTGGTGGGCGTCACGTTTTTTTACCGATCTCCACATTTCCACTATTTTTGAACTTTGAGATAATGTTTCGAATTGATGAGCGCGGTAAATTGAATTGTTTTGCGATTTTATAGCTCGATAATCCCGTTTCGAAGGCTTTATTTATGGATTCCCTAAGGTCTCTTGATAATGCAACGCCACGCACCATGGTTGACATTAAATTGTTGCTGGCTTGCATAAAACAAGAGATCAATAAACAACAAAACAAGTGCATGTCATTTTTTTAATAACGGTTAACTGAAAATCTATTTAAATCTTCATAGGCCAACTATTTTGCATCCCAGAGAGAGTAGTCCAACTATTATGCTCTATCTTTGTTTGAGGGAATGCAAACTGGAGCCATATGTGCTTTCTCGAATTTAGTTCTGTTTGGTCTAATTTACTTATTAAATGTAATTTATTACATCGACAAAAAAAAAATTAAAAAACAACTGCTTGGGAACCAGAAAATATAGGCACATAAAAATGTTAATTCATTAATTGATGAGTAGGCCAACTATTTTGCGTTTGGGTCGTATTTTGGTTAGATATGCCGAAATTGAACAACGTTGCTTTGTTGCGTATGAAAAATAGCCAAAACAAAACAAATATTCTTGACAAAAAAATATAACAACAAAACACACAGAAGATCCCTCAAAAGGAAAATGATTCAAAACAAATTTTATTTTCTCATTCTCGTCTTTCTCATTGTCAGAGCTGATAAAATTTTCTCGCTCTTTCTCAATTACCATCCCCCCCTAAATCAAAAGTCTCCACGACAATATTTTCCTCCGACAGCGCTATCGGTAGAGTGTATTCCATAACATTTTTTTCTGTTCCATGAGAGTACTATAGTTTTTATATACAAAGATTAGGGTGGAGTGATAATGTATGAAAAAAAATTTTTTTAATGGAATAGCAATACAAAGTACACTTTCAATGAGTAAATTCAGCTTGCAAAAGATTGTTTAAAATAATTTGGTTCTATTTCCATACATATGTATGTACATCACAACGAAAGAAAAATATTAAATCCTTCTTCTAAATACTATTGCCTTTTTTTCTGTGCTAAAGCAAAAAAAAACACATCAAACTCATTAGTATTGAAAATGAATCAAAGGAAATCACAAAATGGCTTTATTTCTGTCGTCTTGTTCTCAATCTTCTGTTTGCTTTAACTGTCATTATTATTTCTTTTTTCTAATTTCTCGACTGTCCTCAACTCTACACAACTCTTCGAGAAATAGTGTTAAAGCCGCCTGTCTAGGCTGCGCGTCGTTCATTCCTTCTCATGAGAGTACTTTAGTTTTTATATACATTGCACAAACTTACCATTTGAAACTTCAAAATTTAAAGATGACAATTGATTTTTCAAAATAAATTTAAGAATGTCTTTAAGATTTCTTTAAAGGCGGTGGAAGGCGTTTGAGTTAAAAGGCCTTTAAGTAACGGTACTTAAATGTGAAAAATGATTACCGATAAGAGCTTGTTTTAAGGTATTTTAAAGTTAAGTTATGCAAATTTCATCATGTGACGCTGGTCTTGAGCCCGAGATAAACACTTTATTTCCTTGATTCTGTGAGAAGTTTCTTGGCAGAACGACAGGCGGTTAGAAGAATAATATTCCCTTATTTGTTTATGTTTTATAAGGACAACCGTCAAGTCAAAGCAAAAATATCCCTTTTTATTCTTTCGTGGTGTTATGATTTTCTTCCACATTTTCCAAATTTCTTTGGTGAAATTGGCAGACTATGTTCCAAATGACACTTTAGTCGGTGACAAAGGAAACAGATACCTGTTTGTATAGCTTAAAGCCTAGTACGCAGATCGAGACAAGACAAATTTTATCTCTACAATTTTAATCTCTACAAAACTTTTCCAAATCTAGCGCAAAAGTTTGAAGTTGGAGAATTAAAAAATAATTTAATGTGTTTTGTAGTGTATCTCTGGAACGGGTTGTCTTACAAAAGTCGTTCATACCTTTTTGGAATCTCTTCTCGATGCTTTTAAGAGAGGCATCAGCACCTTTTACAAAAATCACTTTCGGAAATACGGTGGCTGTCAAAATTTGTCCCGCAAAATAATGCTTGTATCATTCTTTTTCCTGGCAAAATTTAGTGGAGACATTTTGTAGAGCAATTCACAATAGTATGAATTCTGCGCGCGAACTGCGTACTGCACGGAAAAATATCCGAGACAAAATTTGTCCCAGGAAAAAAAATGTATGGGAGGCAAAATTTTTCCCGATCTGCATACTAGGCTTAAAAATTATCTTAGTATTTCGTTTATGAATATAATTAATCAACAAAATAACAAAACTATCAAAAAATCTTCAAAATAAATATGTTCCCTTTAGGGAAATAAAATCTTTCCTACAATTGATTTTAATTTTGAAGCTCTTATTTTTATTTAAAAAAAAAAATGTACAATGAATTTGTGCGAAAAAATGCTTCTAAGGCTAGGCGCGCACATTCAATTTTTAGTTGCACAACTGTTGGTTGCTTATAGAAAACAGATGAACTATTTGGTTGAATGTCCGCGCAGGTGCATATAATTATATGTTACACAAAATAGCGAACTCATTTTAGGCAATCGTTTAGTCTGTGCCAAAACACAAACTTTTTAGTTGCTCGAACCAATCAGTGGCGAAACTAAAAATTGAATGTGCGCGCCTAGCCTAACACACCGCAGAGCAACTTCAGAACACAATGCACTAGTGCTAGTGCTGACATCAAAAAAGCCTATTGATTGGAAACACTTTCAGCCTTATTTACTAACACGTTTTAGAGACGGAGTAAAGTTACTTCGACTTTACAACGACTCTAATCCTGAAAAGCTTATTTATAAAAAAAAACACACTAGGAATAGAGGTGGAATAAGGTAAAACTGGTTCATAGGAGGTTTAAAGCCGTTTTAGTGTCTAAGGCTGGTATTCACCGAGCGCTCATAACTTAAGAAGCTCATAAACCTATTCACCAAGAATATTAGTGAAGATGTACGAGCGCTCTTAAAAGTTAGGAGTGGTCCCGACCACTCCTAAACTTACGAGCGCTCTCTTCGAAAGTTTGTTGTTGCCACGCACGCATTTGACTCGAATCCATGTGAGCAATGCCAAAAAGAAGAGTATCCATTTGCTGTCAAGACCAACATTCCACAACATTTCACAGTTTGGGTATGCCTGAACAAAAGAGAGTGGCTCTCATTTTGAACTTCGAAAAACACTTGTGAGTGGTTGGTGAATACCCCAAAGAAATTTCAAGTTAAGAGCTTCGTAAAGTTAAGAGCCGTTTAAGAGCGCTCGGTGAATACCAGCTAAATGTCATTTTAACATGACATCGTGTGAGATTTACAAAAAGGAGTATAAACAATTTTTTTTTTGTTACTAAGATAAAATGGTTAGATATTTTGCATTAATAAATGATATATATTTTTTAAACGCTCTAACAGTTGTACGATATTGGGGAAGCAATTTGGTTGGTACATTAATTTATAGGATTTAAAATTTATACAATCCAATTTTAAATGTATCCAATTTCCAATATCAATAGGTTTGTTTATTCACAAACAATTTGGGATCCTGTTTTCTATCGGGATCTATTTCAAAGATCCAAAAATCAGTTATTACACTGGCGAGTAGATGACTTTTTATGGTAAGTTAGTGTAAGACTGCTTTTAAACGAAGCAATATTACCTTGCGATTTTTAAGCCTGTACGAGAGAGACGTGTGTGGTGGCGGGGGTACACAAAATTGCTGGGGTAGGAAAAATTGCAGAGTTATCGTTCTTCCTTCTTTGTGGTTTTCTTTATTTCTTGGGTATGTTTCATTTCTATTTGGCGTTCGCTCAGCGAACTTCGACTAACTAATTAGAGCAAAGAGTGCGTATAGATAACTCCTTTTCAATAAACCAAAGTTAACTTTTATTAAAAATCGCTGTGTTTAAAAGCATCCATGCAATCGAAAGGAAGCCAAAAGAGAAACATAGATTAAAAATCGCTTTCGTGTAAAAGCAGTCTAAGCTATAGTATAGAGAAAAAAGACAAGAAATAATTGAAAATTTACAAACCCAAGGATAAAAAGGGACGGACTTATAACACTGCTGCCACTAAGATCCGTATCGTTTTATTTTCAAGGGAAGATCCGGACCAAGATAGATTTGTGAATAATAAAACGCACCTAATAAAATTAATAATATGTAATGGCAATCAGCTGGGGTTTTCTTACGTTTATAATAACCAGAGTTTTAGATTGGTGACTTTTTTGGTAGTATATTTGACATAAGGAAGGCGTAGCTAAAACGGCTAAGAAAATATATTATAAATAAGGATTTGTTTCACGTGGCGTAAACTCGAAGTGCTTCGGCTCGGTTTAACTATTCCGAGGTTGAATCGAGTATTAGTGAAAACTAATAAATAAGGCTGTTATATTTTTAGCAATAAACATTTCGCATTTTTATATAAACTACGCGCCGACTGCAAACGATAATTCAAAATCAATGTTTTGCTGGCACCACGGCTACACCTTCTTTCACTCTTTACATATCTGTCCACAGCTATCAGCTAATGGCTAGTAACAAATGTCAATTTTTTGACGATTTCGCTTTCGGACAGAAAGTAAACAAAAATCTTTATTCTATGTACTGAAAACAAACTTGGAATTGGAAATGAAACCGACAAATATAAGTGACATATCTGATCGGATCCACAACTCTTCTTCAGTGGTTTTGGAGCTATTAATGCTCGGTTCTTGGTTGTTAGTTCAATTGAAAATCCTCATCGGTTCGGTTGCCATCACAGCTAATTTTATTTCGCCTATCCGTTCTTGTTCTGGAATTTGTTTTTAGGTTATTTGTTAACAATTCCAATATCGCACAACCTGACGTGGTAGATTACTTTGGAGTGCGATACCGAGTAAATCTAATACATAAAAGCTGTCTAGGTAAGTTATTTGTTAACGAATTCTATTTTTTAATCTTAAAGCCAGGAGCTGACATAGATCGTAGAAAAGAAATGCACTCGTTTAAAGCTTTCTCTCTTGCTATGCAAAACTGATCTATCAGCAATTAATTCATCTTCCTCTGATGAAGGTCTTTTTTTTTTTGTATCGATGTTTAAATGATTAATAAATTTGTAGTTAATGAATAGTTAAATTGTTCTAGATTATAAAGGTGTGCCCATTCGAAAAAAGAAAGTTTCGCAATATTTTCAGCATGTTGGTAGACTCGTAGAAGTTGGAAAAGGAAAATAGAGTTTATTTGTATCTTCTCTGGTCAGATAAGTTTATATTTACCAGATCTTTATAGAATATATAATACATACGAAAAAGTTGGTTTATTATTAGATAGACGTTACTTTCATAAACAATTTTTTTTTCTGTTAGAAAAAGGTCGGTTTTATACAACTTTTGAGTATGGTTTCCTTTTTAAAAAAATGTTTGAGAAAATGTTTGCATTTAGCCTTTAGATGTGCTTAAAGACTTATTAAATTGATAATTTTTTTACATATAAATTTTATGAAGGGTAGGTACTACCAAATTCAATAAGTTATTAAATGGTTTGTAGTTTGCAGTCATGAAATTTTTTTATATTGTGTTGATTAGGGCAAATAGTTTTTTTTTATAATGACCTACTTAACGGTTAACTGCACCAGCACCTAAATAAAAGTTGGTTGCCGTAAAACTACCAAATAAGACATAATTATATTTATGATACATCAAGAAATTCGTTGTTGAATGAAGTAAGACAGTGTTAAAAATTGAGTTTCTATTCTTGAAAAAAAGGAAATCTCAGATGCGTCCCACAAATGTGCACATTTTCTGTCATTGTTTATTTTGTTTTTAATTTTTGTTGACATGGATTTTATATCTTTCTCGTGCGGTTGGGAGTTTTGTGAGCCCGATTCACTGCCACGATAACCACCATTTAGTCCACGACAGAGCAAGGTTGCGCGGACGTTATGACAAGTATCTTGTTTGAGATAAATTCCAGTTTGCAGCGATGAATTTCAACAACAAACAAACGCAAAGTTCAAAGATATAATTTTATTTAAGAGCAAGATTGAATTTATATTTTTATTTGTGAAATTTTGAAAATGAGTGAGGACAAAGTGTCAATATGTCTCATTTATGAGAGGATTACTGATTTTGCATTAAGCTAGTTACATACAACGTGATGTTCTCTATTAAGGTCGTGATGCAATCCCCTGAATAAAATTAGCATCCGCCAAATTATAGAATGATTTTTATAAGTGGGAAATTCTTTCATGATGAACGGTGATGACAATAGCATTGCCATTCTAAAAGTATGCACTTTACTTTGCAAATTCTGATTTCATTTTTTTTTTCAATTTCAAATTGATTTTAAATTTAAGTTGTATTATGACAATTTACACATAAAAAATCAATTTCTGTGCGAAGATTTCGATCCTCCACCAGAGTGCGTTCCTTCACACCAAAACAATCGATTTTTCTTTGACAAGGATCAAAATCTTCAAATCCCTATTTGAAGAGAAATTTACACGTACATAACACGCACTTGCAAACACACCAAACGAAATATTTTCGATCCGGGATCCAAATCGCTATCGTGTAAAGGAAATCGACATTAGTTTAATTTTATATCTGTATCATTATTAAAAACAATCTTTATCCTTTATTTACTCTCAGGTGCTTTGTTTTGGTTTCAGTACAGGGAGCGTTAATCTGCTAAAACAATTATTTGCTAAACTGATTTTAAATCGAAAAACCAAAATCAATTTTTTGTTTGCCAATGGAATGCAAAAAAATGCCAAAATCGGCATTTTGACAGATCTATGGATTTATTTTACCAAAGACATAAGCGCAAACTGATTCAAATTTCAAAAATTGCATTATGTATATATTGAAAAATGTACATCATTTACACTCAAAATCACAAAAAGGACGACTTTAACGTAGGAATAAGCTGTAATCAGTTTTAAAACTCGATTATTAAGAACAATAAACTTATCAACCAGAACAACAATAGAAAATCCAAAAATACTGTCAGAAATTAGAAAAGTATGAAGTTACTCGAGACGCTACAAATTTACACTGCAGGCCAAAAGTTTGAGTCCACTCTCATTTTTCGAAAGAAAACCAAATTCTAGCCCCGAAAAAAACTTTTTAGTAAAAAATGAGTATGTAGAATTTATGAGGAGCATAAATAAAAACAAAGTAAGGAGAAAAATATTTTCATTATGTTGTTTACAAATAGGAATTTATTTAAAAAAAGAAAAAATGATTTAAACCGATTTTTCGTCGAAAAAGCCTCCTTTACACTCGATTACTTTTTTTTACCATTTTTGGCAATCTACCTATAAGTTTTTGAATTTTTTCTTTTGGTATATTGTTCCAGCAATCCTGTAATATATTCCACAAGGCATACTCCGATGAAGGGCATTGATCCCGTACGTTTCTATCCAGCTCCTCCCACAATAACTCTATATGGTTTATATCCGGTGATTGCGGCGGCCACGTCATGACTTAAAATTTCTTCGTCTTCTCTCTGCTTTAGGTAACCCCGGCAAAGTCTCGACGTGTGTTAAGGGTCACGAATCCTTCACCAATCAATCATAGTCCAGAGATCAAAGCATTTTCTTCAAGTATCTTATACGCCTCCTTGTTCATTTTTCCAATAATTCGAGTCAATTCTCCCACTCCACTTGAAGAGAAACATGCCCAGACCATCACAGAACCACCTTCATGCTTGACGGTAAGAACTATACAATCGGGTAGCATCTTTTGTTCAGCGCTGCGTCGAACGAAAACCCTCCGTTTTGTGCTAAATACCTCGAACAAGGACAGCGGCTTATTCCGTGTTGTATTTATTTCAGCATGTATTTCCGATGCTGTTTCGTTTGCTTGTTTTTACTATTAGCAGATCCTCGTGTTTAGTTGTAGATCAAGGCCGTCCTGACCGTGGTTTATCCACAAAAAGTCCAGTTTGAGCGTGCAGCTCAATCGCACGTTGAACGCAGCCCTTCGATATCTTCAACTGCGAAGCAACTTCCTGCTGCGATTTGCCTTCTTTAATAAGAATGATGATTGCAGAACGTTTTTCAATCGTGGTTTCCGCAACTTTTCCCATTTTAAACTAGTTGCTTACTCAAAAGATGAAGAATCTCAAATAAATGCTTATGACTTCAAAACGTGGGTTTTATATAAAAAACTTGCAATCCAGGTCTAATATTTTTCGGTTTTGAAAACCTTTTTTATGTTCGGCGTCATAAAAAAGTTTATTAAAAAAACACCCTTTTTTAAAAAAAAATCTGGATTAAAAATTCAACTTTTACTTTAATTAAAAAAATCGACCCCCAGGCATTAATGAAGTCAGCTGACTATGTTGGACTCAAACTTTTGGCCTGCAGTGTATGACAGTGTTTTTTATTAAGGTAGACCCCGGAATGAGATTCTGAGGGACACTATATCTTTCTTGTAGTGTGAGGAATTTCCATCATCTATTACTGCTCTTTGAATAACGATTAAATCAACCTAATAAATAAATGTTAATATTGCTATTACTGCCCCAAACCATTTAATTTATTTACACATATTAAAAGCTTAAAACTGAAATTGCAATTTTATTTATAATATAACAGTTTATTGTGGAGCATCTAACACAGCAACAACGTCTTGTAATTATTAAAATAATTTCTTTTAATAATTGTTCAACTGTAAATACGCTGAGAATATAACTATTAATTTTGCCCAGCCGAATAATGTCAAAAAGTGATGATATCGACTTGACCCTACGATCTCCTTATTTGCAAATTGTGTTTAAAAGAGCTCCCCTTTGCGCCACGGCCAGAAGCGCTCATTTGACTGACGTCATATTCAGTGCTTAATGTTAAAGGCCTATACCTTAACTATAAAATTGTATTTCATTTAAGAGTCCTGGACCTGGAACATAAAACGCACCCTGTATATTGCACATACACATATTTATATGTATGCATACAACATACATACTACTTTTAGTATCCGCTCCAACTATTTTAAAAATTGTTTGCATAAATTCATATTTGTTTATGAAATCAAACATGTCATCATTGTTTTACCTCAACTGCTTAGGCACAACTTTGTTACTTTACTTAATTTATGATTTGTTGCTTGATTGATGGTTCAATTCGTTAATTATTTTTAAAGTTTCAAGAAACTACGAAACCCAAAGTTCTATGACAAAAACAACTAAAAAAAAAATACAAAAACTGTGCCTTGTTAAGTCAGTATTTTGATATTATTTTCTGTGGCATTATGTCGGTGTGAGTGTTGTAAGACATGAAACAGAGAATAAACAGGCACTATTGTTTTAAAAAAGCTAACCTAATAGCTCTGTAAAATATTTGTTAAACAGACTATAGCTAGAAAGTTGTTACGTCGGTCGTCTTCGGGGCGATTTCAATTGGACTAACGACTTGTAATGACCTTATCGATTTCTTTAAGATCAGTTCATATTACATCGATTTTTTGAAAAAAATCCTACAAGAATTAAAGCCCTGCGCGGTGCTAGGTATATTTGAGAAGGTATTTATGTACATGCCTCCATAAAATTTCTTTTTTTTTATACCGTTTTTTATTCCATTTAAAAACCATACATAAAGCTTATAAACAGGGATATTTTCGCCTACAATTTATCGAGTATAGGCCATGCATAATACATTACGTAATGTGAAAGATTTCGTTTGAGATTTATCGGAAATATTGCGACGTGAAGGTTTACCTTTTAGTTTAAGTCTGTTTAAAACGAATTACAGCCTTATTTAAATACTTATCTCTTTGTGCTTAACCTTATTTTCAATATCCAATTAGCTCAATACGTTTTGATGTTAAAAATTAAAAAAACCAAAATTGTTTTGGAGATGACATATTTTGAAAATAAACGAATGTAAAATTACATTTAAAATACCATTTTTATGCAGATGATATGCTTAAGATTAAGCTATTTTTTAACATCAAAGACTTATACATACAAAAACTAAAAGTTTTTCTCTGTAATTTGTAATAAACTTAACTTCGTCTTAATTTACCGGACCTATTTATCATAAAACTTGTTTTGAACTGGGTTTTCATTAAAAAAAAATTCCAGTTTTTGTTTTTAATTAATATAAGAAAAATTATTCTATTATTATTTATTAAAATGTAATTAAAATTACATGGTAATTTGAAATTGAACGAGCTTATCTGCTCGGTATATTAGCTCTATTAAAATAAATTATATCTCTATGTATTTTTTTTTTGTAAAAAGTTAGATATATCTATTTAATTGTTACCACTAGGATTTTCTTAGAATTTCTTACATTGACTTATCTTTAAAAATATTTGATATATACATAGGTTCAATGTTGTATTGCAGGTAGTATCTAGTCCTGCCCTAACAAAAATAAAAAAGCAATGAAAATTCTTTTTACGTCATTTATTAATTATTAAAATTACAATATAAATAAGAAATTATTTAAAATGCCCCCCTTAGCCTTCAAACACTTTCTTAAACGATCCGGCCACTCGTTTATTGCCGCATGCATGACTTCCAGTGGAAACGAAGCTACTGTCTTCAACAAATCAGCTTTGAGAGACTCAATATTTCGGTGAGGCTTACAGCAAGCCTTCTCCTCCAAAATGTTCCATAACCGGTAGTTCAGCGGATTAAGATCGGGGCTGTCCGAGGGCCAATCTTCTGATAAATGATAATAATAAATGACGTAAAAAGAATTTTGATTGCCTTTTTATTTTTTAAATAAAACGGGTTTTTGTTAGGGACAGAACTTATGGCAGGACTACGTATAAACTTGTGGTGGAGTGTTTTTGTTGATGAGATGCTGGTGTGGTGTCCAAGTCGTAAACGTAGAAAGGTGGACATTTTCTGTTTAAATACTTAGGTGGGGTAAATGATATTGAGTTATTCGGAATAAATTTTTTTATAGTAGTGATGATACAGGTTCTAGTTGTGGTTAATATTTGCTTTTGTTGTTTTTTCCATAGTTTTAAGCCAGTCTACTTTGGTGAAGATATTAAAGCTATAATAAGGCTACTTAAAACTAGAACAGCCACAGCGTTTTTTTTTTCGTGGAAGCGATGGCCTTTCTGTAGCCAGAAGGTCGATACCATATTCAGCGCTGTACTGAGTCATCCAATTGAATTGATAGATAGGATTTTGTGTTTGATTTCTCCAATTTAGGTGTTTGGCATTCAAATCACCGGCGATGAGGTAGTAAATCTCTTCCGAATCCAATCGTAAACAGTTAAAAAGTTTTTCAAGCTCTGTTATAAAATCAATTGGTTGAGGTGATACCGGTGAATAAGCAGCGATCACATGCATCCGCTTCCCCTTTCGGATAGGAATGCATATGATGCATGCCTCCAGCAACCGAAATTTATGCGTATATATTATAAATAAATTTATGATCGATACCTTTTCGTATGAAGATTGCGACACCTCCTCTTTGTGTGGAGTTGGGCCGAACCCTTCTTACGATATTGTAATTATTGTCAGTCAGTTTATGTTTCTGGTTCAACTTAGTCTTGCTGGCCATAAACACATCTGGACTTTGGTCTTTCAGCAATTTGAAAAGATTAGCTCTTCGGTCCTAATCAGTGAATTTACATTCACAGCAAGGATCTTAAAGGGTCTCTTAACCAACCAACCAACAAGCGTTAACCTCTACAAAACAGAGTAGAGATGGTCTACCCTAGTCGACTGCTCCCGTATCTGGTTTTGTAGGCCTGTTAACTGAATAGCCAGTAACATGGCCCTTATTTCTGCCTGTGGATCCAGGGCCTTTGGCAAGAGAGCCTTTGGGGCTGCCTTTTGTACATTTGCATTTGGGCGTAGAAAATTTGGGTTTGTGAGTTTTTCTCTTCCACTACTGTTTGCTGTGCTTTTTTGTGTTTGATTTCCTGAAACTTAGGACATCTGCGATAATTTGCAGGTATCCCTCGTTTGGGTTTAGTGTAAAATTTAGCTAGGTCCTATCTTCAACCCGTTCCTGTCTAGTTTACATTATCCTATTTTTTTGGTTCTCACTACATTTGACACAGCGAGACTGCATTTCGCAGTTTGCTGCAGCGTGGTCAAACCTTTGGCAGCGCATGCATTGAAGTATGTCGCCGCGCCTCTTTAGTTTATCCCAAGTGACAACCTGGTAATCGAGGATAGAGATTTTCCTCAGACTATCCAGTTTGCTGGTGGGCGAAAGCTGGACCAGGAAGAACGGCAATTTCCGTCTGGCCTTGACTGTATTGAATGGCTTTCCTCTGATAAACTCGAGATCATCGCTCGCTAGTTGACGGAGCTCATCTAAGAGCGTCTGTGGTTCCGTGCAGGTCAGTGTTGTTATCAGGGAACATATGATGTACTTCTCTCGACTAATCGTTAAGGTATTAGTAGCTTGAAGTATTGCAAATGCTTCCCATGGCGGCTATAAAAAGAACCATTTTCGTATTCTATCGCCAGTTATGTGTTGTTAGTCGTTTTCATATAGATTCAATGCCAGGTCACGGGCAAAATCTTCCAACGTTAATTGATTAATTACAATTTTATTTTTTGGTTGCGTATAGTTCACATTGGATTTTTGTCAAAAAATCGATGTAAGATGAACTGAATTTAACAAAAATTGCGTATTGACAAGGTCCTCACAGTCAACTGATGAGTCCATGTGAGAACGCCGGGACGAAACGCCAATTTTTGTGGACTAAAGCCCAAACAAAAGCTATTTTGAATCAATAATTCAACAAGTCCATTAATAGTGCTAAGTCTTCTACTTGGCTGATTTATTTCAGTAGTACATAGAATTTGTATTATAGAACATTCATGTTTTTATTTTGTTTAAGTATAAAAATCAAAGGAATATTTTTATCAATAAAGTTATTTTATTTCAATGCAAAAACCAAAGGAATATTTTCATTAATAGATTCTTCCGATAAAACAAACTTCTTTAAATAACCAAGCAGTAACATGTGTTACTGCTTTCGTTTCGACAAAGTATCGATGTTGTAAATTATCGAAAATTAATATTTATCGATTGATTATCTCAAAAGATGTGTTGGTATATGAAGATAATATTTATTTATTCATCATCAATGGATTTATAATCTGTTGACTGCTATAACTTAAATATACTTATATAAATACCTATACATGCATACATATATCATTTAAAACAAATTTAAAACAATACCCTTAAACTAATTTGAAGATCGACTTTATAGTGAACTAAACTAAAAAGGGATAATGAACGAGTTATGGGTTCATTTTGTCCATAGTTCGTCCTGGGTCCTAGAAATCAGAAAGAAAACACCCCTTTTTCGTAAATTCCTCTCAGAAACATAAAAAGGCCTAAGACCTAGTAAATCCGGAGATTTTATTCTGTAATTAATTATGTTAAAAATTAATTATTATAAAAAGAACACTTAGGGAATCCCTAAGACTTTTTAATGATTTCTATTAATTCGCATCTAGAGCTATATGTATTCAACATTGACTTATTATATATGGACTGCTAGTTGTGTATAATTCTCATACAAAATTTGCAACCAAAATGGTCCAACGGATACAATCGAAACTAGCCCTCGTGCCGACACTAGTGGCAAAAATAAACAACATATTTAACGCCATCTCTTGTTCTACTAGTGCCAACAGAAATGTTTACTCATAGAAACTAAGGACATCTATTGACATTGCTTTGAAGAAACGGTGCTAGTCTATGGTTAGAGAGATAATCGGCTGAGAATAGTGCTAAGGGATCTCGAAAAAAAATCCCCTTTAAAATATTTTATGAATCATTTTGGTTTACTTAATGATTTTATGTCCGCGCAGGTGCATATGGGAAAATTCCTAAACGCATATCTTGCGCAAAATCTGCTAAGTAAACAGTTCCAAAATGCAAATACAAAAATCTCTGCTAAGCAGAGTTTCCCTAAATGCAATCGATGCTACTTTCTTGCGCAAATGCAGAGGCATTTGTGCAAATGTCAAACATTTCTTGCGCAATTCTGTTACATATGCGTATTCTGATTTGGTATATCTGCTTTGCAGTTGTTTTGCTTTGCAAATCTTGCGTTTAGGAATTTGGCCTATGTTACACAAAATAGCGAACTCATTTTAGGCAATCGTTTAGTTTGTGTCAAAACACAAACTTTTTAGTTGCTCGAACCAAGCAGTTGAGAAACTAAAAATTGAATGTGCGCGCCTAGCCTTACAGTTCTAGTTTAAGATAAGGTGCGTTTTATTATTCACAAATCTATCTGGATCCGGATCCGGATTAAGTTTTAACATTTATTACAAAAACAATTTGGGATCCTGTTTTCATAAAAGATCTTAGCTTATCTCTTGATTTCTAGTATAAAAATTAAAATTATTTGTAAAAGTGAAACTAATTGCTTTAATAAAAGTATTTTTACAAACAATAATAATATTTGTTAATAGATAATACAAGTAAATGCAACGAAAACTGTGTTGCAGTATATATTTATACGTTGAAAACAAAAATGAAAAAGGGAAAATTAAAAAGGGAAATTTTCAGATTTGGCAATTGGACTATTTGCACATTAGCCCCTTTAGCACTGGTTCCATTTCATAGTACTCAAATTTTCCGTCAGTGTCGGCACGAGGGCTAGTGTCGTTTGGTAATCCGTTGGACCATTCTGTAATCAGCTACTAGCAGTCCATATCTAGTATGTCAATGGTATTCAAACCTTCTGTCTACCCTAATTTTTTCAAAGCAAAACGGGTGAACCTCATTTGCACATTTTCGATTCTATCAGAGGAGTTTTGATAAAAAAGCAACCAAATAACCCTACAATATTCCAATATGGGTGTTATAAAGGATATATAAATTGTTCTTAGAGTATAACTGTCTTTGAATACAGCCGTATTGCGCTTTAAAAAACCTAGCAACGAATTCGCTTTGTATGTTATAAAATCGATATATTTTGAAAAAAAACTTTGTGTCAAAAATAACACCAAGGTCTTTTATTTCGCCAACGATTGAAAGACTTTCATAACTGAAACTGAACTGAACAGCACCTTAGGTGTTGAATAAAAAACTCTAAATATCTTACACTAAGAGATATTTAGTTCAAGATGATTATATTTACACCACTGAAAAAATACACCTATGGCTTCTTATTATTCAAAACAATCTTCAATTGAAGATACTTGAAAATATAGTTTCAAATCGTCGGCAAACATTAGACAGTTTGCAAATTGTAAACAATCTGGAATGTCATTGAAAAATAGGTTCAAAAGGAGAGTTCCCAGATGACTACCCTGAGGTAGGACTGACAAGACATCAATACAAAATGATTGGTCACCTTCGACTTAACAATCTGTTCTCGATTTGACAAATATGATTCCAGTCATTTAAGAAAGCCAAGTTTGAATCCCATTTTCCCAAACTTTCTTATAAGAAGACTATGGTGAACTCTATCGAAAGCTTTTACGAAATCCGTGTAAAAAACACCGACCTTTTTTCAAATGAATAAATACAAACATTTGTGAAAAGACACAAATTAGTTGCAGTGGAGCGACTACTGCAGAATTCATTTAGTATCATCTTATTATCAACATATAAAATTAGAAAAAAACATACATCAGATGATCTCATTTTTATAAACAAATATTTGTTAAGTTAATTCAGATTTAATATTAATTTAATAAAATGAAATACAAAAATACTTAATTATTCACAAAAAAATAAAATACCCTGAGGAAGCAGGGAAAAAGTCAGCGAAAAGTAGCGTAACATAAGTTGAGTTATTTTGTTTATTAATTGCAACCATTTAAGTGATCAAGGAAAAAACTTAAAAATGTTTTAATTAATGTTTTCAGGTTTATATGCATTACAAGAAGAATATAACTTTATCTATTCGGTAAAATGTAAATAAGGCTGTTAATGTAGCAAAAATAGCATAGTCAAGGAAAAAAATATTTGACATTTTCAAAAATTGAACAATCTATGTGTGTCATCCTTAAGACAAAGGCTCAACAATTTTTGTTGGTATTTAGATGCATTTGGACAAAAACTAATTGATTCATAGTTTCAAATTAAATTTACTTTGTAATGACTAGAACCATCAGTGGTTTCCTTTTCCCAACCCAATATGTACATACTTAATTATACGAGTACGTACTCGTGTGTACGTATATTATATTTAAACTCGGAACACTAATACAAATTAACCTCTACACCTTTCTGTTCATTTATAAGTTTCTCTCGTATATTTATTAACAAATAATTTGCATCATCGACGTAGATTTTTATTTTCAACTAATGGATATGATGTACAAATAAAAAGTAATTAAATATTTTTGATTGTTTAGAAGTTCTTTGTAAACAAATGAATGAAACAAAAATAACACTAAACATAGACTGTTAAGATTATAGTTTTATTTTTTTAACACTGCGAGTTTTAATTTGTCGTTTGATATCCATATACATATGTATGTATGTAGAAATGCATTTCGTAAATAAAAAAATTGAAAAAATGCAAATAAAATTGTATAAAAGGTACCTGTAAAACTTTGTATGTAAATAAATACAACTACAGCAATTTTATTGTGTGTAACCGATTTAATTAATGCTAATTTGAGGTGTTGTAAATTTGTTTTTTATTAATTTGTATTGATTTACTGGTAATAAAGGGTCAATGTGTTTCTCGAGGGCCATGAATTACTAAAAAGAAACAGATGTGTTTGGAATTGACATTTAAACTTCTAATCGTATCGTATTTCTACCTTTTCAAATTTTATTCTTAAAATTAGTTTTGAAGATCTATGAAAAACGAGGAGAGCCAAACCAACCCCTATGAAGGGTATCCGGTAATTCGCCTGCCATACTTTGGGATGTGATTCTTGATCATATTCTAAGAAAAAAATTGTTCTACAGTAAAGTCTGATTTTCAACTTTGACATCACTTTTTGACGATTTAAAAAAAGGTCAACTTTGGTGTACCCTGACCCATGTTAAGGTCAATTTCTCTGTCAGTACTAATGGTAAGGACCTTATTTTGGACTTTTTTTTAGGAGAAATACTAACTTTTAAAACAATGTGTAAATTGAGCTGATATGTTTTTAGGGTAATATCTCGGTGAGAAACCGATTAAAAATAAAAGTAATAGTTAATTTTGATTTCTAATGAAAACACTTTATTTCGGAATTATAAATAAAAAAAAACGTACATTTACATGATATAGAGGAAAACAAATGTGACTGTGTTTTTATTATTCGTAAATATAAATATTTATAATTGAAATTAACATAAATTACAAACAAAACTTTTTAATAGATCTCAAAATATATGCGTTCGAAAAAGAAATGCCAGTACCTCTAAGAATTGTATGTGTTTTGTATCGAAAACCCTACAATTCACCTGAAGAGCAATTTTACGAATTATTGTTCTGGAAGAAAAAAATTGATACAGCTTTTTTAAGACTCGAAAGCAGATTCCAAAAAGGTATCAACCAACTTTGTATAGCTAGCGGTTCAAAAAAGAAACGCAAGTACCACATTCTATGTGTTTTGTATCGAAAAACCTACAATTCACCTGAAGAGCAATTTTTTGAATTATTGCTCCGGAGGAAAAAAGTTTGATACAACTTTTTTAAGGATGGATCGAAAGCAGATTCCAAAAAGGTATCAACCAATTTTGAAGAACTAGCCATTCGACTAAGACACACTAAAACCATTATAAAGAGTTTTTTTTAATTATTCCTTCGGACTAGGGAGTTTGCATGTACATTTTTAGAGAATCGAAATTAGAGAGAAAGATAATAACTAATTTTGTAGCACTACCCGTCGACTAAGACACTTCATTATGGTCTCTAGTTTTATTTTTTTTTTTTATAATTTACTCGCGCTCAAGGGATTATGATTACCCTTTAAATGTTTCAACACAGCGCGAGCGTGAAGTTACGGAAGAGAAAGAAGGATAGGAAAGATGTGTGGCACGATGTTGAGACTGAAGGTGGTTGTCTCAGATTTTTTATCTCCAGGGGTGGCGGCTGAACTAAAGCGGAGAACTGCCGTGTCTTATTTCTATGTCCCTTATAATTCGCATTATTTTTTTTATTCGTATTCATCCTTGTTGGGCATACTAGTTTAACTCAATCACATGTTGTTAGTGTTATGCCTAAACAACATGTAATGAGTAAACAGCAACCCATTGATGACAATTTTAGAAGGTTTTAATGGAATTAAAGAAGACATAGACGACGGCAGAGGTAGACGACAGAGGATTTAATCCTATTATTTAACATAACATAACATAACATAAGATATGTATAAACTTTTAAACTTTCGCCAAAGGCTGAGAGAATTTAAAATAATTACTCTATTAACTATAAGACGTAATCGAGAATTTTAGTTATACTTCACTGAAATTTGTAATTCACTTCTGGTCTATACCTACACTTTTTAACTTTTTTCTTTGAGTCAAATAATCTTTTGTTATTTAAATAAGAGTTTTTACTGAAATGAGAAATCGCACCCAAAAATCTTAAAAACTGATTTCTAAAAATAAATTTCGGACCAATACCAAAATGAAATTGGCGAATTAAATATCTCTCAGTGAAACACCGATTAAAAATAAAGGCCATAATTAATTTTAATCTCTATAATGAAAACACTTTATTTCGGAATTATAAATACAAAATATAAAATCGTAAATTTTTTTTCTTAGGCTCTGGTTTGTCTTCTTTTGCTGGTCCAATATTCTTGCCTCACGATCTATGGTCAAAAAACCAATACAAAACTTACTTTAATCGAATAGAGTTAAATCCACCTTCGTTAGAGAAGTGAACATATTTACTCAATTGATTTGAAATTAACGTCGATTTGGAGAGTCTCAGAGTAGAAGATGAAATTGGAACAGGAACTGAATTAAAGAAAAATAATTGTATAGGTATTTATCAAACAACCCCTAATATCTTAAGCTCACCTGATGATACCTAGTCGTTTGTTTTTCTCGTTCTTCTTCAAATCTTCCGTTGATTTTTTGTTCTTTCGGGACCATTTTCGTTTGTGGGACTTTATAGTGTCTTCACTGAGAACATCTGGATGTGCAAGAACTCTATTGGATTGGGTTCTTTTAAATTGTTGAGTTGTTTCAAGTCAATGGTGCTAGTCATTGACTGCTTCTTTCTTCGAGTCTTTTGATTGAAATGTATTCCTTTTCTAATTCTGCTGATGTTATTTTGTTCCTTATTAGACGTCGTTTCTTCTTTGGACGAAGATGAGGCGTCGAACAGGTGAGTCCTTCCTCATGGTCACACTTGCGATTTCTCAATTGATTTCTAGACGATTATGACTTGGTTTGGTGCCAAAACTATTAAGCTAGGCGCGCACATTCAATTTTTAGTTGCACAACTGTTTGGTTGCTTATAGAAAACAGATGAACTATTTGGTTGAATGTCCGTCCAGGTGCATATAATTATATGTTAACCAAAATAGCGAACTCCTTTTAGGCAATCGTTTAGTTTGTGTCAAAACACAAACTTTTTGGTTACTCGAATCAAGCAGTTGCGAAACTAAAAATTGAAAGTGCGCGCCTAGCCTTACATGTAATGGATTTTGATTTATTTTTCTTCTTATTTGATTTCTTTGTAATAATAGCCCTGGAAATAGCTGGTAGGTTACTACATACGTGTATTGCAAAGGTTTCAATTATTATCTCACCTAAAAACGTGGTTACTTTTGATAATATCGAAAGATTCACAAGATAGAATGTTTATTCTATCGTGTCGGTAAGAAATTTTGTTGCAGGCAGATGACTTGGTCAATTTTAATTCAATTTTGTTTTATTGAACATACTATTTACAATTTGGCTTTCAACTAATAAGATACTACATATGTATGAAAATTTACATTTGTTGGCTCATAGGGGGCCTAACTATATACAGTGATTTAAGTTTAATTATTTTTATATAAAATTTACATGACAAAAAAATTAAATTTAAAAGGTCGGTTGACTGTATTATCTTCAGGGTATTCATTGCCGGTCGTCAGTGGTGATTTTTGTAGGTTGTGGGCAGGGATGGTGTTTTAGCCGCGGTGGTAGGCTGACCCAATGTCAGCGTAGAACGAGACTACTTCCTCGTTGTCCATGATTACGTTGACATCCAGAGTTTCCATCACACTGAGGTACCTCATTTCGGGATGTCTTTGTTCTGTGGTCATCCTTCTCATAAGCTGATTAGGGTGGTCGATGATGTTCCCCATTAGTTTCTTCGTTGAATGAACTATATATTTGTCAAGTGGGATTAAATTCGCTTCTGTGTAGAGATGGTCGTTCCTGTAGTGTTGTTGTCGTTGACGGTCGAAGTAGAGTCCAGTGCAAATCCTCAGTATCTTCCTTTCGAATAGTTGAAGTTTCTTCATAGCTGTCTTCGAGATGGAAAACCAGACTGGGAATGAATAGCTGATCACTGGTCGCAGGATCTGCTTGTAGATTAATAATATGTTTGTCGGTTGGCTAAGACCTGATCTTCTTTTCAGCAATGGGTGCTAACGGCTGAAGGCCCAGCTGGCCTTTTTCAGCAGGTTAAACCTTAGCAACTCGTTGAAGTGCACTCCCAGGTACTTGACATTTGGCTTTGCCACTATGGAGGATCCGTCAGGGAGTTTTAGGACCAGATTTTTGCAAATTGTTGCGGTGCGAAGGCCTCTACCAGTTGAAGGTCTCCTGAAGCCAAGTCCCGATTTGTAGAATCTGTTAATGTGGGTTTCTACTTTTTGGACAGCGATTAGTGGTGACATTGATGTGGCGTAGGTGAGCGAGTCATCAGCATACAGAAGGTTCTCGCATCCAATTGGTGAAGGTTGGTCTGAAGTCATCAAGTTGTAGAGGAATGAACCTGGTTTTGAGCCTTGGGCGACTCCGGCTCTGATGTTCTTCATGTTTGACTTGCAGTTATCTACTTGAACGAAAAATTTCCTGGAAGATAGGAAAGAAAAGAGAATTTTTATTAATGGCGGAGGTACTTGCATAAGATGAAGTTTGTGGATTAGACCATCTATCCACACGCTATCGAATGCTTTCTCGACATCCAGAAAGCATCCGACGGTGACACGATTACTGTTGAGGGCTGTGGTGATATCGTGTTGGAATTTTACCAGTGGATGCAAGGTTGAGTGTTTTTCTCCAAAGCCAAATTGCATGTCAGGGATGATTGAATTTTCACAGCAGAATTTCTTCAGTCTTCGTAAGATTAATTCTTCCAGTAATTTACTGATGTTGTTGAGAAGTGATATTGGCTTGTAGTTGGAAGCACCTTTCTTGGGAATTGGCACAACCTTCGCCATTTTCCACTTCTGGGGGAAGTAACAGTTGTTGATGCAGTTGTTTAAAGTGATTGTGGGGAAAATCATTACCGCATGTGGCAGCCTTTTCAGGATTTAGTAGGAGACACCATCTGGTCCAGCAGACTTTTTTGGCTCAGAATTGCCGATGATTTCTACAACTTCCTCTAGATTGCATAAATGTGGACTATCGGTGGGATCATTTGCTGGATTGATGATATTAAAATTTATTTTATCCGGATTTGGTTACAGTGTTTGTTGAACTGTTGCCTCAACTTCTTCTAAGAAAGTTGGGTAAGTAGGTGGGTTCGGTGTGAAGTTTCCTGATGACTTGGTTAAATTTGGGATCGACTAGTATATAATCATGATTGGGTTCATCGTCATAAAACTGTGACAAATCCTTTTTTGGACGAAATTTCATTTATTTCGATTGACAAAGTGGATTTTAACTTTACAAAAATAACACAAAACAAATATGTACAATTTAAAGTAGAATTTAATTAATTTGAAGGAATGTCGTTTCAGTTATCGGATTCTTAGACAAAATATTGGCAAGCATAATCATTTTTTAATTTATTCAGTGTTTTTTTTTAAATTTATTCAGTGACTTTTGAACACTCATGATAGTTTTTTATTCTTGATTAATTTTTGGACACTTAATTTTACAATTTTAGCTTATTTAAATTGATAAATAAAACGATAATGACAAACAAAATAAAAAACTTGCAAAATAAAAAAGTTATTTTACGTTGTCACTTTTGCTATCTTAGATGTTATACTGTTAGACTGCGCCGGCGCCGTGGTCGCCTTCATAATATAACTATGTTCAATTGGAATCAACTTTTTTTTGATGAATGCGCTATCCAGTGTATTATAGAGACCAGTGAGTAAAACCCGATCGGATTCAATGTTCAATTGAATTAAATTTATAAATTCGCTTTTTAAACTGTATGTTGGATTTTGACATACTCAACATGTAAGTTGAATATCAATATAAGTCATACTTATACTCATATATATCTCATATTTAAAAGACAGTAAAAAGAACAAATGGATTACAGTTCTCACTACGAAAGATACGTTTATGGAACCAATTAAATTTGAATTAGAAACAAAAATCAAGTGTGTCATTTCGATCTTCGGGTCACAGGATCACTCTAGTCCACATACGAACAATGCATTATAAAGACCCCATCCAAGAGCAGCAGCATGTCAGCCTCTTTTCTAAATCATTGAGAAGCAGCTCTCGAACAGATGTGGGGGCATGGGTAAGAAAAAATTAAAAGTCTTGGAAATTGGACATCTGAATTTTTATCAAAATGGACCAGAGTTTTAACATCCAAGATTCTGATATTATCTGAGTCAGGCTTGTGCTCTTCCTCTTTACAATAAAGGACAAGCACAGTTTTCTGAGTCAAAAGATGGACAAGTCTTACTTTGTTTATAAGTTAAATTATCTAGAGGAAAAGGGATGGATTGTTCATCGGTGTATGTAAGTAAGGTAAATCCAAACAAAAGCTTCGGAATTGACTTTCAGGCCACCGGTTTGATATAAGCAACGGAGGATCTCATGAAGATCAAATAATATTAGCATACACAAAAAGAAAATTCTGAACACTAGCGCAAGTCAATATTGAAAAAAAAAAAAACATTTCTTGTGATTGTTCTTTTATAAATGCGTATTATTATAATATAATTAACTTTTTTTTTGATTAATCTCGTATATGTGTAATTGCGGTGATAGTAACATGTCAATTGAGTTTTATTGTAAGTGTTATTGACTTTTGTATAATGATTGTATACCTGAACTTATTGTTGTATTTTTCAATTTTATTGGCCTTGAGTGTGTTTCAATAACTTCTATTATTTGTATTGAAATGTTTTATGATATTTGAATTAAATTTATTTGTATTTGGGAAAAACTTCTAATTATAGGTTTTTAAATCAATATTTTCTTTAAAAAATTGAAAGTTAGCAGAAAACGAAACAGTTAATTTTTACAAACATTTTAAAAGTAAAATTGCTTTTAAGACCAAAGTGCCGATATTTATCGGATCGAAAGAATAGAAGTTTCGGATTCGTTATATGCGTTATATTTTTAAAAAGGATATGAAAATGATTTTTTTCTGACACCGAGCCCTTATTTGACTTTGTGTACATATGTACATGCCATTGAGATTTTATTTTATTAATAATTTTAACAAATTTGTCAGTGATGTTAATTCAGCATAAACCACATCAAAACGTATATTTTTCCAACGCATCCCTTAGCTTATTCAAAAGTGGATTGTTTATTCGTGGGTATATACATATTTCATTTTTAGTTTTCGTTTCCTTTTACTTTGTTCACTTAATGAGTCTGAAATATCTACTAAATTAAGATGATTTGTTAAAAGAAACTCAGAAATTATGAATAGACCTTTTCTGTTTTGGATCTTTAATCATTTCAATTTGTATTATTTTTGTAAGAAATTACATATTTATTTCACTTCTTTTCCAATTCAGCTGATTTTGACACGGGTATAAATGCAAAGCATACCAACTTTAAAATTTAAAGTAAAAGTGTATATGCAGTCAAAAAAGCATTTTATTCGGACTTCCATTGCTGCACTATGTATACATTACCAATAATATACGTCTATAGTTAAGACTTCTTCATTGGATTGCTGAAATTGTTGTACGATCCTCATGTGTTAATTTTTTTTATAATTCATTTCTGCAATGTTTCTGAAATGTTTTTTAAACAAACGGGAAACATTTCAGAAACGTTTTTTAAACAATGTTTCCTGAAATGTTTCTTTGGTGTGGACACACCTTAAGAAACCCCTATAATGTTAAATACAGCAGGGGCGATGGGAAAATAAGGGGGGAGAGAAAGGAGGTGTCGATGAACATTGGTTTCGAATGTTTGCAAATTGAAATGGCAAGGGAAAACTACTATATAATCTTTCCACATCAGAATTGCCGACGTGTCTATTTGCTGTGAAATAGTGTATGTTTATTTCAATATTTTCTAAAAAAGTTTTCAAGTGTTTCGGAAGTATTTTAGTAAGAGCGTTTATAACGCTCACATACTTTTTTGTTTTGATTGATTCTACTGCCGCAAAAAAAATTGTTTACTAGTAGTTTATATAAAATTACATGCCTATACAAAATTACATTTTGTTTTTAATAATTTCCCAAATAATGTATAGCAAGTTAAATTTACATATGTAAATAATGTTTGAGTTATTTTCAAGCAAACAAAAAATACTCATTTGCTAAATTCCACCATTCTTGAGTATTTCTAATTTCTTTTAGTTTTTCTCCTAAATGTTCATAGTAATGCCTTTTTCTACTTTTCATGAGTTCTTTATGAGGGTTATTGCATTGAAGATAGATTTCTTTAATGCTCGGAGGGTTGTTGCGACGCAGTTGTTCGTATGCTCCATCATACCATTTTGCTTTACCTATAGTTCTGTGAGCGTATCTCTGATTTCTAAAAGTAGTTCTGATAGCATCAGTTAGGTTTTCACAAGTCCATTCTATGATCTCTGATGTGGTGAGTTTTCATGCAGGTTTTGTTTATAGCTATTTTTTAGATTGTTTGTCCATCGTAGTTTTGGTAGTAACTTTATTTCTACAGTATGTTCTTGGTTGACTTCTAGCTCGAGTACAAGTACTATGGGTTATATGGTTCGAGTAAATCTGGTCTTCTACTGGAGCATACCATAAGCAACATAAATCGATTGTGGATTAACCAACTGTTTCCACGAAATTGAAGTTTCCGTGTGCATAATCTTGCGTTCGCGCATTCAGTATGTTCATTCCAAAATCATCACATGCTTCTAAAAGCCGTCTGCTTTTGCCATTTACAACCGTGTCCTTAGATTTTCTTTTGAATTGTATTTGGCTATTAAGAACTGTGCTTTCATTTGGTATAACTTAATTTTCTCCAATTATCAAATAATGGGGAATATTTTCTTCTTGTAAACAATTACTATGATTCTGTCAATTCTCCTCCCATCTGTTGAAATCCAAATAAACCGGCATAATATAAAACAAATATACATATATATTCACTTTTTGTAACTATATAAACCAGATCAATTTTTATTTTTGAAAGCTTGAAGCTTGCCCCTCCACTTGCCCTTACGAAGCGGGCCCTCTTTACAACTGGAATCCACAGTTAAAACCATTAAAGTGCTCTGCATACCTTCAAAATCTTCTGTTAAATACGTTTGACATAAAAAGAAAATTTCGTGATTGCATTTACATATATACATATATTTAAAAAAGGATATAATATTTGGTTGCCTAAGCCATGGATATTATAAGAAATAATTTTTATTTAGTTATTATAATATCTTGATACTTCATTTAATTATTACTTATTCTAGAATCGTGGCTGTCTTCTAACTGCTAATCAGTTATAATACAGAAATCTATTTTCGAAATATGTTTTTGAAAAATTTCTTCTTTTTCTCTTTTTTGCCATATGATGTGTTTGCTTTGCTAACTTCGCTGTGTTTCTAAGAATTGCTCTGAAACACAACGAAATATCTCTATTTTTACCGTTTTTGTATTCCAAGTCCGTGAAGTTTTCTTCTCATTTTCGGATTAAAATTCTTTAAGAATTTTTATTTTTTTTTTTTGGAAAGTGTGATTTTATTTTTTTTTTTTAATTTGTTAAATCAAAATTCAGCCATCATTTCACTCCACCTTGTAGACTCTACTACTTGTCCTGTTATTCACCCCAATTACCGATATCGTAAATGCAGCGAAATATACGACATGACAGGATCTGCATTCCATAAGTCGTTTCCAACTTTTGTCACTCGTTTTGTTGTCGTCTGTAAACGTCAAACGTGTCGTTGAACACTTTCGTTCTGCGATTTAGAATTTTACCTTTGACAGTGTCTAGACGTGTTAGAGGATAAAATAAAAAGAAAAGAATAATTTGGTCACATAACCAAAAATTAAAACGTGGCATAGTTTAATTAAATTTTTCCAAGTTTTTAACAAATCTTTTCCAAAAATATCAGTCGCCAACAATAAAAGCGAACCTTCTTAACAACCTAAATCTAAATTTATCGTCGGATGGTGCAGTGATCACACCGAAAAAATTGGATCACTTTCCTAACTCGAAGTGCTCAAAACGTCGCACCAGCGAGAAAGAAAGAAGCAGAACCTCGAAATGAGGTACAAGTTTGACAAAGGGAAAAAGCCTGGCAAAAGAAAGCTTGATGCAGCACACCAACTCCTTGCGTTAAGCAATAGCGCAAACGCGAGCTTATCCCTGAACACTCCTGAAAAAGAAATGGATGCTGAAGATGTCGACGACGCCGACACGTGGCTCACTCCTAGCAGGAAACGTACCTGCGCAAACAAAAGCCGCAGCTGCAGCCCTACGAGCAACAGTCAACAGAATAAAAACCAATTCTCAATTCTGGGTTTGGGATTGAAGGTTCTCCCAACCCAAGCCAACAACTGGTACTTACAAACCGACCATCGAATGCAGCAAGATACAGATGCTACCCTAGATAACACCGAGAACAATGTTCGGGGAACAGAAGCCAGCGCTGGACCCGAAAAAACACCACGTGACGACAGCACCAATGGAATGGAGCCCTTGCGCTCGAGGGGTAAGTACTGCCCTCCTATTTTCTTAAAAAACGTGAATATTAACAAACTCATTAAAGACTTCCGCGAAAATTCGGTTCCTTTTAATTATAAAGTGATTAATCGTGGTAATTCAAGTAGACTTTTCGTTGACAATAGCCAAGTTCACCGTGATCTTCTGGAACTCTTGAGGAGGTCCAACAATATTGAGGCGCACTCCTTCACTTTGAAGGAGGACCGAACCGCTAACGTCGTCTTGAGGGGACTCACTCTTGATTATTCTGAGTCAGAAATTCTAAACGAATTGAAAATAAAAATTCCAAACGTTGACAAAGTCTCAGTTTTCGAAACCATAAGATCAAAAGCGAACAAAACTCGCTACAACTTATTCCTAGTCAGACTCCAACCGGGCACGGGCCCCGAGGAGCTACTGAAAATCCGGTACCTTTTTAATACGAGAGTTCATTGGGAGAAGCCCAGAGGCAACAAAGGCGCACTGCAATGCCGCCGGTGCCAGAAGTTCGGTCACCTTGCTAAAAATTGTGCAAGCACTTACAAGTGTGTAAAATGCACAGCTCCACATGAGCCTGGCAACTGCTCTGTTACTAAGCAAGAGGGTAGCTTGGCCACTTGTGTCAATTGCGGTGAGAACCACCCTGCCAACTTCAGGGGGTGTGTGTCCTACAAGCGATTCGAGGCCAGCAGAAAACTAAAACTGCGTGAAGCCAAAGAAAAACAAAGCGAAGGAAAAGCCTTCTCCAAAGCTATCTCGGCTGGTAACTTTATAATTCCTGGGGTTTCATACGCCAATCAGCTTGCGGGATCACGCACCCCTCGGGGTCCTGGCCCTTCTGGCAGTCTTCCTTCTGTAAAAGCATCCGGCTTTGCAACTGGCTCAAGTGTCCTTAACGACTTCATAAACCTCTCTAAAGATCTTTTCGGAATCGAGATGAACCAGCTAATCTCAAAAATTGAAAAATTCATGTCAAATCTTGGAAGTTTCCAATCAATCGTTAGTAAGCGATTAGCTTACCTTGAGTTAGTCAACCAGCTCCTTGTTAGTCCACAATAATGATAATAAAATTTATAAATTTCAACATTTCGTCCTTAATTAACCAGGCTAGGAGAATAGAACTTACAAAAATTCTCCAAGCTAGCAAATGCACAGTGGCTTTCATTCAAGAAACCCACCTAAACAGTAGACACAAAGTAGTTATTGACGACTTCAACGTCCTTAGAAACGATGAACTCCAGGGTGTGGCAATATGTGTCAAAAAAAACGTTCGTTACGAAATAGTGAATTTCCATTCTTCACTCATTCCTACCATATTTATAGCCATCAAACTGAACTGTGATAACAGAACTAAGCAGTTCCTTCTCGGCTCTGTCTACTTCCCCACAAGTAGTACTCCGACATTACTAACTGCTGAGCTCAACAAAATCGAAACACTCGCTGCTTCCTATGATGGAGCCATCATTGGAGGTGACCTAAACGCCAAAAGCCCCAGATGGGGAGATAACTGGCAGAATCTTAATGGTGGCACCCTCATTAACTGGTACCAATCTTGTACACCTTCGCTTACAAACATCACTTCAGACACTCCAACTTTTCCCCGGGGCCATTCGTTTCTGGACCATTATCTGATCTCAAACCACTTACTAAATTTTCCAAATCCGAACTTCAACGTGCAAACACTTTCCACCTTCACTGAACATTGCCCACTTTTACTTAAGCTAGAAATAGCTAATATGGACATTTGCCTCAATGAGCCTCACTACAGTAGATCCTTCAAAAACACCAATTGGAATATATTCCAAGATGACCTTGATCTCGCACTGAGAGACATTCTGCCTCCTCACAACTGCTGCCTGTCTAATGCAGATATAGACAGACACATTTCTGAGTTTAACACCGTGCTAACTACCTGTCTCGAGAACAATTCTTCCAGGTACATTCACTCTTTTAGAAAATACAGGAATCTCCCGCCCGAGATAGAAAATCTGTACAACATAAAGCACCAATGGCAAAAGAAACTGAAAGTCATCTTTCACAGATATTTCAACAGGATCTCTGCTCCCTACAAAGAACTTTCAACAAGGATTTCCTTGCTAAACACCATTATCAAGAACAAAGTTAGCCTATGGCTAAACAAAAAAATTAGCGATCGTCTGAAAAAGATTGTTCCGGGCCCCCATGCATTTAAGGAGGTATTCAGGATGCTTGGAAATAAAAAGAAATATATGTGTAACAATGTTTCGGTTAATAACGTTAATATAACAAACGAGGCGGAAATTGTTTCAGCCTTTGAAAATCATTTTACCAACATATACCAGGAGAGAGTTCCTAACTCTAACCCGAACCTGAGTAACCGAGCTACTTCATCCGCAAGGGAAGTCAGACAATCGAAACCTGCACACATTTTTCTCTTTAGCCCCGAAAACAACTCGCTCAATCCTCTCTCAGAATTGTTCACGAATAGGGCAAACATTATAAATATTATAAACAAAATCAAACCCAAAAAATCCTCAGGGCCGGACGAGATCACTAATTTTGTCTTAAAAAAACTATCTAATCTTGCTCTTAACTTCTTAACTATCGTGTTCAACAACTGTATCAACAACGGGTATTTTCCGATATGTTGGAAAGAAGCTAGGATCCTCCCCATTTTAAAAAATCAAAATAATCATGACCTAAATAACTTCAGACCAATTTCGTTACTCTCCAACGTTGGTAAAATCCTTGAAAGAATAATCCTGGATAAAATGATGCTTCCATCTGAGTGCCCAATCGATCCAATCTCGGATTACCAGTTTGGCTTTCGCCTTGGTCACTCCACTGTTCACGCACTCCTCAAACTTCAAAACGATATTGTATTAGGACTTAGGAATAAACTATGTACTGTTGCATGCTCACTTGACGTCGAAAAGGCGTTCGATTGTGTATGGAGAGACGGACTCATCGCCAAAATTGTTGCACTTAACTTTCCGCGGTACATCACGAACATCCTAGAGAGCTTCCTCACAAACAGAACTTTCTATATCCAAATTCAAGGTACTAAATCTCCATCTCGTGGGTGCAACAGTGGAGTTCCTCAAGGTTCGATATTGGGCCCACAACTGTTTAATATTTTCCTGCATGACTTCCCTCACCAATTTACGGAAAACAACCTCACCTCTACTGGCCTACTATACGCAGATGACACGATAGTTTACTCAAGTCACGAATTTCCAATCATCGCGACTAAAACTCTAGAAAAACATATTCTTCTGATTAATGAGTATTACAGGAACTGGGGCATCAATATTAACTTCCCAAAAACTGAAATGATTTGCTTCAGAAACGCTAGTGGCAAAGGCCCATTGGGAGTTGTAAGAGAAAGCAAAAACATTAAAATCACCATCAACAACACAACCATACAACCCAAAAACAGTATGAAATATCTTGGAGTTAACTTCAACAACTTATTTAAGTTTAACAATCATGCCAGAATTACTCTGGAGAAAAGCAAAAAAATATCAAATATGCTCATGTTCCACTTTAGAAATAAAAACCTAAATAAAAAGACAAAACTACTCTTTTATAAAACACTGGTGAGACCGATAATGTCGTATGCCTTCCCAATCTGGTTTACCATCTCCCCTACTGTAGCTACAGAGCTGGAAATGTTGGAAAGAAAAATATTAAGACTATGTGCTGACATCAACTTCGAAAACCGAACCAAAAGATATTCTAATACACACCTTCACAAAGAAACCAACACCATCCCGTTTCTTAGATATGCCATTCTACTCATGAAGAGTACTATATCCAAGCTAATCTGCGTTGACAACAGTCTAATCGACGAAATACTCGATTCTCAGAGTGGGTCCTCTTGGGACGATGTCTCCTACCTCTCGCCTATTGGAGTCTCCTCACTAGTTATAGACTCAAGTGAGACAACACCACTGCAGTTTTATCTCACCGTCACACAGAACCAAAATCGTGGCTAACCTATCTAGACTTAATCTCGTTTACTTCAACTTCCAACTTAATCACTTTCAAATTTATCAATAACGCTTAACTATATATAACCCCAAAATTAACTTAGTTCACGTTTTCTACTTAATAGGAGCGCGGTGCTTGCACCCATAGTATAAGTTATAATAAGCTACTTTTCAAATCTAAACCTTAGTACAAAGTCATTCTGTGATAACTTATAGTATGTTATTTTTACTTATTAATATTAACTTACACTCTCTGTGGTAAATACTCATAACATTCCACACAAAATCTTTATTATTTAATTTCCAAACATATATCTATCAGTGTATACAAAACACTTAAAATCTTTGTATTCGTACTTCTCACACGTCCTAAATGTATACCTATATTTGTACATGCACAGAGCCATCGCTCTCAACTCATTATCTTGTTCACGTGATATTAATGTAATCGTTCTTTTATCATACATCCTAAGTGTATATAAGTAAGCAGTATAGAGCCATCGCTCTTCACTGCCTAAATCTTTATTTCTTCACTCCTCTAGTGAAATAACTGTCTAATCAAACATATAGAGCGTCTTCGCTCCCATTCCCAAGAAAAAGACAAGAAGTATCAACGCTTAACGTAAAAAAAAAGAAATTTATAAAAGCGCTGAGCGCAATATTTAGCTTTAAGTTAGTATTAGTGTATTAAAATTGTAAATATGTATATAAAATAAGAAACTTCCGTTTCAAGCAATGTTTATCGCTCATGAGCACGAGCAGAATAACACTATATCCATATAAAAACTGATATGCCACGAGGCTTAACTCTAGACACAGAAAAAATGTTAAAGAAGGCCATACGATATAGCCACTTTTGTACCTATGTTAAAGTTAGAATAAGATGAAACGACTTTGTAATTGATACTTAAAGACTCAATAAAACATTCATTCATTCACTTTCGTTCTGCGGGGTTGCATTGGAGTGTCCGAGAGTGCAGACGTGTTTCTGCGTCTGCACTCTCCAAAAAATAAAATTAACATAATTCTTGTAAAAACGTGTTACGGTTTAAATTAATTTTTTTTCCGTTTTTAATGTCTTTTTTGACTAAATTTTATTCGCTTTTACTAAAAGCGAACTTCCTAAACATCCTAAATTAAACTCAACGCCGGATGGTGCTGTGATTACAACGAAAAAACTGGATCACTTTTTTAACACAAAGTGCCCATTAATTCTCCCCAGCGAGATAAGAAAAAGTAGAACCTCAAATTGAGGCATTAACCTAACAAGTGGATTAAGCAACAGTGTAATACACTACACAAAAATCGACGATGCCGATACATGGCTCACTCCCAGCAGGAAGCGAACCTGCACATTAATAAAAATCCGCAACTGCAGTTCTGCGGGCAACAGTCCGCCGAACAACAATCGATGACGCCATGTGGCTAATTCCCAGCAGGAAGCGAACCTGCACATAAATAAAAATCCGCAACTGCAGTTCTGCGGGCAACAGTCCGCCGAACAACAATCGATGACGCCGACATATGGCTAATTCCTAGCAGGAAGCGAACCTGCACATTAAAAAAATCCGCAACTGCAATTCTGCGGGCAACAGTCCGCCGAACAACAACTAAATCTCACTTGGGTTTGGAACTGAGGATCTCACGGCGATAGTCAACAACTGGGGCTTACAAAATCACCACCAAACGCAACAAGTAACGGATCTGATTCCAGTGTTAAACAACTCGTAATAATCGTATATATATTATATATGTATAAGTACAGAGCCATCGCTCTCAACTTATTATCTCTGTCATGTGATATTAGTGTAACAGTATAATCTTCTCACTCATTCTAAATGTATAAATATAAGCAGTATAGAGCTATCGCTCATATCTGACTATCTTTTTTTACTCTTTCACTCCTCTAGTGAACTAATTGCATATTCAAACATAAAGAGCGTTCTCGCTCTCATTTTCAAAAAAAAAAGACAAGAAATATCAACATTATATGTTAAAAAAAAAAGATATAGCGCATGGCGCTTTTTTAGTTTTTAGTTCTTTAGTTTTTAAGTTAGTATTAGTTTATAAAACTGTAAATATGTATATAGTCAACGAAACTTCCGTTTCACGCAAATGTATAACGCTCTTGAGCACGAGCAGAACAAAACTATATTATTATATAAAAATTGACATGCCACGAGGCTTAACCTTAAATAAAGTAATTGTTAAAGAAGGCCATACGCTACAGCCACTTTTGTACCTATGTTAAAGTTAGAATAAGATGAAACGACTTTGTAATTGATACTTAAAGACTCAATAAAACATTCATTCATTCATTCACTTTCGTTCTGCATTCTGTAAGACGAAAGGAAACGACGACTAAGAAAAAAACTACAATATCTCTCGTAGTTTACACACGACAGAAACATGGAAGGTCGCAAAACTGTAATATTCTTGTTAAATAATAATAACACAAACTCAGGCAGATGCAAGCACTTCACTTCAGTATTTAGAAGCAATCGCTTTATATTCGGAAGATAGTTTCGCCGAATTTACAGGTGAAGTTCTGGAGCAACAACATCAAGAACAACAGAATAAAACTGAAGAACCAGCTGGAAAGAAACGACCCACGACGGCAATATTGAAGAAATGGAATCAACGAAAGTATAAACAAAGGAAGAAGAGAGGAATGTAAGTCATACAAATTAAAGGAGAGATACAAAACATCTTAAGATCCAAGAGTAAACACTTACAGCCATATTTATAAACTCGTTATAGTGAGTACATAAGGCTATGCAACCCTTATAATGCCTCTAAACGCAAAATCGTTATTTATAAAACTTATGTGACGTTGAATAGAGGCATTATAAGCTAAACGCGTTTGGAGATTGAATAGTGCCTACATAAGGACATTTTAGTATTGAACTGTCACATTCACTTTGACATCACGTTGAATTATAAAGATTATCAACAAAATAAAATGCCTTTGACTTGATATTGAAACTAAAACTTTGTTATTTTTATTTATTGAAACAAAAATGATACTAATATATTAAAAACAAATTGAATTGAAAATTGTTTATAATTAAATAGATAAATGTACTTGTTGGTGATCTCTCTCCACGCATCCTTCTTTATCCGGTGTGTTAGTGTTGTAATTTTTATTTTGTATTATTGAATTTTATCCTCAAGAACTTGTCTGAGGAGTATTCCAGCTAGGATGAAACGAATAACAATTCGATTTCCAGTATTGTGCTAGAGAAAATAACATACTTTACCTGATGAATCAAAGTTAATTGTTCGAATTCTTTTAGCTTTTGGTAGTTTCGTTTTTGTTTATTAAATTCGATAGACAAACAGCTGAGTGTTATG
This sequence comes from Philhelius festivus, assembly GCA_963931855.1. NCBI lineage: Eukaryota > Metazoa > Arthropoda > Insecta > Diptera > Syrphidae > Philhelius > Philhelius festivus. The sequence goes on from OZ007554.1 coordinate 140,143,076, forward strand.
AAGGCTAAATGTAATAGATTCTTACTTTTTGGTACTTTATTTGACACAAGCTCATTATAACTATGCAGGGTAGGCAAATGTTTTATAAATATGAATTTGCATAGTGGATGAATAAGTCCTTATGCATTGCATAACTATTCATGCGTTTAGCGAATTCTAATAAATACGGCTGTAACAATTTATAACCAAGGGATGTAAAGAAAAGAAGCACAAAAAAAAAGAAAGAAATAAATGTGATACATTTTAACACTTAACATTTTAATTACTTATTTATTTACTAATAATTAAAAAAAAAATGCATTTGTTCTTCAATTGAGCGTCGAGCAATAATTTTGTATGTACACTTTAGAGTTTCCTTTGATTTTGACAGATGTTTTTTACTTTTTCATCGTTTAAAAATCTGTTACAAATCATCGCGTCGTCATTTAAAAAACGACACGACAGAGAAAACGAGACGACATCGGTAATTAGGGTGATTTTTTGCTATCTGGTTGCAAATGTTTTGGGGAGTTTTGTTCCTTCGAGCGTTTTTTTTGCTTCCTGAAAACAGATCGTATAAACGCCTAAGGATATGCTTTACTAATCCCCGGCTGAGACAACTCTATTAAGTTAAAAGGTAATAATAAAAATATAATAAAAGTAGAATTGAAATGATAAGTTATATGATAAATTGTTAATAAGCCTTTCTCCTAGGTTTGTTCTTATCGAATGGTCAAAGTCCAAATTGTAATTATATTTCTTTTATTTTTTGTTAGAATGCAAAATACCTTTCAAAACTTTAAGCATTGTTGGTTACAGGTGTTGCTGATAATGAACTCACCACCTTCTGACGATTTTGTTTAGTAATGTACTTGTAGGTGCTTCTGATTTTGATGCCGCTCTTTGTGGTTGTACTCAATGACAATTCGTCTGCTGCTGTGGGCAAGTTTAGTTACTAGGATTTGTTTGCTTTTTGGCACTGAAGGCGTTAAATTTTTTGATTGAAACTATTTGATAGATAATGTACCTTAGTTTTTTATTTATTAATTTTTTTCTCGTAGCGGATTTACTTTTTACTTTGACAGCTGTAGGGTTGCCGCTGGCATTGTCTATACATACATATGTACATTAGAGATATTTATAGTTTTTTATTAATACAACGTGTATCGATATGAACTTCATTGGATTTCTTTCCCTTTTTGCAATGCATATTGCAAAATTATTTATTATTTTAAGATTTTAAGATTAACCCCCTTATTACGGCTGGCGAGTCGAACAAATAAACATGTGAGTGTGAGAAATTAGTATTACGGTTGGCGAATCGAGAAACTTTGATTCGACTTAAATGTCATATATTTGATATTTTTAATAAAAAATCAAATTTCGAACTCGAATTGTAAAGTTCGCCAACCGTAGTATGTCGAATGTGTAGTTCGCTAATGAAAAAATCTCACCTCGAACGTTCGATTCGCAAACCGTAATAGGGGGGGTTAGTATGTAATAATTTCTTTTCAATTTTAAATATAATTTTTTAAAACCAGTATGGTTATGTTTTTATGGGTTTGTAATATTAATTATTTTGCTTCTAATTCAGTTAAGTCTTTTATTATAATCATGCGTCTTTGAATTATGTAATATTAAATATGTATCTATACGAAATTTAACATTGTGGTACATATATATTTCTCTTAATATGTTGTTAAAATCATCTTCTATGTATTATTTTTCTTTGAATGTAATTTTTTTTTTTTTTTCAACATGTGAATAATTAATTTTTGGAAGATCATTTTTCAATAATTATTTGTGGTGACCTAACTCAAAACTCCCGTTACTTCTGATTTTGCAATAAACCGACCTTAAAATGGTATCTCTAAAGCCTTGTGGTGAAAAAGATACCTAAATATGAGTAAGAAAGGAACAGTCTATACATCGGTTACTTGAAATATGTGAGAGATACATTCAAACTTACTCAAAACTATACTTTCTTGAAGACTATTACTCATTTCCCTCAAATTGCTATTTTTCAGTTAAATCACTTTCATTCTAAGGGTGCTGTACTGTATTTCAAAGTCATATTATTCGAGTTTTGTTTTTTATCTCTGTAGTTAACTATTTGGTTCTTTTGAGTTTTGTAACCGTACAAGAGGGTGATAATATGTTTTTATAATATATTTTTTACCGTAAAAATAGTGTCTTCTTCTTCTTAATCTTTCTTAAGCCTAAGTGCAAGAGGTTTAATAAGTCTCTTTTCTTTAGATCGCATTTTCCTCCGTTAGATGTTACAATGTGCCCTAAACAATTTTGTTTCTTTTGGTAAGAATTCTGATTTATTTAATGATATTTTGAGATTTGTGATTTTAAATGTAGTACAAATTTTACGGAATAAATATAATATAATAATGTCATCTTAATAAAAATATCACATCTAGCCAATGTGTTTTGAAGAACTTCATTTATAAGTTGCTGAAAAGTTGCGGGCCCATTTTTTTAATCAGAATGACATTCGCATGAGTGATCGGAGAGGGTAGAGGAATCAGTTTTTTATCTATCTTTTTCTTCCACTTCTTTCTGATTGAGGCTCTTTGTTAGGTTTAACATAAAAAAGTATTTACAGTTTCCTATTTTTTATAAAATTGGTTCCACGTTTGGTATTGGAAATTTGTCTTCTTTTTTAGCTTGATTTAATTTCCGATAGTCTATTGCTATGGTCCATTCTTTATTAACTGTATAATCTTCTGTTTACTTGCGATATAAGTATGTATGTGGGTATTATATAGAAAGTTAGGCATTCGTAAAAAAATTAACTGGAGAAAATCTCCATCAGACTTGACATTACGATCATTGGGAAAACGAACAAAATGGGTATCGAAATTCAGTCTGTCGGTTCGACTACAGCATAGCTAAAATTTTTTAAATTCCCCCACACCTTTCTTTCTTTTTTTTGTAAGAACAAAAATAACGGTACGAATTTTGTTTCGAAATTTTATAAAATATTTTTTTTTTCAATAACTATTCCACAGATTTTTTTGAAAAAATTCACAAAAATTCATTAAGTTAAAGCTACGTAATGAGTGAAAAAAAAAATCCGAAAAATGGTTATTAATAGTACCCCCTTAGAACCATTTTTTTGTTTTCGTTTTTCTCAATTAACTTTATTAACTTAGACCTAAATCTATTTATGTAGACTGTTTTAACTATTAACGATCTTCCATTATTTTAGATGTGTTCAGAAGCAATTTATTAAAAAATTGCTTAAGCACGATACTATTTAAAGACCACGAGTTATAGTTTATAATAATGGTTGTCGACAAAAACAAAATTCAATTATTTTACTATCGTTACACAAATTGTTTAAATTAATCGAAGTCCTTTTTATTTTAAAAACTAATATTTTTTTACCAAGCAGACCATTATTTTTCTGATATTAAATTCAAAGTGATTAATTACAACGTAAAATAATAACTACTTGTCAAATCATTTTGTACAATTCCCAGATCACCTGTCGTGGAAAATGCAACTTTTATTATTGTTCATATGTATGCGTCGTAATTCTTGAGTAGAATTAAGTTAGGTGATATTTCTTCTATTTGTGGTAGATGTTCATTATTTATAACTTAACATGTAGCCTTTACACATAGGTTATTGGTTAAATTTACCATTTCTTAAGATAGTATTGCATATATAAGAGATAATTACATGATTTACAGCCTCTTTTTCTGATCTTAAAATTGCTTCCAACAATAAATTTATTGCAAAGTTTTTTCTTTTAACATGTCTTAAAATAAGTTTTGTATATCTTTTTTTACTTACTAATGGTATTTTAATAATAGTATTGAGATTGAATAACTTCAAATTTTAACTTCTGCAAAGTTCAAAGCATCTTCAATAGAAGCAAATGATTCATTTTCTTTTGAAATATTAATTAAAGCTAAATTGATTTTTTCTTTAGAAAATATTCGAGAGTTGATAAAAGCGAATTTTGCCCAATGTATGGAATAGTTTAAATTTTTTTATTCTTCAAATATTTTGAGCTTGTATAAAAGATTATTAAATACTTCATTATTTAAAATTTTATTTCCTTACAAATGATTTAATTAGACATTTCTGTAGTCCCTGTTTATTGTAGTTTTGTAATACGTTGCATATTTTTCCTGTTATTGTCACATAATCTTCATGATCGGGGTTACTCGCGATCCATTTCCAAGTTTTTCTTTTAAAAGCAATAGATCTTTTCATCTTTCGTGGTTTAATGTTGTTTATTGTATTCTGGACTTTTTGGATTTTGTGTTTAAGATAGGGATAAGGGAAAGTATTTCTGTGCGTAATAATAATAGGAGTAGTTTTGTTAAGTCTCATCTCTTATTGGTTAATGTCAATCTCGTGAATCATTTTACGGAAAACGAACAAAATGGGTATCGAAATTCAGTCTGTCGGTTCGACTACAGCATAGCTAAAATTTTTTAAATTCCCCCACACCTTTCTTTCTTTTTTTTGTAAGAACAAAAATAACGGTACGAATTTTGTTTCGAAATTTTATAAAATATTTTTTTTTTCAATAACTATTCCACAGATTTTTTTGAAAAAATTCACAAAAATTCATTAAGTTAAAGCTACGTAATGAGTGAAAAAAAAAATCCGAAAAATGGTTATTAATAGTACCCCCTTAGAACCATTTTTTTGTTTTCGTTTTTCTCAATTAACTTTATTAACTTAGACCTAAATCTATTTATGTAGACTGTTTTAACTATTAACGATCTTCCATTATTTTAGATGTGTTCAGAAGCAATTTATTAAAAAATTGCTTAAGCACGATACTATTTAAAGACCACGAGTTATAGTTTATAATAATGGTTGTCGACAAAAACAAAATTCAATTATTTTACTATCGTTACACAAATTGTTTAAATTAATCGAAGTCCTTTTTATTTTAAAAACTAATATTTTTTTACCAAGCAGACCATTATTTTTCTGATATTAAATTCAAAGTGATTAATTACAACGTAAAATAATAACTACTTGTCAAATCATTTTGTACAATTCCCAGATCACCTGTCGTGGAAAATGCAACTTTTATTATTGTTCATATGTATGCGTCGTAATTCTTGAGTAGAATTAAGTTAGGTGATATTTCTTCTATTTGTGGTAGATGTTCATTATTTATAACTTAACATGTAGCCTTTACACATAGGTTATTGGTTAAATTTACCATTTCTTAAGATAGTATTGCATATATAAGAGATAATTACATGATTTACAGCCTCTTTTTCTGATCTTAAAATTGCTTCCAACAATAAATTTATTGCAAAGTTTTTTCTTTTAACATGTCTTAAAATAAGTTTTGTATATCTTTTTTTACTTACTAATGGTATTTTAATAATAGTATTGAGATTGAATAACTTCAAATTTTAACTTCTGCAAAGTTCAAAGCATCTTCAATAGAAGCAAATGATTCATTTTCTTTTGAAATATTAATTAAAGCTAAATTGATTTTTTCTTTAGAAAATATTCGAGAGTTGATAAAAGCGAATTTTGCCCAATGTATGGAATAGTTTAAATTTTTTTATTCTTCAAATATTTTGAGCTTGTATAAAAGATTATTAAATACTTCATTATTTAAAATTTTATTTCCTTACAAATGATTTAATTAGACATTTCTGTAGTCCCTGTTTATTGTAGTTTTGTAATACGTTGCATATTTTTCCTGTTATTGTCACATAATCTTCATGATCGGGGTTACTCGCGATCCATTTCCAAGTTTTTCTTTTAAAAGCAATAGATCTTTTCATCTTTCGTGGTTTAATGTTGTTTATTGTATTCTGGACTTTTTGGATTTTGTGTTTAAGATAGGGATAAGGGAAAGTATTTCTGTGCGTAATAATAATAGGAGTAGTTTTGTTAAGTCTCATCTCTTATTGGTTAATGTCAATCTCGTGAATCATTTTACGGTTTCCTGTTTGTAGTTTTACTTTTTCTGTATGTATTAGTTGGAGATTGGTGAAATCCAGTTTCTGTACCGCAACAATTACAAAAAAAAGATCTGGAAGGATAAATTAATTTCTAATATTATTTTTGTGGGCTACTTTTCGAGTTTTAATAGTTGAATTTGTATTTTGTTTATCTTCTTCTTCTTCTTGTCAGTTTAGTTTGACATACGAGTAAATAACCTGTCCTTTTTCATAAACTGTTATAGGTTCTTTCGTTTTGTTGTTGTATTAAGTGTCTGTTTGCAGTCCATTTCTGAGTTTGCCTATGTAGATTTGTTGTCAGGTCTTAACCTAAGTATTCATCCATAGAACAGTTCTATTATTTTTTTGTTTGTGGTTGAGTGAACTATGTTAGTGTGGAACAGCTTTTGAAAAAAAAAAAACATTTTATATAATTTCTAAAAAAAATCGTATAGCAGGTACCGCTATTTTCGGTCGTAAAAAAAATAAAATAAAATGCACGACTGGGTCGCACGAAATTTCAAAAATAAATGTTATTAGAGAAAAACTGTTAATAAGCATAAAATACATTTTTTAAATGAATAAAACAATGCCTTTAGTAGTTGGAACTAAAACCAGGATGCCATGTGATAAAAAAAATTTAGTACGCCAACCTTAAGTTTTTAATATAAAACGATTAAAAAATAAATTTCCAAAGAAATATGGAGCCGTTTTTCAGATATTGTATTTTCCAAAGAAAAAAAAGTTTTTTTTTTTACAAAAAATCGAAAAACATTTGTTTTTAAGTTTTGAAATGCAATGGTTTTCAAAGTTTTTAGAAGCTTTTCTATAAAAAAAAATATCCTTAAAATCCGTTATGTCGATAATGAGAAATTCAAAATTGAAAAAAAGGTTCTATTTTATCAAAATTCTCGGAGCCGTTTGCGAAAAAAAATACGATTTTCGAAAACCGTTTTTTAACATTTGTATGGTTCTTACCATTATTTTTACGTAAAATATTTTTTTTTCTTGTATGTTGTAAATTATATTTAGAAACTTTCATGTATCAAGTTTAAAAAAATCGAGCATGCGGTTTTCGAAATATTGAGTTTTCAAACAAAAATTTTAAATTTTTTTTTTTAAATCCAATTTTGGACAATTTTAATACACAATAATATTGAAACTGCTGGGGAGCTTTAGCATAAGAAAAATGATCAAAATCGGTTTACCGTTTTTGAGAAAATCAAAAATTTAAAAACAATTAGGCCTATTCGGCGAGATCTTTTATTCTTCTATTCTGTTATTCTGCTATGAATTTCCATACAAATGTTTGAGCTGTCAACAAATCTTTTATGAATTTTAATTTTGGTATTCAGCACGCTAAAATCTGTTATAAAATCTGCTAAGAAAACTTTTATGAACTGTCAAACCTTCGAACATAGAAAAAATCTTTTACGAATAGCATTTTTGGTATTCAGCATGCCAAAATCTGTTATGAAATCTGTTAAAAATCATAAAAGAATAAAAGACAAACTTCTGTGACTTTTATCATAAAAGATTTCAATACATACACAGATACGAGTATAATCATCGTCTTCCATTGTGTAATACAATATTTTGCAAATATGGCTGATCTGGAATGAATTAAATAAGAATTAAATTACATTTTTGTTAAGAAAATGGACGTTTCATAGAACGACGACGATATATTTTTTATTTCGTCAAGGAAATCTTTTTAAAATGAGACAAATGAAAGAAAATATATTTACACACATACGAGTATTATATAAACATATGTATATGTAAGTAGAGTAGAGGACACCAATAATGTGTAAGAGAAGAGATTACTTTTTTGTTCGTCATCCATTTTAATTTTGTCAGATGAATTATTTTATTTAATAACAGCTGATTATGATAGCAGATTTAGTTCAGTTTCATAACAGATTTCGTTTTCGAAGTTGCATAACAGACTTTTATAAAAGTTCGAGGCCCTGAATACCAATTATAAAAGATCTTTTAAGGTGGAAATCTTTTATGATTCATAACAGAAAATCTATAGCAGAATAACAGATGTGGCAGAATAGGCCTAAATATCTTCCAAATTTCACGAAAATCGGCCGAGCCGCTTAGGCTGTAGTTGAAAAGACAGACAGAAAGACAGAAATTCGAGATCCTCTTTTTCCGTCTTCGCTATCATCGTAATGTAAACTTTGAACAAAATCTCGAGTTCGATTTTTTTTACGAATGCATAATTTGCCTTAAGTACCTACATATAAGTCGCAAGTAAAAAAGTGTGAAGGGGCAATTTAAAAATGTACCAAGTTTAAAGAAAATCGGCCGAAACGTTTAGGCTGTAGTACAATGGACAAAATTGCCGTACCCACCTTTTCGTCTTCTCTATCATCTTAATATTAGGTCTGATCAAAGTATCGAGTTCGAGTTTTTTACGAATGCCTATTTCGCCATATACTAGTACCTAAACGTTGCAAGTAAAGAACTGGGGAGTGTACAAGTTATTCTAAAAGTTGTGCAACCGTAGAAAACGATTGCAATTACCACCCTCAGAAAATGACATAATCGATATCTTTAAAACATACCTTTATGCAAATATTATAAACAGACTTCCCGCAGATGAAATGAGAATGGGAGATGTACAAGAATTTTACCCTTACAAGACATAAAATTATTCGTCTGTGTAACCGAAGTTGTTATAATAGGCAACGAAAATGCTAAATCTCAAATCTCAATAACTTCAAACTTGGAACTTAAAAAAAAAAATCTATTTTTTTTTTTGAAAAATTTGATATTTCAAAAAAAATGTGTTTTTTTTGCAAATTTGATATTTCAAAAACGGATCAATATTTTTTTTTTAAATATAATTTTTACTCGTACAATAATACAAACTTAAAATTGGTGTACCAGAATTTTTTCTTAAAAATGGTTTAAAAATTTTGTATATAAAAGATTATTTTTTAAAAAAAGCCGCTACAAGGACTTTTAATTTTTGTTGTTGCATAAGCTAATATTTGCTTATGAAATCAAATGACATCTTCTGTTTAGCTCTAACTACTAAAGGAGTTGTTTTAGTCATTTAAAAAATGAATTTTATATATACGAACATTTTTCTCTTGTAATATTAATTTTTTTAATGTTTAGTCTTTTACATAAGAGCAAGTTTGTGCGATCCAGTCTTGCATTTTATTTTATAAGCAACTAAAAACAAGTAACGGAATGAATCCTCATGAACATATCTCTAAAAAAATCTGGAAATGCGATTCTATAGTTAATCGTTTGCTTATATTTATCGTTTTTTTTTGTTTCGTTTGTAAAAGTGGCACAATCTTTTTTTTTTATTTTAAATATACATACATATGTAATCGTTTGTACAATTTTAATTGCGACAAATACATAGGTACTACTCGTATATGGCGACAAAGTAATCCTTCACTAGAAGCCGTTACATTTCGAAAGATTTTGCTTAAGTTTTAGCTCGTAGTCCAACCTTTCTTTTGACGAAGGACCAAGAAAATTCAGTTACATAATATGCTTCCAATAATCTTTTTGTTTTTTTTTTTTTTTTGTTGACCCAAAGGCTCATAATATGCCCTTAGTTACAGATATGGACATTAAAACAGAAACACCAAACAGATTTTTAAAAATTCAATTTTTTATTGACTTAAAACGAAATATATTTTCAATTTTGGTTTTCATTTTCTTAATTGTTTGCTTTTAAACTTTACCCAGTATTTATAGTAAAATTATAACTTAAAATGTTTTAAATTCATAAATTTAAAAAAAAGGAACAAATTTCGTGGACATTAAAATGTATACACAGATTTAAAAAAAATGAAATTAAATGTAAAGCTATTCTGGATTTAAAAATTATTTTAATATTTGGTAGGCTGGCCCTTAGCTTTAATTACAGCGTGACATCTGTTGGACATTGAGTCAACTAATCGGCGGCATCTGTCAACTGAAATATTGTACCACTGCTGTTGAACCACCCTCCACAGTTCGGCTTTATTTTTTGTTAAATGTTTCCCAACCGCCCTTTTTAAATCTCCCCACAAATGTTCTATGGGATTTAAGTCAGGCGATTGGGATGGTCACTCCAATACGCTGAATTTTTGGTCCTTAAAAAACTTTTGAGCAGATTTGGATGTGTGCTTAGGGTTGTTGTCTTGCTGTAGAACCCATTTGAGAGGCATGTTCTCGTCCCCATAAGGCAGCATCGTATCCATGGCAGCATCGTATCATGATATTTACGTACATATTTTGATCCATTTTACCCTCAATTAAGTGTATTGGTCCAACGCCATACCAAGAAAAACAACCCCAAAGTATGATACTGCCGCCACCATGCTTGACCGTTTTCTGGGTGTATTTGGGATTTAATTCTTTCAAAGGAGGCCTTCTCACGTTTTGCCTGCCATCACTTCCAAACAAATTTATTTTTGTTTCGTCCGTCCACAAAACATTCCTCCACTTTTTGCCCCCTTCTGGCCCACTCCAATCAAGATGATCGTGGGCGAATTTTAACCGCGATGCTAATTTTTTTTCCTTAGAAAGGGCACCCTTCTTGGGATCCTTCCGTGCAAGTTAGCTTCAACAAGTCTTCTACGAACAGTTCTGGAAGTTATTGGAAGCTGTAATTCATTTTTTATCCCTTGAAGACTTGTAAGGATCTTTTTTTGAGGTGCAAATGATCTTTCGGTCTTCTCTTGGGGTTGTTTTTCTTGGGTTTCCCAGCTGTTTTTTGGCTCTCGGCGGTCTAATTGCGTTTGCAATTAACTTGAGAGATCTGCTATTATTCTGGCTATTTCCCTCAAAGATTTTCTCTCATTTCGTAGAACTAAAATGGCAGCTTTCTCTTCTGGGGATGTCCACCAAAAACACAGTCTTACCAAAGAAACAGTTCATCTCCAAACAATCAACAAGCAAAAAAAAAAAAACCATGTTATTTTGCATAAGAGAGTTTAACTTTTTTTTGATAACGGTTAAAACTACTTCTCATGCATGTAGTTGTTTTAATTTGGTTTTACTCTTAGCAACTGTCTCTGTGTCTATTTAAATGTCCATATCTGCATATAAGGTTTTTTTTCGATTTATTCCACAAACTTTGGAAACTGATTCGGAAAATTTTTAAATTAAGACATTAATGACTGCACCTATCATTGGGCAAATTTTTCGAATTTTGGATTTTAATGATATTTTTTATTTTAGTTTTAAAAAAACTTAAATTTTTTAAAAAAATTTAATATGTCAAAAAGGGTTAGTATTTTTATTGTACAATAAAAAAATTAAAAGTTGGCCCACAATTTTTTTAATTAAATTAAATTACATCTATTAGAACTTATTTTCTTTTTTAAGAAACCGCTATAATTATTTATAATTTTTGTTCTTATATAAATTCATATATGCTTAAGAAATCACATAGCATTTCGTTTTTATCTTCAACCACTAACAGTTGTCTTAGTCTTTAATGCAATTCTATAGATAATTGTTTACTTTTTTACTTGCGACTTATAGGAACTATAAGGCACGTTATTCGAGATTTTGATCAAAGTTGGCATGACGATGTAGCATAGACGTAAAAAGTGGGTCGCGCGATTCAGTCTATCTGTCTGTCTGTCTGTTCGACTACAGCCGAAATGGCTCGGCCGATTTTCTTTA